>OY776278.1:62830114-62997614 GCA_963675445.1 Linnaemya vulpina | reverse complement strand
AAATTCCTTCCTTGGTCGGAATGTAATTCTATTGGGACACCATAGCGACATACCCAGTTGTTGACGAATGCATTTACAATTGTCTTTGCTTCCTGGTTAGGTATAGCATATACCTCTGGCCATTTACTGAAATAGTCCATTACCACAAGTACATAACGATTTCCGGCTTCGGTGACGGGAAAGGGACCTGCTACATCCATTGCGATCCGCTCGAATGGTGCTCCTGAGTTGCATTGTTGCAGCTGTCACCGGCTTCTTCTTACTGGGCCTTTGGATGCTATGCACTGTGGGCAGTTTGCTATCCAGTCAGCTGCGGCTTGTTGACATCCAACCCAATAAAAACGCTGCTTCGTCCTTCTGTGCCGCTGACCAGTCTTCATCAGGGCCGATGTGCATTAGCCGAACATCCACAACGCCTTCCTTTTGCTCGGTTCTAACACAATGTTTACACTCTAAACAGCACGGTCTTCTCGAAAGAGCATCCGCATTGTTATGCTTTGTGCCCCTTCTATGCTCAATGCTGAAGTCGTAGCTCTGCAGGCGCTCAATCCACCTTGCCAGTTGCCCTTCAGGATTTTTAAACTGCAATAGCCATCTCAGTGCAGAATGATCGGTCCTTAATGTAAAGTGTTGACCATACAGGTACTTATGGTAATGTTTAATGAATTCCAATACCGCCAGAAGCTCACGTCGTATCACACAGTAGTTCCTCTCAGGTTTTGAGAGTACACGGCTATAGTACCCTATGACCTTCTCAGTGCCATTTACTACTATGCCATAGCCGCTCGCATCAGTATCCAGCACAAATTTTTCTCCAGCTATGGGATACGCTAGCACTGGTGACGTACATAATAATTCTTTGAGATTCTGGAAGGATTTTTCCTGTGGCTCGCCCCAATGGTATGGTCTTGACTTCTTTGTCAGCTCATGTAAGCTTGCAGCTACACTGGCAAAATTCGGCACAAAACGTCTGTAGTATGTGCAAAGGCCCAAAAAGCTGCGCAATTCATGAAGATTTTTAGGTAGATGACAGTCCCTTACTGCTTTTATTTTATCTTCATCTGTTGAGATTCCGTCTGCTGTAACACGATGCCCCAAATACTTTAATTCTTTCTGGAACAATGCACATCTCTTCAAGCTGAGTTTCAATCCAGCTGATGATATCCGCTCAAGAAATTCTGCCATGTTTTTTAGGTGTTCATCAAAAGTTTTCCCCATCACGATTATATCATCGAGATATATCAAGCATGTCGTCCAGTGAAGTCCTATCAGTACCTTCTCCAATAGGCGTTCAAATGTGGCCGGAGCATTGCAGAGACCAAACGGCATGACTTTGAACTGCCATAATCCGTTGCCGACACTGAAGGCAGTTTTCTCCTTGTCTTTCTCTGCGATCTCCACTTGCCAGTATTCGCTTCGCAAGTCCAGCGTAGAGAACCATTTGGTACCAGCTAGCGTGTCCAAAGTGTCATCGATTCTGGGGAGCGGATAACTGTTCTTCTTTGTTATGTCATTGAGCTTCCTGTAGTCTACGCAGAATCTAGTACTGCCATCTTTCTTTTAACTAAGACTACAGGCGAACTCCAAGGACCAGAAGATGGCTCAATTACGCCATCACGCTCCATTTCACTTACAAGCTCTTTTACTTTATCTCGCTTTGCTAGGGGTACGCTTCTGGGTGGCTGTTTAATCGGCCTAGCTTCGCCTGTGTTAATTTCATGTTTAACCAATGCAGTTCTACCCCGGCTTTGGCTTCCCATGGCGAAGATACTGGCATGCCTTTTTAGTAACTGTTTGGCTTTATTTTTATCTGTCGCTGATAGACCTGCTACCCATTTCTCTACGTATTCCTCAAATTGTTCACGTTCTTTTGCGGACAAATTAGTAGGCTCTATCTTCTTCTCGCAGTTTATTATTGCCTCTGCTGGAGTACACTGGCCAACATCGGAATTTTCTTTGATGACTTTTTCATGATCTGACAAGTTAAGCACTCTTATAGGGACTATTCCCCCTTTACTAGTTTTCACTAGAGCTTTCGCTGTTATAAGCTCCCTCTTTAGATCTGCCGGTTCTACAACCCAAAAGCGATAGTCCTTACAATCTCCCTTCATCCGCGCCCATATGACTGTTTCAGACTGCGGCGGTATTGTCTGACTCTCAATAGCAAATACTCTTGTTACTTGCGGTTTGTTGTCATATCCAACATCAAGGGGTATTTGCACATTACGCCAAATCATCAGCTGTTGTCATATATGTAGATTAATGCCATGATTAATCATAAAATCGGCTCCAATAATAACCTCATCGACAATATCGGCAACAATAAACACATGTCTCACGTTGATGTTGGCTATAGTCACCTTCACTTCAATCTTACCATAGACAGTGGCAGGCTCTCCAGTAGCTGTACGTAGCCGTATATTGCTTAACCGCTCGCATTTTCCCTTTACTATATCGGGCCTTATTATTGACTGCGATGCCCTTGTGTCTATGGTAAGTACGTGATTTTCCCCGTTGATGTGTCCGGACGCAGTGAGGTTGCTTTTTTTCTGCTGCATCACTGATATGGAGATAGTGGGGCCCTCGTTTGTGAGAGCTAGCTCTTGCCCCTTAGTGCTAGCTCGTTTTAGATCTTGCACAGATCTACCTCTCTTCCTTTGTGCTTTGCAGCTGCGCTGAAAATGACAGATTTTTCCGCAGTTAAAGCACTTAGGCTTTTCTTTGATAGCCTTCTCTGCCAGCAGTTGTCGCATTGCCTCCTTAACGCTAGCCGCACTTTACATATCTGTGGCTTGAAAACCATCCTGGCAGTCTCTTGAGCCAGCGTAAATGACACAGTTTCAGCGAAAGTGGATTTCTACGTAGCGCACACCGCCAGTTTAACATCAGAGTCGCGAATGCCGTTAACGAAAGCCTCAGTTTTAAAATGGTCCAGGAACGGGTGACTCTCGCCTGGATATGTGAGCTGCACTAAACGCTCGATTTCCATTGCGAAATCTTGTAGAGATTCGTTAGGCTTCTGAACTCTACATCGCAATTCCATTCTGTATAAATCGCGCTTGTGCTCACCACCATACTTGCGCTGGAATGCTGCCATTATTTCATTATAGTTGTTTCCGCAGCTTACTGGCACAGTCTCAAGTACCTCTGCGGCTGTATCCTTTAAGGACAAGATCAACTCTATGGCCTTTTCTTCAGCATCCCATCCATTTCTGCTAGCAAACGTCTCGAACTGGAATTTGAAGATGCCTAATGGTACGCTGCCGTCGAAGCATGGCGCTTTTATCCGCGCAGAAACTTCCGCAACTGCTCGTACTGGCCCGCCACTACACTCCAGGTTATGCATTTTGTCCTCTAGAGCATGCAATTTCTCTTCGAACTCCTTTGCATGCTCCTCCAGCTCTGAGAATTTATTCTCAATAGCATCCACCCTCCTGTTAATGGCTTCAGAAACCTCTACCAGGGTCTCGTTCGTGGCTTTATTTGACTCCTGTATTTCGGCTACAAGCTTGTCCTGCATCTGCTGAGAGTTCTGTTTTGTTTCACTTTGTGCATCACTGATTCCTTTTATCTGGATCATCATAGCAGCGAACATTGAATTTATGTCCATGCTGCTGGTCGTGGCAGGAGGGCACACCTGCACATCGTCTTTGTCCTCAAACTCGTATGTCCCGATGTCCATACCGCGATTCTTAAACTCATCTATCAGCCTCTTCTGCAGTTCAGCCTTATTACCTGCAATTGGCAATTCCAGCTTGTTGAGCTCCTTTTTCAGCTGTTCAACTTTTAGCTCATCAAATTTCATGGTTATTTATTTTAATAATTTTTTTATGTCCTTATTTTCTTAAATTGCATTGTCCTTTTAATTATATTTGCAATCCCACTTCTGACACCAATTGTTACGTTTTTAGACCTTTTCGTAAAAACGGTTTTATTACTTATCCTTCAAGGATTCGTTTTGTTGCATCAAATTAAAACACGGACAAACTAATTTTAGAAATATAATGCGGCAACACTTTATTTACTACTTTATTTACACGAGTATTTGTACTACTCAACCTTCAGCGATATTAACACGTCTGTATTCACACTGACTATCGCTGAGCTCTGGCAGCGCCTTTATATAGCAAAAATGACGTCGTCTGGTAACCTCGCGAAAGTTCTGGTCATGGTGGTTGTATTTTACTTGACATGTGTGTGTTGTATACATGACAATGCTGACTTGTTTGGTTTGCTTATGGTAACTATGTGTGGGAATGTATGAGTGTTCTGTGTGTTTTGCCTATGGTAACTATGAGTGGTTGCATGGATGAGTGTGTGGTTTTGTTTCTTCTACGTGTATAAGGCTGTGTATACTTGTGAATCTATTTAGCTTTATTAGCAGCGAATACTTGCATACAAGATCATTAAGAATAACATCTCTTAGCATTTATGTTGCTAGGTTTGTTGTTGTTGTGGTTTACTCTTATTGGCACAGCCTTGAATGATCTTGTATATTCTGCATTATTCCATTTCCGTTAATTTGAATATTATCTATATAGTGTTGACCAGGGTTGTAACATTTTGACAATTATAGATTAATTGGCAGTGCTGGCAAGTACATATAGCCACACTGTCGTTTTATTTAAATCTATTTCTAATCTTTGTAACAATATATATATATATATATATATATATATATATATATATATATATATATATACATATATATATTATAAATATATATATATTTATATATATATATATATATATATATATATATATATGTATATACTATATGTATATAAGGCAATTCAGATTACTATTGCTGAAATTCTGTTGTTGTCAACGCAGAATGAAAATGTAGAATAAAAAGCACCAGTAAAATATGCCAATGGTTTATTTGAATCAATATCCTTTTTTTTAATGAATGAAAATTATTTAATAAAATAATTGTCAAATACTTTTTTTAGTTGTGTTATAAAAACGTGCGATATTGATTAAAAAAAAAAAAACTCTTATTGAATTAAATATAAAAGTTGTCAAAGTTCATCTCTGCCGTCAAAGATACAGAGTTATTGAACACAAACTTTGTCTATTGTTTTTTTTTCTGTGTTCATAGTTTACAGTTACAAAGTTATCCACCAATAGTATCGTTTTATATGGATGTGTGTGTGTACAGCCAATGCTACATTCTTGTAATTTGCTTCTTCATGTAAAAAAAGGTTTTTCTAAATATACTTGCGATAACATTGAGTTAATTATGGTGTTACAGTCAAAGCACGGCTTTCGATATCAATCGCAATTTCAATATTATCTCTATAGAAATCTCGATCAATATTGAATGCCGTAATGTGTACCCTGTTCGTCTACTTTTCTATCAGTATCCATTATCGATTAAATAAGAAGAAGTTTTGGAAAATTGTGCCAATAACAATAAAAAGCAAATGAACACTTTTAGTTAAATTTTTAATATTTTTCAATAATATCAATAAGGAATTGGGTTTTCATATTTTTACGTAGTCATATAAGAATGCAGTATATAAAAAAACTTTTTACACTTTAATGAGAAAAACCGCTTATATAATTAAAAAATAATAATTACAATAATAAAACAAATAAAAGGGACATTTGATACTTTTATCTACCAAAACATGTTTATAATCTACCCTGAAGAAAACAAAAAATTGGGCATAGAACACCCATTCTTTTTTCTAATAATACTTTTGTAATTGTTTTAAACATATTTTAAATGTTTATTTATACTGTGTGTAATTGTTATCCGTTAGTTTAATATGCTTCGAAGGTATGACCAATTATACCAAAGAATATATCTAATTCAGATCAATTTCAAACATCCTAGAAAATCATAATTGATTTCCTTTTTGTAGTGCTTTATTTTAGATGCATGAGAATTATTATATCGACATAGAAAATTAAAACTGACTCACTTATTGTCCATTAATTTCCACATATACTGCTACAGTAAATATTTTCGATTTAGAATAACAGGTTAATGAAATATAATATATTAAAATTTTTAAATCCAAGAACCATGCAAAATACCGTTGCACTTTAGTCCCATTATCTGCTCTCCTAACGAAATGCTATCGTCATACATATGTAAGGTTGGTTGCATTACAATATTGGGTACCTGCGGTAAATTAAAAATAAAATCTAAATTTTTTTATCGATTTTTGTGGTTTGCACCTTTTTTTATTTCTAAGATCTGTAAAAGTGCAAATTGTCAAATATTTGCTTTAAGTTCTCTTAAGTTCTACTATTAAGCTGAAAAAAATTACAAAGAAAAAAATTGTTTTCTCGATTAATTTCTGAATAATTCCAAAACGATAAGAGATAAAGAAAAATTGTTATTTATATAACGTCTTTCGATGTTATATAATGGGTAAATTTAAATATTTGATTTTTATAGTTGTACTTTATATACAAGCATTTATAAAATATATTACTTGATTTTACATGTATCGAATTTTCGGTTCACGATATCCCATGAACGGACTAATCGCTTTTCCCTCGGTTTGCGGAATGGTTTTTTAATATATAGAGCAAATAAAAAAATTTTTGGTATAGCTCGAATAAGTCCGTATGAAATATAAAAAAATAAAACACATGAAACTATTTTTTCTTAGTTTGTTTCGGGTTTCTCGAGATCAATAATCAGTTCCAGCCCAAACAGATATTATTCGGTAGAGCCGTCCAAAAGCTATAAGTGGTCACATATTTACACACACATACACACAGGTATGGTGTCAGGCTCTCAGAAATAATCAAGCAAGCTTTCTAGTATAATCAATAATTTTGGTATAATCAATAGTTTTGAAAATTTTTAATATTCATAGCTGGAAGTTACAAAAGTGATGTAAGCTTTTCATATCCGATTACCAAAAGAGCAGAAAAATGGTGAAAATGTAATAATTACAGATACAATTAATCTATTTTAATGACATTTACAATGAATTATCCGTAAGTAGGAGTGCGAAGTACTTGCGCCTAATGATATCACTGGGTTAAAATAATTACTTCAAATGCCGAAGTAGAAGTAGTAATGAGTATAAACTATTAACTCACTACCTTAAAATAGAAGCTTTTCTTTTGTACAGATTTTAAATTCGTTTTAATGCTCAACTTGTACTGGATCAATCTGAAAACGTTTTACTGTTATAATGAAAAAAATAAGTTTTAAATTAATGAGTCGATTAGCAATAAAAGTTTGTTTTCAAATAGTTGTTCACATTATAAGCATCTCTGACATTGGAACTCAGACATTAAACATCACATAACAATTGATCCATTACACGAAAAAAAATATCTACATACTACATATATCAAATACCCAATTTGTGACGAGTTAATATTAATAGAACTTTTTCATTATATTCTTTCCGTATATTTATGAGCAAAAAACTCTTATTTACTCAATAATTCATTATACGGTTTTATCGATAATGTAATATTTATAAGATGACTGTTTTCGCTCAACAAGTAAAAGGATACCCGCTATTTGTATACCTCTTACCTATGTGACGATATTTTTTATAATTTTTTTCAATCAGCCCACTTTTTTATTTTGTACTTCATAGAAACATTTTAAAGGACAAAGTCAAAAAGCATTATAAGAATAATTGAAAAATTGTTTAGTACAATTAAAATAGTGCAACGTTTTTCAGAGATTCCAATATTTATATAGATTTATATTAGCTGTATTGTGAGATTAAGCGCGAAAAAGATGTGAAAATGCCAGTTTCGAAATTCAAAATTCTATCAAACACAAAATAGCTAATGTACGCTTGTGAACACAATTTGATAATACATATTTGATATCCTCGGTTTTTGCTAATTTTTCGACCTCCTTTTTTTATAATACAAGTTTTTTACAGGAACCATAACGGTTATAAGTTATGTAGAAAAAGTTATTTTATAACAGTTATTTTGTAACTGAAATGAAAATATTCTATCTAGAACAGTTTTTTTCAACGTAAAAATAAAAGGTCGGATAAAACTCCCTAGAAGAAAGTTTTATTTAAAAGTCATAAAATAAAACTTATTTGAGGAGTTTTGTTTTTTCATCAATATATATATATATATATATATATATATATATATATATATATATATCTATATATATATATATATATATATATATATATGTTATATGTTATATATATATATATATATATATATATATATATATATGTTATATGTTATATATATATATATATATATATATATATATATATAATATATATATATATATATATATATATATATATATATATATATATGAATGCTATAAATTATGCTATGATATAAATAAATATATATATATATATATATATATATATATATATATATATTATATATTTATATATATATATATATATATATATATATATAATATGTGTATGCTATATATATATATATATATATAAATAAATGTATAAATATATATATATATATATATATATATATATATATATATATATATATAACCTTTGCTTAACTTCTACCAAGAAATTCTTATATTTTTTGATTGAAAGAAGAAAATATTAAAAAATATAAGAACTTCCCGAAGAAGTTAACCAAAGGTAAACGAAATATTGAAGATAAATAAATATATAAGCTTAAAAACTTGTATTATCATATTTGCTAGCATTAAAATATTGAATAACTAATGTGTATTTGAATCATTGAATTTATAAATTAGATCTTTTGACTCTAAAAAATTTAATATAATAATTAGCAAAATTTTCATCGCAACTATGCCCTTGACGACTTTACGAAAATGAATATACGCTTGCATTTGTAAAAAAAGATTGTGCTCCACTACTATTGATTAACTTATTATTGGCTTATGTCCCAAAATGACAAAAGTAGTATTAATCACAAGATTACGTCACTTATGATTAGAAACATTTGTTTCTGTAAGCTTGTTAAATTGTTCCTCTTCTATGCTTCTTATAACCACTAACTACCAATATTATCATAAGGGATCAGTCCTCTTAATTTATTAATTATTTACAATCTCTTTGTGACAGTTTTTGCAAGAATGCAAGCTTGAAGCTCATGGTAGTGAACTAATTCATAATTAATTTTCATAATTCATACTGCAATTACTCTTTGCTTAGATGAAGATGATAAGGTTAAAGCACTTAATAATTATTTCAATTTAGAAAAACCGAACAGAGCTCCATAGAAATAGGAATGAATATCCAAACGCAATGTGCTCAGAGGTGCTAAGCATGTGCACGAATATCTATTTATTTTGATAATATTCTCAATTATATCACCAGTCCTCATAAAATACCCTTAAGTTTTATTATTTCTTTCTTTTTAACACGTATTCTACAAGGAGAATTCTGTCAGTCAAGGATTAGAAGTTTTAAAGACATTTTAAGTGTACCTGTCATCAATTAAATATTAATGTTTTTCAATTTGACTCAGTGGATGTAATCCTTACAGACTATTAATATGATAATTGAACTAAATTTAAATGATTTACAAAAGTTATGAATTAAGATAGAGAATAATTTTACGTTTCTTAATATTGGAACTTAAAGAATAGTTAATGAAATCAGACAAATAATTATATTCACGGCTTAGACTCATAAACGGATCAGCAAATGCATAATTAGATCTACAAAAATTAATAACAAGAAGATTATAGTGACAAGTGGTGCGAGCAGGAATCCAAGATCGAGAAATGAATCCACTAACTCCAACTGATGAGCACCCATTGAGAACTGAACAGGGATAACTTTAGTTCTAGAAACACACATGCATTAAGTTATAATCACACCATAGGGAATAAAGGTCAGTAAGGTTATTGAAGGAGTCAAACATTTTTTATATCGTCAGCGTACATCAGTGGAGGACTCAATAACGATAGGAAGATCACTAATAAACAAGGAGAACTGAATTGGATCAAGATGGCTGACTTGAGGAACACCGGATGAGACATGTATCCATTGCGATGTGCTATTGTTGAAAAGAGTAGCTTGTTTTCCGCCCATTAAATAATTACTTAACTATCTCAAACTGTTACTAGTCACACCCAATATATCCAATTTAGCAAGAAGAAGTTGGTGGTTAACTTAATCAAATGCTTTACTGAAGTCAGTGTATATAGCATCGGTGATCAACTACAGATTCGAATTGAAGAAAAAGCCTTTTTAAAACCATGTTGACAGGGTGATATTAACGATGCAGCATGATGGCGGAGGAAACCAGCTAATGGTTTCTTAAGCAATATCGGAATGGCACTTAATTTTGCAATATCTCTATAATTCGTAATAGCAGATTAGCTGCCAGATTTATATAGAGGTATTACATACGAATCTTTCCAATATGTGGAAAAATAACCAAATTTAATTAATGCATTAAACTGCAAAGTTAATGGTTCCACGCCTGTTCCATGGTCCATCAGGACCATGACTGAGTGAAATTTTAAGATTTTTCAGGCTGAGCAATATATCACTGCTAGTAAGGAAGGATATTCCTTGACTGGAAGCAACCGCAAGGGGGAAATAAACTCTGTGATCGTAAACAGCATCCGAATAAGTGCTGACGAAAAAATCGCCAAATATATCACATTTTATTTCAATATTACTGGATTCTCGATTATTAAATTTCATTGTTGATGGATATCCACAGGGTTTTCTCTTGGAATTCACATACATATAAGTAAAAAGATTTAAGGTCACGTGTGAAATTTTTTTCATTTTAATTATATAATTCTTATATAAAGCTTGATTGAGCAGGTTATATTCCGAGCAATTATCCCATAGTCAACAACCGATCCAGACTTTTAATATTTTTTCAAACGTGATAGCTGCTTGGAATTCCATGGGGGTCCAGCATATTTGTGAAAAGCTTTCTTAGGAACATAAATTTTAAAAAAATTTATGTATTTTATTGTAAAATAAGGTAATAGCCGTTTCAATATCGGATGAGTTGTGTACGGGACTGTTTAATACATCGTTCCAGCAAGTATTTTTTATTAAATCGTTCAGTAAGCTATAATGTTTTCGTCTGAAACAAACATTTTGGACAGTAGCAGAAAACTTAAGCTTAATTTGAGACGGAATAGAAGAACTTAATTCGATTTTAGGATGATTTCGATCTTCAGGCCGTAAAATAGGTTCGGAACGAATAATATTGCAATCATAAATATCATTAACAAACACTAAATCGGATATTCTTCCATAATCATTACACACATGATTCATTTGATAAAGGGATTCAAATATATCATTTAAAAAATAATCACCACAGTTTTTATTGTTCACCGGAATTAAATACGGCGTATCAGATGTGTGCTTTGATACGCTTTTAAAATGGCAAGAACAAAAAACGAGTAATTTTTCTCAACAAGTAAAGCTAAACACTCAATGGCTTGAATATGTCTAGAATAAACAGATGAATCAGATCCCGGAGGAACAAATGAACAAGTCAAATCCCTATTTTTCACTTTGACAGCCACCGCAACAAATTCATTGTTTTAAATATATGTATAAAACAATAACTTCAGATGGACATAAACAAGAAATAGCAATCAGAACACCACCACCCCTTCGGCCTGCGATTATATCTATATATTTGGTATTTATTACAAAGAATTCCTTCATTATAAACATCATCATTGAATTCGAAGAGTTACTATGTTGCAAGTGACCAATGTTTTTGGGTCTTGAATTCTCCGTGAATAAAAATTCACGAACAAAAATATTTTCAGACCAAAAACGAGAATCAATCACACTGTCGAATAAATCACCACGACATTGCTCCAAATTATTAAAAATTAATGCAAACTAATCAAGAACGTTCGCAAGAAGTTTGATGAAGTTTAAGTACAGTGTCTGTTATTGTCAGAGCCTGTTATCGACATTTGTATATCGTGCATGATATATGCAGTTATTTCCTTAAATAATTTTTAATGACAGCGTCCTCCTCGGCAACTTGGCCAACTGGGATTATATTCATGAATAAGAAACTAATAATTACAGCACTTCTAATTTAATTTTAGAAACTCCTTTATATCAAATACCAAATTTCTATGATAAAAGTATATATATTGAAAATAGTATTAAAGATTGATTATAACGTAAGTAAGCCTAATTCAAAGCATTTTCAGTTATAGGTAAATATATACATATTTATTTTTATATAAATTTACTCTGAGTATAAATAAGAAGGCTATAAATACTCGTGCTGTAAAATGTGATGAAATATATTATACATGAATGGGGCCATTTGGACACACTGTGTGTGGGAATACTTTTAAGAAGAATTTAATAGTTAGTTGATTAGTTTAGTTGATTATTTATTGAGACTAATATATATATATACGTTAATATTACAAGCATTTTTAACAAATATATTTTAAAAGAGAACTTAAAACTATGTATTATTATTTTAGTTTCATTTTTATTATTACTTGATTATGCAAATTGCTTATCGAATTAAAGAAAAAGTGTATTTAAATAAAAATTATTTAATATTTCCAAAAACAGTGCTTGCTCCTGACACTTTTCTACACAGAGCCAAGACTGCCCAAGATTCAAGAAGATTTTTTCTATGAAACGTTTTTGGAATGAGTTTATTCCAGCCGAAAGTAGAGAAGATTTTTTAAAATATATTTCTTAATGTTTTCACGTGCTAAATGTTTTTAATTTTCTCAATAAATAAATAATAAGAAGAAAATCTTATTATTTATTATATTTTTACTCAAACTCCGATATTTTCGGCACAAAAAATATAACAAATTATAGAGAAAAGCTTCTTGATTAAATTAGGTTTCTTTTATAAATTTTATAAAACAAGAATTTCTCATTAATTTTATTGGGCTGGTTTATTAATTTTTTCAATAAATATTTCTTATTGGTTGAACTAAGCCTACTTAATACTCCTACAAAAAAGTGAAAGGGTATATTTAGGTTTGTCATTCGGTGTGTATGTAATATGGCACCCCATAAAGTATATATTCTAGATCCTTATGAATAGCGATGACGATTATGCGATGTCCGGTTGTCTGCACGTGAAATGATGGACTGGAAATGAGCTTCAATAGAAAAATGCGAAATACGATTTCGGAGCTGGGAAGCTTACAAATATTTCTCGACACAAAATTAATACCATAAACCAATTCTTTTTAGTATGCTTGTAAATTGAATCTATTTCATGGTTTGGGAAGCCTTAACTGTCTGTTAAAAACAAAATATATAAAAATTAAAAGTTTATTTTTAGTACATTCGGTATTTTGTATTACAAACTAATATGTTTAAAAATTTTAAGGTTTTTTTTTATAAAATCGCTTTACACATCATGAAGACTCGCATTGATAAAAAATTTCAAAATTAAAATTTTTTTTCAGGGTTGTGACGACAAAAGTCGAACTAACGTCGATTTTTTACTAATTAAATGAAAACAAAATTGTTATCAAATAAAAAAAAAAATAAAAATTTCGATTCCAGGGTTGGATAACTACAATATTTTGTATTAAATGAAAGTAACCAAAATGGTTACAAATATTTAGTTTTTCTTAAATGAAACCATTTTATACATCATGAAGACTTACATTGTTAAAAAAAATTGTTTTAATTATAACTTCGTTTTCAAGGGTGGGAAAGTTATTTTTATTTTTTGCTCATTCATAAAAGTAACCAAAAAGGCAACTGACGTTGCTTTTTTTGTTTTTTGCTAACTAAAATTTGTTTATATCTTAGAAAGAACAAAATTGGTACATATATATATATATATATATATATATATATATATATATATATATATATGCAACGTTGGTTGACGGTATATAGATTCGGCACAGCCATATAGCACTTTTACTTTTTTAATTAGTTCTTCCTTCTTGATTTCATTAGGTTTCTATTTCATCAAGTGTACATTATTTTATCAGTTGTTTTACAATATTTTTTTGGTTATATTAGTTGGCTTGTTATTTCATGAATGGATACAAATCAACACAGAGATAATTTTTATTATATTCTATTTTTTACATTAAAATGTTTTTTTGCGTGTTTGTATAAGTGTTGCGGCGAACATCTCTAACTACATGCACTTTAAATCAAACTTTTAGTTTAAGGTGGACAAGTGATAAGTCAAGAAGTGGATTACGTTATAAAAATATTCTTGCTTGAAAAAAGGAAATGTATTATTTTAATTAATTAAATCTAATTTATAAGTAATGGCCTCTATTTGGCAAAATGCATCGAAGAGTGAAAGATAACATGGAAAACAAAAGTTTTTTGAAACGGAAAGACGGGAAGAGAAATCCAACAGGACTAATGTTGACTAATGTTGAAAAAGAAAACTTCGATGATATATCTATCATCCCGGAGGAATCTTTTAAAGATTTACATAAAGGTATGAACATTGAAAACTCCTTAAAGTAATATACATCTGGACATCTTTATTCATATATCTCTATCTCACAAAGATAAACATTTCGAGCAAAATGATAGTTGCAGCAATTTCTTTCTGGAGGGATACGAGGAGAACTAGAATTGATGAGATACAAAATTACGAATATTTTTTTAAATGACCGCGATACAATGATTTCTTATGTTATGAACTTGTAAGGATTGAAAATTTTTTAATTTTTTATATTTATATTGATTTTTTATAGTTATATTATATTACAAATTTTTTATTACATTTTTACTTACTGATTTCAGCATTAGTTTCCATAGAATTGTTATTATATATACTATTTATTTTTATATTATATTCTTATATATACCTATAAGTAAAAATATTAATAAGAATCCATAACATCGAGCAAACTCAAGAAGTATTATTAAAAAAAAAAAAAAAAACAAGGAGATAGCCTCATTAAATCAAGAAGAAAATCTTTTTGAAAAAAAAAGAAAAAGACAACCCAATAAAATCAAGAAGAAATAAATAAAAAGATTACCTAGTAAAAACCATAAGTTTTCTTCTTGATTTTTTCAATCAGGGTTTCCTTATTAAAACAAGAATTTCCATAGAGAAATCTTATAATTTTGTTCGATTTTATTAGGTATTTATTAGGAACTGTTTTTTCTGTGTAGAATTGATAGTCTTTTTGAAAAAAAACTAAAAGAAAACCAAATAAAATCAAGAAGAAACTCTTTTTGAAAAAAAAAACAAGAAGATTACCTAGTAAAAACCATATGTTTTCTTCTTAATATTTTCAATAAGGTTTTCGTTATTAAAATAAGAAGAATTTCTTCTTGAAGAAAAACCACAGAGAAACCTTACTAATTTTGTTCTATTTTATTAGGTATTGTTTTCTCTGTGTAAAAAGGATTCAATATCTAACAAGCCTTGTTCGTTCAGTTTTCCATATTGTTATGAATATAGGGTGTGTTTCGGAGGTTTATCACTTGAGTTGTAACGACACAAAAAGAATCAAGAATAGTTCCATTATCTTAAAGTTTTTTATAGTATATCTACTCAAAAAACGTAAAATATAACTGACTTTTACCTAAAAATTGCTGTTGGACTTATTTCAACCTCGTTCAGTTGTTCGTTTTGGACACAACTCTTCATTTATACTGAATTGATAATAAGTTTTGTTGGTTTGCAGACTTTAATAGAGCCCTAATTAAAAGTCATAATATTTTATATAAAATACTTTTATTCGGTACAGCACTAGTACTAGAAATACCTTATATTGTCCAAATCTTTTTTTCAGGACTGACCTCTATTTCAGCAATTCGTGTCGAGTTTTAGGGTTTACTTCGGATCTTCATTCTGCTGAAACACAAGTTCTCCGACAGCATATGTGTTAACATCTACTACAACCTGAAGATGGGTCAGCGATATATTCAAATATTCCTTCTTTCCCATTAAAGGGATCGAAAAAATTGTCGTCAATCTGTGAAAAACAGAATGAGTCAGAATATATTTCTTGATGTATTCATACGTTTGTTGGGTTTTTATAATAATCAACATATTATTATATGAATAACCCTACAATATAGAGCATGAATAGCATAATTATTAATATTTTCGATTCGTGAATTTCTCACATCAGTTGCAGAAACGAGGCATAGATTCAAGTTTATATTGAATGAAAAATTCAGTGGTCAAATTAGTTAGGTTTGTTTTATTGCTGATAAATTAAAATATGTAGAAATAAGAATTCCAGATTAGTTATTTTTATTATGTAGAACTAGAAAATTTTATTTTTGTTACTGAAATTCGGGATGCATTACCAAATATAAAGCACTTAAAAACAAAGTCATTGAAGATCAGTAACGTAGATCTGAGAACAGTTGCCAAAGCAGAGGTCATACAATTGCAACGAAAAGTAAATACATTAACCAAAACGAATTTACATATACGAATGACTCAAACATATTCAAATATATTACGTGCCATAAATATGAAAAGAAAGGAATTTGTGTTCTTATTGTCAAGTAAAAAAGAAATCGTTACATAATCAAGAAAGTGCTATGGGGCGTTTCCCCATATATGTTGAGGCAAAGACATATTCTCAGTTATGAAAGATTATAGTAGCGCAAAAGTTCTAGCTTGAAGTGACAAAGTTAAATTTAAAAATAATTGTTATATATCCTAAGTATGAAAGCAAACAACAAGATTTTGTTGTAAAATTTCAAGGCATATCACTACGAGCCAGAAGTCAGGTTTTTTGGTCATAAATAAATTACTGCATTAGTGAGTTTGATGCCTATTGCATTTCAAGTTTTAAGTGTGCCTCTGATTTCAAAACTGACATTAAATTTAAAAAATGTTAAATGGCGAACACAAAATGGCGACCAAGGTTTTTTAAAATAGCTATTTTGGATTTCTTTTTAACTTGAATGAAACTGTTAAGCTCTGTGATATTAAACGTGTGAAAAAACGTAGGAAATTCAAAATGGCGTGATCAATATGGCAATAAAAAAATGTTTGTTTTGAATATTCCCTGATAATGCTGTTTAAAAAATTCTTCTGATGTCCATCTTCATCTTTTTTAAAATATATTTCACACTCACATGCTTATAGTTTTCACTTGATATGTTTTGAAAATTTTCTCTATTTGTTAAATTATTATATATCGAAAATAATTAAAACTGAACTTTTGCCTAAATTTTAATTTTTTTCAAGGTTTTACAACTAACAACTAGATATATTAATTTCAGCTCTAAGATCAGTTTATTTTATAAATTTATAATAAGAACACATTTTTAATCAAATACGGATATATTCATTATTTATAACGGTTCTGAATGGCTAGTAAACAAGGGAAGCATATCAACTCGGGGAACTATACCAAACATACTGGCTACAATACTTAGATCATTAAGATTATTAATTCAGCCCGAGATGTGATTTCAAGTAAATACCACCCATATTAAAATAATTGCCACTGAACCTGAGAGAATCAGGAACTTGTTTGAAAAATTATACAAAAGGAGTTATTTGTTTTCCTGGGACTATTTTTTTAGCAAATGCCAAATTATATTGTTTAACCTTCATGCATTACAAAATTGAATTCTATGAATAATATGAAATATTTATTTAGAACATTCCTCAACTGTATGGGTAGTTAATTCAGTTTATTGTCAAAATCTCTTTTGTTAATGATCGGTCGCAAAAATAATTAAAGCTAAGATATCATTGAGCCGATTGACATAAAAACCATTGCAATATTCTTTAAATGTTTTTAAATCTAAAGCTGGACTCACCCATGGCTTCAGAACGATATTAACGTTCGACAACATTTCTAGTTTTTTGAGAGTATGCTCTGAAGCGATTCACCCACTTCGAGCATTTGTTCTGCAACATCAAGGCTACCATGTGAAATAATTTTGTAAACTATGTGTGTGAGTTTTACAATTGGGCAATATCACTATTTATTTAGTTTTATTTATGACAATATTCAACAGTTATATATTTTTTAATACAAAACAAAATGCTCCGTATTTTATTATATACACAAACAATACGAAACAAGTGTGTTGTTGTACATACAAAAGTATAAAACAAGTTCTGTATTTTACTATACATATGCGCATATAATATGCTGTGGCATCTCAGTTCTACTTTACTTAAGAAATTAAACTTTTTGGCAGCACAGTTGCAATGTTTCGGAACGTGAATTAAAATTAAACCAATTCAGGTTCCGAAACGCGTTACTCTCTTTCGCTCTCTCTCTCTCTCTCTCACTCTCTAAAACAGAAACGTCAAACTACATACAAAAAAAACATGTTTCGGAACGTGAGTTCTGAAACCATGGGTGAATCCAGCTTAAGAGTTGAAAAAATCCGATTTTCAAAATTTTGTGAATGTTTATAATACCTAAGGAGTTTTACGCGGTTTTTGTAATACTTCTTATAATTTTTTGCATCTAGAGTTTAAAATGGATCAGATGCAATAGTTCATATTAAAAATATTTTCAAAATCATGAAAATTTTATAAATAAACCTTATATCAAAACTAGGACTAAAAATATGAAATTTTGACTTTCAGCGCTTATCAACAAAGTTCTACGGACCGAAAAAAAATATTTTAGCGTAACATAGCTTAAATTGTATAGCTTCAGAAAATATATGCAGATTTCTCTTCTATATGAATTGGACTTTTAACATTAAGTATGTAATTTCTTAATGGAGCGGAAAATTTGGACAAAACACTTCGCCATAGACGGTTTGGTCAGCTCAATTTTAATAATTTGAAAAAATTTAAGGAAACCGTTTGGTTCGTCGAATACAAGGCAAATGGGTTTGATTGTATCACGTGTTCATTGTGTAAAACACCAGCTAAGCGCTTTAAGACCATAGGTCCACAGATATTTGTGGACCTAAGAGGCAAAATCATATGGTGCTGGCTTATATACTATCACATTCATCGATGATTACACTAGATGTAATACTGTTTACTTATTGAAAAACTGATCGGATGCTTTTAAGGATTATATTAATATGGCTGAAAAATAAACTGGAGTGAGAATGGCAGGTAATATGTTCAAGAAATTCGGAGAATAGTTCATGAAACAAAAGAAGAAAATGTGTACTTTGATAGATATTAGACTCATACAAAATGTTATATAGGAACAGATATCGATAAAAAGAAAACAATGATATCAAGAGACATAAAATTTTTTTAAAAATTAATCTGAAAGAAATACTTTTAAAAAGAAAGAAGGAGTTTTACAATAATATAATGGACTGTTCAATTTCAATTAATCCTGACAAAATATTGGGAAACACTAATAAAAGTTCAGATCAGCTCAATGATAATTTAAAATATTTAATAAACAATGAAAAATTAAATTCTCAATCAGATTTTGAAGGTTTTGAAAACACAAGTGAAAGAAATGTAAACGGAAAGCGGGGTAGAGGAAGACCTAGAAGAAGTCAAACTTACAGACCAAAGAGATATTATTAATTTGCTGAAAAATTAAACATGGTTAATAATTTCAGTCTCGACACTTTAAGTGTGAAACAAGCTATGAAGAGAAATGAACCGAAGGAATGGAAAGCTATACTGAGTTAAGAGTTTTTATGATTAATAAAACGTGGGAGTTAGTTGAAAGGCCTTTAAATAATAATGTTATTGGATATTTACGTTTCGCAGATATAAAATGTTTTCAAAAATGTTACGAAGATTAAAGCGAAACATATGCGCGAGTTATACGCCACCCAACAATTCGATTGATATTATTATTAGAAGTAAGAAACAAATTACTAATAAAATATGTTGATGATGTTGCTTGGTATTTAAATGGAGATTTAAAAGAAAAAGTATGTACATATGTAAATATGAAACAGTCAGAACCGTTTATAAAAAGGGCGAAGAAAAAAATTCGTATGAAAGTTAAAAAATTATAGGGATTAGAACAAGCCTGAAAGAGAGTGGAAGCATAAAATTAATGAAATTAGCTAAAAATGGGTTTAATTCAATCAGTGTGTTCATAAATAACGATAATACTAAATAAGTGTTCTTCTTCTCTATTTTGATAATATATTGATTGCTTGTTCATCAAATAAAGCTATTAAATTTAATTTGGAAAAGCTGAGAGAAAATGTAGAAATTTAAAAATAACTGTAATTTGAGAATGGAAAACAGACCATTGTTTCACTGAGTACTTTTGAAGTTGAATGTGTTACTATATGATCAGTTAAAGAAATTTGTTTTTACCGAAGTCTACATGAGAAGGGATTAAAAACTTTGCTAAAAACTCCAACAAAACTCTTATGTGATATTACAGTGCTCAGTTTCTTCCAAGAAAATAATTTGAAGATCTTAAAAATCGATCTTTAGCTAATTTTTATCTGTATTTTACTGGAGCAACTGTTTCCGAAAACTGTTTTTGAAATATACTTTGTCAACTTCTAGTCAAGTTATTTGCGGTCAAGAAAACAGCTAATATTCGTTGTAGTTTTTATTTTTAAAGGTACGTGTAAAGTGTTAATTGAATCAAGCAATTTCTAATAATATTGTATTATATGATGCTGTCGATTAGTTTTAATTAATAAATACGTTTTGGAATCGAAATATTTTTCATTCGTGTTTAGTGGTACAACATGTGTTGGTAAATATGTATATAACCTGGAAATATTGTGTTAAATAGCATTCTCCAAAAATAAATGTTACTAACCACCACTACATTCTACAAAATATATTCATTATTGTTGCAGAATTAAATTTCTGGTATTTTGTATTTGATTTAAAATATTAATATTTAAATGTTTATTTGACATATGCTCATTCTAATAAATAAAAATCACAGAACCTTAAAATAGAAAACTACTTTAATATAGAAGTCATATTGAAAGTAAAGTATAAATATATGTCAAACTATTTTTAACGTGCACCCCTTCAATATAAAGTCGGTACTAAAGAAACTGAATACATACAATAACTTTCAACATTTCAAATTTAACAAATTGCAAAATTTAAGATGATTTGGTAAACATATGGTTAAAATTGGAATATATGTTCCCATATTCCAAATCGATCTCATTAGCCTTGTACTTTTCTATGACGCGTGTATATCAATGAGTTGACTTTTCTTCTTAGTCACGCAATTATAATAAAATTTATTATAAATATTAATGCTTGTTAATTAATCGCTTATTAACAAGTTTATCGCACATCTTATTTGCAAATAAAAAAGAAAAATGTTGCCGTATAACTTTTTTATTGTAACTTATTAACACAATTAACAAGTCGTGAATAACGACACTATTTGCAAATAAAAAGTAAGACGTTGCCACTTCATGAATGTGTTTGTGTTTTTTATGGTAGCAGCATTACTAACAATAACATAAGTTCTGTATGCAATTTGCTGTATAAACGCTGAATTAGTTATTTGCTAATAGTTCAATTTGCAAAAATTTTGTTACGTTTATCTGAACGCTTATTAATTTCCTTTTAATTAGTCGAGCAATACAATTTAGTAACGACAGATCGCTCACAACTAATGCTCTCAGTAAATTATTTGACTAAAACGTACATATTTTGCAATACAGCGCGTTTCACACTGTGTGACATAGTCATTTAAAGCTACAGTACTTAGGGAATATATATTTTGCACTAATAGTCAGAATTAATTGCCATATCGGTACCCACATTGTTTACAATATTACAGCAGTATCTTGCGTGCCCGCCTCATGAGGGAGAACATTTTTTCCCTCTTAAACGTGTTGGAAGGTAAATTGGTATTTGAACATTTTAGATTCGTTTTCTGCAAAACACGTTTTTTTATTTATGCCACTATTAAAGTGCATACGCGATAGGCGTCTAGAGACATGTCCACTTTAAGTTTATGTTGTTGGTATAATGTTTTTCGCACAAGTTTATTGAACTCATTTAGTTTGCAAAGTTTAAAAACAGAAAAATTAATATTAAAAATATGGTTGATATATTTTTTGTGCTTGCTGTTTCAAGCACGCACTTACTTGTTTGCAAGTTTTAGTACCCTATTTTCTGCAGTAGTGCACTGTTAAAATATTTGCTACGAGTTCAAGCAATAACACTGCTCAGCAGCCAAATCCTCCTTTGAATAAAACTATGTGGACTACATGGATTTTGATGCGCTAAACTCGAATCCGTTTTCGGTTTTTTTCCATCAGGTCGAGATTTTGTTTATGGGCGTGGCAATTTGTTCCCCTAAATTAGCCAAGTACGTAGATATATTTCACCCTAACTCGAGAATGAGTCAACCGATTTTACACCAGAAGATGTGTAACAAAGTTGAATTTATTTTAGTCACTAACAATTTTTCTTTATCTCTTATCGTTTTGGAATCATTCAGAAATCAATCGAGAAAAAAAATTTTTTTTCCTGCAAAATTCGTAATTTTTTCAGTTTAAAAAAGGAATTAAAGAAAACTTAAAGCAAATATTTAACACTGTGCACTTTTGTCTAATAGGAATAAAAAAGGTGCAAACCACAAAAATCTGTCAAAAAATTTAGATTTTATTTTTAATTTACCGCAAGTACTCATTATTGTAATGCAACCAACCTTACATATGTACTTATGACGATAGCATTTCGTTAGGAGAGCAGATAATGGAACTAAATTGCAAAGGTATTTTGCATATGCTTATCGTTTTCATATTTCTTCTCAATGCCATCCGCTGCTTTCATAGTATGTGCACAATACATTGCACGAGTAAGGCTCTACCGCTCGATTCCGATCCACCACCGATCCCATACTTGTAAGCCACCACTTCGATTCATATCATAGCCGAATTACAAACTTCCGCGCAGATCGTGCAAATTTTCAAGCGAAATATGGTAGTAGCTGACAAATTAAGGAAACCACATCAAAAACAGTTTAGGACACCCTAAAAATTGTATTGCAGTTTAAGAAGTCCTAAACCTTGAGATAAGAGAGCGTAACAAGGACAATGTGCCATCTCACACCTTCACTATTGGAAAGTCTGATTTGCTTTAATATTTTTTTATTATATAAAAGTTTTTTGTACTTCTATAAAAACACTATTAATTTTTTTAGACTTTTACTACTTGAAAATCTTTGCCATTACTGATATCGAAAAATAATTTACAGTTCAGTCCGCCCTAGAGTAGGTATTAGCAAATAATTTTTAATTAATACGAAAAAACTTTTCATGATGATTTAAACTACAAAACGGGATATAAATGTTTAGCTTTTTATATAAAAAAATTATTTCTTTTATTCTGTAACTAATTGTCAACACAGTATCCAATTTTTACTGAGTACGTGTTAACAACAATTAACAACTTCTGACAGCCACTGTCTACTCCCTAACGCTTTAATATGGATAGAGACTGTAAGAAACAGTCAATTGTTGAAGTAGACTGATAAAGAAATCTGCAATATCTTATGTTGTGTTGACGTGACATGCACAAATGTTTACAGAATAAAGGTAAATGAGTATTAAGCTGTCAGTCTTCAATAACTCTAAAGAATATTGTCCGATTAACCGCAACATTATGAACATATTCCCTTTTTAAGGCATTTTACTTTCGTTCCTTTTGTAAAATGGTGTAAATCTTCAACCGATATTGCTGGATCTGATTATTTCCAAATCAAAAATAGTCGTTTTAATATTTAACCCTCATCGAAGCGATAAGGCACAATTGTACCTTTTTAATTTTGGAATTGCAATTACATTTTTCTCATATACAACACATACTTGCAATTTTGTGACATCTTAGAATTTTTAGTTCTTACTATATATTTGAAATTTCAAAATAGAAATTCTTCCCCTTGATCTAGAACCTAAACAATTTTACACCTTTAAAAGACTGTACACGTACAATTGTACCTTTAATGACTTTGTATAAAGGAAAATTAATAAAACAAATAAAGTTAGTTATTTTATCCATTTTATTAAAGCTTTACAGCCTTTTCAGAAAAATTCTTATATATATATATATATATATATATATATATATATTTATTTATATATATGTATATCTACATATATACATATATATATATATATATATATATATATATATATACATATATATATATATATATATATATATATATATATTTGTATATATATATATATATATATATATATATATACATATATATATATATATATATATATATATATATGTATATATATATATATATATATATATATATATATATATGTATATATATATATATATATATATATGTATATATATATATATATATATATATATATATATATATATATATATATACATATATATATATATATATATATATATATATACATATATATATATATATATATATATATATATATTGTTTGCAAGCCATACATGTTTTAGTCTATATTAAGTGTTCATCACAAATAGGTTTTATGAAGTTTATGCATAACTTTCTTGTCTTACGTTGTAAACGTTTCTTAAATTGACAGATGTAACAGCTTCCAACTACAGGAGATGCTCCACGTTTTCCATTAGATAATTTGATTTAATTTTACTGCAAAACGTCGTTCATGCACCATTTCTATAGCACTTCGAACAAAAGGCTTGTTCATAAAAAAATTATTGGTATTTCTCTTAAAGTTGCAGAGGCCTACTATACCTGTATATATTTTTAACAGATGGTTACATAAACAAAACATCTCTTTCATCCTTTTAAATTTATTTTTGGCGTTCACATAGGCAATAGTGATGTACATATACACCTTAAATCTTAATTTTCATATATAAAGGGTTTAAATTTAAGCTGAAACATAATTTTTGCTATAAATATGTAATTAAAAGTTAATTTAAATTATTTTTTAATGAAATAGTTATATATGTACTAATAAATGTATAAAGGTACAATTCTACCTACTCCGCCATTTAGCGTTGTAAAATTCTTCACTTCGATATTTTGATTATCTCTAATAGTATTGGCTAAAGTGAATATAAGTACTTATGTAATGTAGCATAACTCTTGATCGTTGTTAATCCATTTTGATATATTATTTCGATGTATGTTGTGTTGCGTTTATAGAGACAGGCTGACAAGCAATTTGCAGTTGGTTTTATGCGTGTAGTTTGTTACGGACTAAATAGAGTTCGTTGACTTTGTGGCACTTGGTTATTTTATTATTTTTTTTTTCTAGTTTTCATTATTGGATTTGACGTTGATTTGGCAATGCATTAATTTATGTGTTTAGCTAGTTTTGTTCACTTTATAATTTTGTTTCTTTATATTATTAATTCAGTGGTAATAAATAATGTATTTATACTCTTACATATATACATATGTATGTATATAATTCACATAATTGTATATGAATCTAATTGCTAATTTTTTCATTGGAATGGTTTAAGAATTTAACACAATATATATACGCTTGTGAAAACTTAAGGTTAATATATTAGCCATTCAATGCGACGCAAAATGGACCATTTCGAGAGAAGGCGGCCAAAGGTCATTATTTTTACTATTACCAATTGTAAAATGTAAAAGTTCATTCGAAAGTATACACTTGTATATTTCGGGAACCAAAAAATTTAAACTTTATTTTAACCCTCTACTGCATGAGTATGTTTAAAGTAAGGAGAAAAAAATAGAACATAATAAATATATGTTTATTAAGGACAATTTATTATATTTATAACAAAATATAAAAATTTATTGAGCATTTTGAAAGAAAAAAATGAAGCCATATATGGCTTTATATGCACTAAGAATTATTTAAAAAACAACAAGTTACATAGAGTGGAAACTTGTAAAACAATTTCTTTTGTCATTGTAACATAAGAAAACGTTGCATTTTTCGCAAAAGGTGTATGAGCGAAAAGAGCAATCAAACAAAGTTGGCGATTTTTCATCCATTTCGGGATATGGCCTATTCCGTCAGCTCGTTCTGAGTCCAACGGAAAATCCTGTCGTTTTCTTCTTTTATCGCTAGTGGGTGTATTTTGTCTACTTGTTGATGGCGGGTATATGGTTTGGAGTTGGGTCGACCTCGTTTAACAGCTTTTAAACAAACAGCTTTGCAATGATGTTCAGCCATTGCTAGCTTGAAGCTTTCGACTTACGGCGCCACAGAATCTAAGCATTTACAACGCACATGTCAATCATATGGAATGCAAATAAATCCGATTGGTCTACAATATATCTCATCAAATCGTCATTTAATAGAAAACTGAACATTTCTGCTGGTGTTTCCAGTTCCTCAATAAAGTCGGGAAGGTTCGTATCTCCTTCAAGTGGAAAATTTTCACTTGAATAAGTAGGCAAACTACTTTCTTTCCAAATTGGAGGTCTAGGCTTTTTGGTAGATTTTGCATTCGACGTAGTAGGCTTTTCATTGTCATCTGAGATATCGGTGTCCCCAGTTTCTGACATATAAATATGTTCTGACCTGACGGTTGGTCCATAAAGTCATCTTCGTCTGTACAAGATATATTCATTATCACTTTGATCACCATTATTAATATCGTTAGCATATTTTAAATTGCCATAAAATGAACGTACATCCATTTCTATAATAATTTCATTGTATTTTATAGAAAGAATAAAAAGCACACATGCATAAATGTAAGTCAATTATATACCCTTACTGCATGGAAGGCCATATGTGGCTTCGTCAGTTTTTTCAAAAAATCTTACATCAAATACTTACTTTTCAGCTATATTATGTTTTTACTTGAAAAATAACTTCACTTTCTATACGAATATATTTTTTATTCTATTTTCGCTCTTATATCATTTTGCAAAATTGCACAAAATTTACTTTAAAATTTACTCTTGTTCTGCCACTTGAAGCACTCAAAAAAACTAACGGAACTAGTATCTAAAACACACTCTCCAAATATTTTGCTTTGTATTTGAGAAGAAAACAAATCAAAGATGATTAATATTATTCTCTTTTGGTTAAATACCGTTATTATACAAATATAGTGCAATGAAAGGCAAAAACCATATTTGGCGTTGTATGCGGTAGAGGGTTAATTATATCACAGTGAGCAGGGTGATTCAAAATGGACATTCTTTATATTTTGCTACAATGAGAAATTTCTTAATAAGTTTTTAATATTTAAACATCTATAAAGTTATAAAGTTTGTATAATTGTCCATTTTGTTAACTTTATTAATAGCGGAAAAATGTTTGTTTGTTTTAAAGGTCAACATTTTCCTAAGTCCCACCATTTAATAGAGCATAACTGCTAAAGTTCGTAAGGAGACTGATAACATCTTTTAGTCCAAACTCTCCTCTACACTCTATCCATTTTATTATTTATTAATAATTTAATGATTTTTATAGTTACCATTTATTAATTATTTAAAATTATAGTTTTATTTTAGCTTAAAAATTTATTGTTAGTATAATTTAACGGATTTCAGATGGAAATTAATAATTGTTAGTCAATTTCTTAATCATATACCGTTGGCCAAATATATATTTTGTTGCCAAAAATAAAGTTAATTTATATAATACAGGTTAGAAAAGTACTTTAGTTTATAATTTAATTTACCCTTATTATAAAGGTATAAAATAGTGTTTTTCGGAATTGCTTGGGCGTGATATACATATATGTTTATATTTACAACTACGTCTAATAAGGAATATATTTCAACTAATTATGCAAAGACCATTAATATATAAATACTGCTGTCCAAAATCAAAACCCATTAAAAACTAAAAGCGAAATTCCTGGAAAAATGATACTTCAAGGATACACGCCCATGTTTTGTGCGATACTCTCTTCATCCTTCTTATTTGCCCGTGGGTACTTTTTCCTTTCTTGATTGCGATGTTACCTATCTACCTGAATTTTTTCGTTGTTTATTTGCGAGTAAGATTATTAAAGTAATGCCTTCATTTTTGTTATTCAGTACAATTTTAACAATGGCTACACTTACGGAGACCTCGCCGATATTTTCTTTCCACAAAATGATTATATGATATTGAATTGCATATACTAAGCAATCAAGCAGATGATATATAACTAAGCAAACAAAAACTTATAAATTGCTATATTGAATGCTCTTAAAACAAAAAAGAATGTACGAACGTAATCATGAATGGTTATCAAAGAAACTTGTTTTCGATATAATATTTACAAATACCAAATGTGGAAAACAGGATCGACTAGCAAAACCAATTATTGAATGTAGTTAAGGAGCTTGAAGAAGCAAACTGCAGCATATCAATGAAGAAATATCTCCAATAATCATCGGTCGCTTGAAAAAACTTGGAAATGCCAGCATTACCTTAATTTCTAGATGGGGATGTGATGGGTCCTCTGGTCAACGACAATACAAGCAATGTAACGCCGATATACATCAGATGCCGACTTATTTATGGTATCTTTCGTTCCATTGCGCTTAACAAGAAGTTATACAGGTTAGAGCCATCAACCAGCAGAGCAACAAAAATTGATGTATGGAAAAATGAAATACCCTCATCAACGAAGTATTGCAGACCAATGAAATTTTTATTCAAAAAAGAGACAGAAGATGTTATAATTGAAGAAGTCCAAAAAAAAAAAAATTCAAATCGATGCCGTTCAACCTGCTGTATTTACAGTTGATGACCAGGAAATCGAAGTAAATTTTAAAATATGTCTCACAATGATTGATGGAGAAATTTCACAAGCTTTAACTGACACAAAAGCATCGTCAAACTGCGTTATTTGCCAAACGAAACGGCGATAGTAAACGTCTACCACCTTTACTTATATATGTATGATTCACGACTAAAGAACGACTATCGCCGTTTCGCTTTAAGATTTTCAGCCGTTTGACTCAGATCTCTAAAGCTATTTTATGAAAAAACAAAAACATACCTGAAAGAGTGCTATTAACTTATGACTTTTCTATGCGGCACAACAACAACTTATTTAAACTAGTCTAAACTATTATGCCTTTTTGACAATATGACTAAATAGCACACAGTGTGAATACCCCAATTATTTTGAATATAATGATTTAATTTGTTTATAAGCGACAGAGAAAATAATTTTCCATTTATAACAAGTGATTTGTTAAGAAACTGTTACATTAAATACACCTTCTCTGCGGCTGCAATTGGAAAAATTTTTAGTGGCTGCCAGTTGCATAAGTTAAAAGAGAGAAATGTTTGTCTAGTTTATATTTAGATTTTGCGTTTTAATTCTCTTTCACATGTTTTTATTATATAAAAATGTGATTTAATGTACAGACATACATATAGGCATGAATAATTTTATAGCCGTTCTTTAGTCGTGAATAATATATATATGTATGTATATATATATATATATATATATATATATATATATAAGTAACGGTGGCAAACATATATTAGATAAACAATTAAAAAAAACAACTTTTTTATTTAATTACAGCAATAGTTTAGCTAGCCATAGGTACATTCATTTTATATGCGCCTTTAGTCAACTCATATGAGTCTAGCAAATCACCGACCAGCTCACAGCGAACTCATGACGCGCTCGTATTGAATCGATAATAAGCTAACTAAAATGAGTTAGTTTGCGGTTAGCCTGAAACTGATGCAAAGTGAGTGCAATCATTCGTAGGACATTACATGTTAAAAATTATCCGTCTCATGGTTAGCTCAAATTCCGACAGGGAACACATGAAGTGATAAATAATTCTAACGGTACTTGATTTATCGTATTCAAATTTTTTGAGAACTGACATACTTATTTGGCTGTAGTTACGTACTTGAATGTATTCGACAAACAACATTTCAGTTCTCCTCACTGCTTTAGTGCTGAGAAAAATAATAAAAGCCCAACTATAATATGCGTACGCTAGCGCAGGCGAATTTGCGAATACATACAATCAAATGTGTGCGACCATAATTTGCTTTGATAACTTTTCGTCAAGTTTCGTTAAATTAAATTTTTTCGCGCATAGAGCGAAACTGATCGCATTTTCCTTAAGGAAAAAGGGTTGCATTGAAAATAGTTTTAGATACACACAAACCGTAGACTGTGATAGATGCACACAAGTGAAGCCGCAGTGGACGCCGAAATCAATTCTACAGATAATACGTTGCCAACCACTTTCGCACATTGTTATACATTGTTGTACATTGTAGTACTTTCCAATTTACTTCTTAAATTACTTTCTAAATTGGTAATAACCTACTTGTGATAATATATTTATGTATGTATAAATTGAAAATATTTATATATGTATTTACATGTAATGTATATATCATAAATTAGTTTTTGCAAAAGTGCATTGCTTTACAACTGAGTGTAAGTATAATATAGCCACACAAATGTTCGCATATGCATTTGACAGTCTTTTTGTCGAGTTTTGACAGTAGCCAAAGCTAGCCTACGCATATTATAGTTGGGCCTTTAAGGCTATATTATACTTACACTCAGTTGTAAAACAATGCACTTTTGCAAAAACTAATTTATGATAAATACATGAAATGTAAAAACATATATAAATATTTTCAACTTATACATATGTACATAAATATATTATCACAAGTAGATTATTACCAATTTAGAAAGTAATTTAAGAAATAAATTGGAAAAGTACTACAATGTACAACAATGTATAACAATGTGTGCAAGTGGTTGGCAACGTATCATAAATTGTAGGAAAATACACAAATACACTATAATATATATACAATAAACAAACGCTAAACATTTAATGTTTCCATTAATTTTTTACATTATTTATTCAGTTATCAGTAGAATTGATTTCGGCGTACAAAAGAAAGATTTTGTATATATTTAATAATGTATCGTTTTTCTAGACCTTTTCGTAGAAAAGTAGTTATATTTTCTATTTAGGATTCGTTTGATTTCAATAGTAATAAAACACCGACTTGTTGAATTTAAAAATAGTAAACGTGGCAATACTTTATTTACCTCAATAATTACACTTGGCGACGTTGACACGTAAAGTTTAATAACACACTGTCATATCAGGTACTGTGCGGCATCATCTTTACATAGGTTAAATGACGTCTTCTAGTAACTTAGTGAAAAACGTGGTTATTGTTTTTGCGTTGTTTTGCTTATGATAACTATGTGTGTGTTACTATATTGTGCTATATGCATTGTGTAGTTTTTATAATTAGGTTGTAGTTAAGTTTAAATGTTGATTTGAAACTTCGTAACCATATAATAATAAATTCAAGAATTCAACGATGGATTTGATGAACCTATGGAGGATATACAGCCGCATACTTATATGTATATTATACTGGTCAACAAATTAGCCAAAAAATGTTGACTGCGGAAATAAAGCATGTTTTTGAACTAATCTCGATGCACTGAATTCGAATCTGGCATATTAGGGATATTGTGTTTTACTGATCCAAGCTACTTTTGCTTTGTGTGTGGTAAATATTTGGTTGAAAAAAAAAGATATGCAATATCAGAAGCATTCAAAATATGCAAATTTAATTATTTTGGCTTTGCTGCCGAACACTTGGACGAACCGTGGACACTAGGGATGCCAGATTTTGAAGAGGCAAAGAGAGCACATTCAGCTAATAAAAAAAGCACTACGAAAAAATAAGACAACAATTTTTCAAATAAACATTTTATAAAAATATTATTGAAATATACTTCATTTAAACATAACAAAAATGTTCATAACATATATAAGAAGTTACCCACTTTTTTTGAATTACTTGCGCCATTATTAGATTGACAAAGAAAGTTTGTAATTGGTTTGTATTTGCAGCCGCTTGCATTTCGGATATGTTTAGTCGATTTGATATGTTGTTTCACTTTAGAAATGCAGCAAACAGAATACTTAGCTGTGGAATCATCTTTTGTTCTAATTATCCAATTAAATTTTCCAAATATCTTTAAATATATTCCTTCGCCGATTCCAATGCTTCTGTTAACGGTTGCATTACTTACATGAATGTCAGAATCCGACGAGATCTAAACAAGTGATCTAAAATTAATCACAAGATCACGAAAACATTTATAGTAGCGTCTTACCATTAATGTATGGTTAAAGTCTCAGCTAATTTTATTGAAATACGTTGTAAGTAATGTTATTGAGAGAAGAAGTTTGTTTACATTTAGAACAGAGTACAAAGTGAAGAAGCAACATCAGCGTGCTCTTCTTCGACTCTGATATATAAAGTAAAACACTAAATAGTTAGAAAAGAACGACGCAAGAGAATTAAATCTGTTACACCGCAGATTATACCATGTAGGTTAGGAAATTCCGTTATGCGATATTTACTTATTTATTTTCAACGCTTTGCGACGTTGCCAAATCTCTCAGTAGCTGGAGTTTATCGTTTTTGCATGTTGCTTATTATTTTGTTTCAGTTTATGATTGAACGTGAGCAGAGATAATTGACCGTCAATTAAGAAAAGGTAAATATGACCCAACCTGGCCGTTGGCGTAGTGAGATTTGCTCTGAACAAATAGCTCCTTATTCCAATGCATACTCAAACTCCTTTCAGAAAGATAAGGAAAATTACTCTTTTTAATATATAATTAACACCCATGTGATGAATTTAGCAATTATTTATTGTTTCGTTTTTTTTAGATTTTAAGTTTATGGCATTAGACTGAAGTTCCTTATATTTTTAAGTTCGTTTATTGTTTTTTTTAATTACTAAATTAAAAACTTTAAAACAGCTTAAATTTGTTATATATTGCATATAACAAATAGCTAAAAGAGTCATGTATATAATGCTTAAAGATGCGTTTATCAAATTTTAAAAATTATGCAAAATACAATGTCAAAAAAACTAGGGTCATATTTACCCACCTGACTGTCGGTGTTTTTTTAATCACATGCACGACGCCGGGCTAAACTAAAAAAGAGCACTTTTTTGCTCTTTTGGCCTATCTTATTTTAAGAGCACATTTTATAAAAAAGGGCACATGTACTCTTTAAAAGAGCACGTCTGACATTCTTAGTGGACACCGAAAATGTTTTGCAATCGTTGCAGAACTATTTTATACAAGTGGTCAAATGGCAAGAAAATGTATTTAGATTTTGCAATACCTGTACTTTGAGAAAAGTCAAGTAGCCATCAAACTGATTGTTATTTCTCTTTAACAAAAGTTAGTGGATTCAATATGAAAAATCGAAAAAGCATTACCTACCGGAATGTCCCATCCGTTTCCAAACCAGCTCAACGTCTATCAACTGATGCACCACCAGTCATTCCCGGTGCTACGAGCAGTGAGTCCGAAATATCTTTCATCAGCGGTTGTAGTTTGTATGAGGCTGATGAACGCCGTTTAGTGACTGAAGCTGAGCTGAGTGATCTAATTCGGGATTTGCATTTAACGAAGCAAGACGGAGAAATACTAGCTTCACCCATGCAGCAGTGGAAACATCTTACAACTGGGACGAAAGTCACAATCTATAGAAAGAGGGGCTTGGAATTGGCACCATCTTTTGAAATGAAGACTCTATTCTGTCCTGCACTCTGTTGATGGTTTATTTCAAAAGTGAACCAGCTATATGACAAAACTGAACGGAGTTTATTTATTGAAGGCTCTAGGTATAGTTTAAAGGCTCTTCTTTTGCATAACGGCAATAAAAAACCATCCATACCAATTGCTCATGCCATTAATACCAAGGAAAATTATGAATCAATGACTGAAATTTTGACATTACTGATATACAACGATAATAATTAGGAGATCTGTAGTGACCATAAATTTATTTGCATATGTAGTATGGATGATCGTAAATAACAGAAGTTAATCTGTTTCAGGTCATTGATTTGTTGACTAGTATGGAAGGAGGTGTCACAAAATATTGTTGTTTCCTTTGACTATGGGATAGTCGCGCCACATTTCATTATTGCGTTAGAGCAGAATGGCAAAAAAAAAAACTGGATGTTCACCAGGAAAATAAAACATTTCAAATAAATCATTAATTGATCCAAATGACGTTCTTCTTCCGCCGCTGCACATAAAATTGGGCCATTTTAAGAACTTTTTCAAGGCTCTGGACAAATATGGTATAGCATTTAAATATTTGTTAGCGGTTTTTACTAAAATTTCATATGCTAAAATAAAAGAGGGCACATTTGTTGGCCCCCAGATCAGGACGCTTTGAATGACCATAATTTTTCACAGTGTTTATTGGAGAAACAATATGCAGCCTGGGAGTCGTTTAAGTGTTTCTTGGAAATAATAAGAGTGAAAGCTACTGACAAATTATTGCTGAATTATTGAAAAATTATCACGAATGAGGTGCACGAACGTCACTTAAAATGCATTTCCTTCATTCGCATATAGATTTTTTCCCACAAAAGATTTAATGATGATTGAAAGAAATGATCAAGGATTTTGGGACAAAAGTATGCTGGGAGCCTATTGCTGGACTCTAATACGTGAAACCAAACCAACGAAATACAAACAACGTTCATATAACACCATTCATTCTTGAAAACTCATTGATTTTTAAATTAACTAATGATTTTTTTACGGAAAAAACTAATAAAAGTATTTTTTTTATATTTTGAAACCTGACATGATAGAGAAAAACCAATTGCAGATTCGAATTCAGCGCACCAAATTACTCTAGGAAAGATATTTGGTTGCTCCAGTCAAAAACCTTGCTGGCCAGTGTTATTAATGAAATGAATTTTTTAACTCGTTTTATGTACTTGAACCAAGTCGTTAAAACTACATGACACGATCGTACAAGTATTAACAGGCAGTAAGCTCAAGGAGTACCTGCAGATAGTTGTAATCGGCAAGTGTGTTGTACCAAAGAATATACAATATATTTTAGGTTGACATTTTTCTTTGCTAATAAATAACAAATATTAATTGTAATTGCTCATGTATTAAAAAAGATTAAAGTGATTAAGATTTATAACATAAGGTTTTAACTAAAGTAATTTAAAAAAATGTAATTGTACACTGTTATACAATTTATGATATTATTTGATTTTTAATATCAGTTTAAAGTTTTACATGCTATAAAACATTGAAATTTTTAACTCTTTAAGGGCCAACTCAAAACTCACCCTTGTTGATGTTATGTATATCTGCATCCTTCGTATTCCATCTTAAGTAGGTTACAAAAAACAAATCAACAACAAGAAAGGAAAAAGATGCCCCGTAACGTTACAACGTCCCCTTTTATTTTGATTTCCTTTTTTTCGCCTGAGTTGTTATGATGGACAATATGACAAAACCTTTTAAAACCACTTGTTTTGAAAAGTCCTCTTTTAGTTTACTTGTGGCACATAATTATTTTCCTGGTCGATTCTGAGGTCACTTTTCGTCATGATGTTTTGTTTACTAATTCTTCTCGTTATTGTTGTTTCGCCAAAGGATATGCCTTTCTTATTTCGCCATTTAGACTCCGTCCCCATTCCTTCTTTCTAATATTTTTTCTTTTTGTTTTATTTTCATCCATTTAAGTATAACTTTCACATAAAAAAAAATGATTGATGATTGTATGTAGCACATTTTTTTAATTTTCTTTATTTACGAAAACGAAAATAAATCGTTCTAGAGATAACAACTCCATTAGCGAATTCAAACAATGCGTTGCTGAAGTGGATAAGTTTAAGCAGACTGTCACTATTGATTAGACTATTAGGACAGAGTTAATGATTGCGATTGTAAAATAAGTTGAAAAAATCATTTGCTCTTAAGTGTATATTTTACGCAACTCAACACTAAAAAAGTATCGTAAAATACATGTTACAAAATATAGCACACGTCCTCATACCGCTCAGCAGCAATTTCTTTGTAAAAGCAATTTATTATATAAGATAATATTTGATGAAAAAAATGTGAGAATGAAAGAATAAATTTACTTAGTTTTGCACTGCAAACACAGAAAATAAACATTCTTCATAGTGAAGACTTAAGCCAACTAAATTTTATATATCAAACTTGTTGAAAGTTAATTGTATATAAACGAAACAGTTCCAAAAGAGATACTAAGCTTTTGGATTATTTTATTTATCAGCAGCAGTAGTCCGCAGTTAATAATACTGTTCAGTAAGAGAAAAAATGTTGAGGCAAAACTTTTGAGGTTTTCCCATTTAAACAAATTAATTATCTTATAATATTAACGGTATAATTCATAAAAAATCTAATTGTAAGCTTTAAGTACTCAAAAATTATTGAATACCTCAACACTACTAAAAATTTATAAGGAAATCATACTCAAAAAGTTATATTAGCTATTTTGTGTTTTATAGAATTTTATTTGTTATGGTTGAATGTACATCAGTAACTAACTAATCTTTATACTTTTTTATATTTCTTCAGGCAATTTTTGTTTATTTTAGGCAATTTAGTGGAATTGTTTATTAAAATGGGAAAATATTGAATATTTCGGCGCTTATAGCTAAGACTTCAAACTGTATTTGAATATAAGCTATGTACTCCTATGGGCGAAACTTTCAAAAGTATTTGAAGATAAAAATGCAATTTTCAACAAAACTATCTTATTGTTTGCTTAATATACGTAAAACTATATAATACGTTTTCATATACATAAGAGTTTTTGAACACAAATAAATGAAATTTTACACATAAATGCACAGAGCGAAAACTGCCTGGTAGATTCAAGAAGATTTTCTCTATGAAACGTTTTTGTGATGAGGGTATTCCAGCAGAAAGAAACGAGGAACTTTTCAAAGAGATTTCTTATTGTTTTTATGTGCTAAATGTTTTTAATTTTTTCAATAAGTAAAACACATGAAACTAAGAAGAAAATCTTATTATTTGCCATTTTTTACTCAAATTCCGTTATATTTGGCACCAAAAAAGAAACAAACCATAGAGAAAATCTTTTTGATTTTATTAGGTTTTCTTAAAAATTTCTTATTAATTTAATTGGGCTGTCTTATTAATATTTTCAAAAAGGATTTCTTATTGAAGCCTACTTAAAATTTTTGTTATAACCTTCACAAAAATGTGAAAGGGTATATCTAGGTTTGTCATTCCGTGTGTAATATTTTCGATATCAATATGCCACCCCAGAAAGTATATATATTCTGGATCCTTATGAATAGCGATGACGACTGAGCGATGTCCGTCTGTCCGTCTGTCTGTACGTGAAATCGTTTTTTCAAAGCCCCCAGAAGAGATAGAGATTTCATTCTTGGACTGGTGGATTGGAAATGAACCTAAATATTGAAATTCGGAAGGACAGTTCCAGAGCTCGGAACCTATTTCATGATTTGGGACTCCTCAATTGTCCATTCAAAACTTAAAAAGAAATATTTTCCAGGGATGGGAAATCAAATTTATTTTATTTTTGGAACATTCGGTATTTTGTGGTACATATAAAAACTAAAATGTTTAAAAATTTCAAGTTTTTCTTAAATAAAACCGTTTTATACATCATGATGATTTGCATAGATGGGAAAAAAATTTTATAGTTATAAATTCTCATTCAGGATTAGGAAATTTAAGCTTTTCATAGATTAACAGAGCCAAAAATGAACCAACTGCGTTTTTTCCTGGTTAAAGTTATTTTCTATTCTGGCAAAACAAAATTGGGTATTAAAATTTAAAAAAATCATAATTTCGATTCCAGGGTTGGATACCGCAATATTTTGTAGTACATGAAAGTGACAAAAGTGGTTAAAAATTTGTAGCTTTTCTTAAATAAAACCGCTTTATACATCATGAAGACTTCCATTGGTAAAAAATAATTTAAAAAAAGATAAATTTTCGCTTCCAGGGTTCGGAAATTGAATTTTTCTTGTACATTCGGTTTTTCGTGGTACATATAATAACTGATGTGTATAAAAATTTCAAGTTTTTCTTAAATAAAACCGTTTTATACATCATGAAGATTTGCATTGATGAAAAAAATTTTCGCTTCCAGGGGTGGGAAATTGAAATTTTATATAAATCGTAGGGCAACTAACGCAGTTTTTTTTTATTAATCAAAACTGTTTTTTAATTCAGGAAAAAGTTAATATCAAGTATTTAAAAAAATCTAAATTTCTATTCTAATATTTTGTATAACATGAAAGTTGCCAAAATATTTAAAAATTTGAAGTTTTGCTTAAATAAAACCGCTTTACACATAATGAAGACTGGTATTGGTAAAAAAATTTTAAAAATTAAAATTTCGTTTTCAGGCGTGGGAAATTTTGAATATATTTTTACATATAAAAGTAACCAAAATATGCAACTGAAGTTGTTTTCATTGCGCTTATAAATTAGAAAGCACAAAATTGGTACTTAAAAATATCTGTAATGCCCGACGTACGTTGGTGAAGGGTATATAAGATTCGGCACAGCCGACTAATAGCACTTTTACTTGTTTTAATTGTCTCCTTCTGATTTCATTAGGTTTCTATTTGTTCATGTGTAAAATATCTCATTAATTTTTTTAATAAGAATATCTTCTTGATTATATTAGTTGGTTTGTTATTTCGTTAATGCATACAAATCAACATTAAGAAAGTTTTGTATGATATTTTTGTTTTTACATTTATATATTTTTTGCGTGTTTGGATAAGTGTTGCGTCGAACATCTCTAACTACATGCACTTTAAATCCCTCTTTTAGTTTAAAGTGGACAAGTGATAAATAAGTCAAGAAGTGGAAAACGTAATAAAAATATTTTTGTATATAAAAGGAAAGTTATTATTTAAATTAATTAAATCTAATTGATAAATAATGGTCTCTATTTATCAAAACGCATCGAAGAGTGAATGATAATATGGAAAACAAAATTGTTTTGAAACGGAAAAACGGGAAGAGAAATACAACAGGAAAATTATTTTCTCTTTGGACTAATGTTGAAAAAGAAAACTCCGATGATATTATTACCACTCCGGAGGAATCTTTTAAAGATTTGCATGAAGGTATGAACATTCAAAATTCCTTAAAGTTATGTACATACATATGTACATCTTTATACATTTATCTTTTTCTCTTAAAGATAACATTTCAACCGAAAATGCTGGTTGCATCACAATTGCAGTCCACGTGATCAGGTAATTTCTTTTCTGGAGGGAAACTAGGGAAACTAGAATTGATGAGATACAAAATGCCAGTTCTTTGACGAATATTTTTATGATCTTGTAAGGGTTGACAATCTTGAAATTTGTCATTATTATATAAATTTTTTATAATTATATTATATTACAATATGAAATTTATTTGTTGGGTGGTTAAGAAATGTCTATATCATTTCATTGTCTTTTATTAAGTGTTTTAATAAGTTGGGAGGTTTGAAACTTTTAAAAACTTGGTTGAAGTCTGCTGACGATTTGCTAAAAAGCGCCAATGAAATGCATATAGACAATGATTAACCACCCAACAAATAAATCTCATATTATAATAGTACAATGACAGTATGTCAAATAGTTCATTTATTTATTAACTATTTTATATTACTTAAAAAATGTTTATTCTATTTTTACTTACTGAGTACTAAATTAGTTTCTTTAGAATTATTATTAGTTATATTACTTATTTTCATACAATATTCTTCTAAATACTTATAAGTGAATCTATTAATAAAAATCCATTATATCAAACAAACTCAAGAAGTATTATTAAAAAAATAAACAAGGAGATAGCCTCATTAAATCAAGAAGAAAACCCTTTGGAAAAAATAAACAAAGACAACCTAATAAAATCAAGAAGAAACCCTTTTAGAAATAAATAAAGAGATTACCTAGTAAAAACCATAAATTTTCTTCTTGATTTTTCCAATTAGGATTTCCTTATTAAAACAAGAATTTCTTCTTGAAGAAAAACCATAGAGAAATCTTATAATTTTGTTCTATTTTATTAGGTATTTATTAGGTACTGTTTTCTCTGCGTAGAATTGATGAGACAGAAAATTACGAATATTTTTTAAAATGGTCACGATACAATGATTTCTCTTGTTATGAACTTGTAAGGATAGACAATTTTGAAATCCTTTGTAATTATAATAATATTTTATAATAATACTATATAACAAATTTTTTATTACATTTTTACTTACTGAATAAGTTACTATAGAATTATTATTATATATACTATTCAGTTTTATATTATAATCTTATAAATACATATAAGTAAATATATTAACAAAAATCCATAACATCAAACAAACCTAAGAAGTATTGTTAAAAAAAACAAGGAGATAGACTCAGTAAATCAAGAAGACAGTCTTTTTTAAAAAAACTAAAAGAAATCCAAATAAAATCAAGAAGAAACTCTTAAAAAAAAAAAAACAAGAAGATTACCTAGTAAAAACCATATTCAATAAGGGTTTCCTTATTAAAATAAGAAGAATTTCTTCTTGAAGAAAAGACATAGAGAAACCTTATTAATTTTGTTCTATTTTATTAGGTATTTATTAGGTACTGTTTTCTCTGGTGGGTATTTAAACTTGTTAATATTAAACAGCTTAAATTAATTACTCAAATAAACATCAACAACATATTATTTTGTATAGAAAACGACCAAAGACAGGAGCACTTTTATTCTTCTACCTAAAGACATGTACTACTTTGCGCGCATTTGCGATAAATGTTATCAACATTGATCATTCTCATGCGAAAAGTTTACCATGTACCTCATTTCGCGATTTTCATATATATTCGCTTCTATTCATTGAATATCCACAATATTTTTTTAGAAGAATAAGGAGAAAAACTCATATATTCCTGGGAAAGGAGTAAAATTTATATTCTTTGGCAGTTGAAATAAAATAAGTTGTCATGTCAAAAGCTTTTTCACAATAACAAGAGAATACTACTTTTGCAAACTTATTTCGTGTACATACATACATACAGATAAAGCTTAGGATTATCGGCAAAATAAAGAAACCTTGACATAATGTGGGGAAAAGTGTGCAATTCCAGGAACATAAAAATAAAAATGGTTACAAAAGCAGAGACAGTGCTGAAGTCATAATAATCAATATTCTTTCTCAAATGCTTTTCAACTAAGAGTATTACCACACAATGCACACATATTTATTACAAACGTATTTAGAGCCACGCCCATATAAAGTATTTTTAACATAAGCAATTCTAATGGATTAACACTACATGATAGACGATGAATATCCTGAATAGCTAGAAGTGAGTTTGTTGTATTTATCACACACAGCAATTAATCAAAAATGTGCGAAACGCTGTCTTAAAATTAACTTGTACTCGACTGAATTTTTAACTTAATCATTAGGTATAAAAACAGCACAAGACTACTTAAAACTGCCTGTAATATCTATTATCCACCGCGTGTTGTTTAAATGTGCCGCCAAATAAAGTTCAAATATTTGCAAACCGAAAATTAATTCTTACGTTGTAACTAAAGCCAGCCAATTTCATTATTTTATAATATCTATATATTTTCTTTATTTTAATTAATTTATATTTTTTAGATGCTATTTATCATCCCATTCGGAAAACTGTTTTTAAGGAAATTCATTTCTCTACTCTTATATCGAGAATATTTCAACGAAATAGTATTGTCGTAAAAAGTATTTATATGGTGGATGATGTGAGTCAATTGATTATTTGCCATGCGCATTGAATTTATGCCCAATTTTATATGAAGGTTGATATCAAAATATACGATTGCTCGGTGCTGGAAATTCGAACACTTTAATAATATATATTAAACGTCTCGAGTTTGCTGTCAACTCTCAGCCCGAGTGCAGTGTTTTGTTTAGTGAACTTTTTGAAAAAAAAACAGAATAAGAGAAAATTAAGGACCTTATATTCCTATAATAATTGAACTTTATTTTCTTTTCGCCCTTTTATATAAGAAACATATTTTCCATCTGTATCGGTTGTATTTACCGTAACTCCCATTATGGGAGATATTCTTTTTGATAAGGACAAATCAGTCTCTAACCCTAATTCAATAAACCCCTTATACCAGGTGTCCATGCAGAAAAAGATATATTGATGCTGTCGCAGGAAAAGTAAAATTCTGCAAGAAATTGAGATCTAGCCAGCTACTTATACAGTGCTTTAATGGAAAACAAGCTAATGAAACTATTAAAATGATAAGCTTATCCTTGGTTATTTTTGTGAAAGTGAAAGAACATAATACGCTAAATAAGTCCCAGGGAATTTTTTACTCAAATGAACTAAGAAACTTAATTGATGAGGACATCTTGAGCGAAATACAAGTACAAAACCCTAATGTGTTAGAAATCAAGAGGTTTGAAAAATGAGATCCTAAAAGTAGACAACTGTCATCAAGCGATATTGGATTATATGCAGCAATATGTAACGTAAGCAATTACCCGAAAAGATTTTGCTTGGCTACATGTACACTATAAAAAAACCGTATATATCCAATCCTCTTCGGTGCTGTAAATATTTCCAATTCGGCCACGTGCCAGATCGGTGCCTTTCAGAACAAAACAATTATCCACATTGTAGCAAACCTGAACATACCCTAGTTGATGAAACAGGTAAACGAAACAATTTTAATAGAGAAGCGAAATGTGTAAATTGCCAACAACAACTTTTCTAAAGAATGCGTTATATATGTATAAAAAAGAATATGACATACTAAAGATTGAAATTATTCAGAAACAAACACGGAACGAAGCTCGAAGGGAATATGAAAAACCGAATCAATTGCCAATGCAGTTAAACCATGTAATTGTAAATGCAAATGTCAAGAAGAAATAATAAATGTAAATACGAATGCAAAGGAGAAAGACAACACAACAACTGATTCCGTAAAAGCAACACCAAATTCTCCAGTTCGCCAAATAAGTAAAGCAGATGGATCAAAATTCGAACTACTTCCAAAAAATATATCAAAGTAGTCAATATAAAATAATACAGTGGAACTGTAACGGACTTTCACATCTTTTTGACGAACTAAAACTTTTATTAACTAATTACCATAGATACAAACACAAAGAGAATAAGAAATTATGTGACACTGCACCGTGGTGTTTTTCTGATATTAACGTAGATTTTTCCATTGCAACCTGCAACAAGCGTAATATATCATCCCCTGATATACACAACAAGTTTTTGGAATTAACTAACACCTTATGTCCCAATCACCATTATCTTTTCACTGATGTCTTTATTATGAATGAAAAAGCTGGATTTGCAATTTATAGCAATTCCATTACCATCTCAAACCGTATTCCAGATTATTCCTCCATTTATACCGCCGAATTACTTGCTATAAAAACTTGTGTTGAGAATATTAGAAATTATTACAAAAAATGTCTTATAAAATCTGATAGTAGAAGCGCTTTGCAGGGACTACAAAATCCGTTTAGTATATATATAAGCGTAAATCAAACAAGATAAACTCTTACAAAATTGCCTAAAAATACATTTAGTTTACTAAACTTAAATACATATATCAGGTAATGAAAGGGCAGGCTTTTTCGCAAAAAATTCTCTGGAACAATTGGTATCAGCAGATTACATATATCAGTATTCAGACTATAAACAACGGATTCGAAAATACGTATCTGACCTATGGAATGAATCGTGGAATAATAACAACCTATCTAAATTATACGTAATACAAAAAAGCATTGAAGTTAAATTTAATAGAACAACATTACCAAGATCAGAGTTTGTTAAATTAAATCGACTGAAAATTGGTCATTGTTTATTTTCCCACAAGCACTTTGTGGTAGTGAACTAAAGGTTTTTCATATATTTAATGAATGTAATCTTTTACATGCAAAACGAGCGAAACACAAAATACATTATATAGAAATGCTTAAAAATTAAAAGGAATTTAAAAATGTTAAAGTATTCATGATAGAGATTAATTTATACAACCCGATTTGAATTTAAACTTTAGTACATTTTTCTCCTAGTATTAAGCAAAATAAATAAAATAAAATAAAATAAAACTTATGTAATTAAATTTTTTGCCCTATATAACCTTTCTAGTGTTGGCGCCTTAAAAATAAATAAATAAATAATAATAATAATAATAATAATAATAATAATAATAATAATAATAATAATTTTTTCTCTACACAAGTTTACTTTAACGACATCGAAAAAAAAATTGAAAAATGTATACATGCCACACTCTATACACAAATACTTCTTGAGTGTACAGGACTGTGAATTGAAGCCATTGAAAACATTGAAGACTTTGAAGACATTGAAGGCATTGAAAACATTGAATTCACTTTATGTCCGTTTACACATTTGCGGTGATGATAACATTATATTTGTTTTTGTATCTTCATAAAATTATTGGATGTGTGTGCAGCAGAGAATATTAGTTTTTGCGTCCTGAATATATTAGTGTGTGTGTGCGCAGTAGGGAAAAATAACCCTCCACCGTTCGTGTGTTTGATTGCAAAAGCACCTTGTCGGAATTTGAGCTAACCATAACTTATGGTTGATTATGCGTTACCTCACAAAATCCCATCAGGGCATTTACACGAGATGTACACAATTACAGGCCGAAGGTGTACACAGCGAAAATTGTACACAACGAAAGAAAGGCAATGTCTATAATGTACTGAGGGTGTACATTGTACAGCGGGTGTACATTAAATATTCTTGTACACTAGTTTGATCTCTGGTACACATGTAGTGCCAAAGCATGAACGCATATGTATTCGAAGTAGCACACAACGAAAAGGATCAGTGAGTTCTTATTTTATCTTTGATATTTGTTTTAAGCTTCTCACTTGTTAAAGTGGAAGTTTGAAATATATGTCTTTAGTTATTCTAAGAAATGTTAAGTAAAGGTTTCTTGATCATCTGCATTAACCCCAGTGAAATGCATATACGAACTAGCTAAAACCTCTTAATTGACCACTTTAAATTTTTTAATAATATTTTGGGAAAAAAGAATTAAAGAGTTTTCAAAAATGACAATTCCCAAATATATGTATGTACTTATATGAAAATTAAATATATAAGTGCTTGTGAAAAATAAAAGAACATATGTGGTGAACACTCTAAATAAATAGTTTTTATATTAAAACAATTATAAGTTGTTTTTGTTCTTTATTTCTCTTACAACTAAATACAATTAAGTTAGAACAATTTAGCCTATATAAATATTAGTATAGCAAAATAAAAATGTTCAATAAAAATAAAATCACATACAATTTAAGCTTTGGCTTGAGCTACCAATGAAAATTGGAAAAAACGTTCACATATCCTTAAGTATAAAATTCAAACCAAAAAAAGTTTAACTTAATATATAATGGAACAAAAAATTCAGAAAAATGGTAACACACGTATTATAACACACAAGTGTTAACATCAGGTTGATACAGTTCTCGGATTGTTTTTCACAATAAAATTTGTGTAAATAGAAAACTATTATCACATTCAACTAAGCCACCTAAACAGTAGTGATAAACACAATATACACATGAGCACTGAAGATGAAAGCGTTGCGACTTTCGAAAACAGCTGTTCTGCTCTGCTGTGTAAGTTGAATAAAACTGATGTTGACTTCCTTTGTACCTAGGAATATTTATCATCATGTCTTTCTGAGATTTTAACTAAGTTAGAACAATTTAGCCTATATAAATATTAATATAGCAAAATAAAAATGCTCAATAAAAATAAAATCACATACAATTAGAGTCGGAAAAATGAACCAAAACTTAGAAAAAAGAAAAGGGTCTTGCCGTTTGAATATGAGGCGTCTCTATTTGATCTGAATAATATTCCTACAGCGGTAAGACCTGGCGAACCACAATGTTTCTTTTCATAAGTTTGTTTAATAATACTAGTTCTTTAAGCTTAAGGTCCACTGTTGCCATTTTAGTTATTTTCTCGTCAAATCTAGCGACTTTTATTCAAGTTTAGCTAGAAAAAACATGATTTAGATATTAGCGAGAAAGGGAAGGTTACAGCTTTTAAGTGATTTTATTTATTTACTTATATTTATTTTTATTCGTATAAGCAAATCGCATAAAAAATGATGTCCTTGTACTTTGGTGTTAATTAGTATTTGGTTAAAGTAAATTTATTTAAAAGTGAAGTGTTTGATGTCAACAAACATCAAACTATTCAGTGGATCGCTTAAATGACTTGTGCAAAAACAATTTTGATGATCTAAATAAAATACGTATTAACAGAACCAAGTGTACTGGAACAACCAAAAACATATTAGCGCCTCACTTTCTGAAGGAACTATTGAACCACCTTAATATTTTTGTTTTAAAACATAGTTTTGTATATGCATATCGTTAGCTACAACGCAAACGATATTGATTCTGATGAATATCATCGAAATACACATCCACAAGAAAACTTGGAATTATCTGACCAAAATTACCAATTTTATTAACGAAAAACATATCGTCCTATTTACAAAAGAATTAATTTTATAAACGCATAAGGACCTAACTGAGTTCTTGTATAGACAACATTGTAAAATCATTACCGCTTTACCACCAAGACTGCACGAAGAACGATTAAAAGTGGCAGCATCTGCAGGATTTAAAACCAATACTTTTAAAAAATCGCTATTATTTCTATGGCAGCATACCCTTTGAAAACTAATTTATATTTTCTAAATTCACTCTTCTTTATTCCAATTTTCGCAAATCATTAAATGAATTATTTTTAATTTAATTTTTATGAATTATATTAATATATATTTTTGTGTTCCCATATTAAAATAAATTTACACATAATATTAATGCTTATTAAAAATAAATAAAAAGCATGTACATATAATTAAATTTATTAAACAAAGTTTTCCTAATAAATAAAAAAATTCAATTAACCTACATTGTATTTATTTTTGATAGGGCCTTTGATTTCTTTAAATTAGAGTACCAAAGGACTAACAAGGCTATTTAAATATTTTATAGTTTATTTTATTTTGCAGGAACTTAATTTCTCATACCTTTTATTGGTAATACTGCTAAAAGTTATGCTATTTGACACTATACCATTAGTTTAAAACACTTTTTTGCTTTTCCTGTAATATTGTCAAATTGTCAGATAGGGCCTTTTGCGTTTTAGCTAACGATATCTACATGCAATTAAAAAATATATCTTTTCCAAAAAATAAACTACTTTTTTCATAAATTTTTCAGTTTATTTGAATGAAAAAAAAATTTAGCGATTTATCTCTGAATTTTTTTACTTGTTTTTGAATTTAGCTATTTTCTAGCGATTTTTCAACAATATTTAGCTACATTTTTCGGGAAATAGCTGGCAGCAGTGTTAAGGTCTGTATGTTATATATATATATATATATATATATATATATATATATATATATAGATATATATATATATATATATATATATATATATATAATATATTTTATATATATAATATATATTATATATATATATATATATATATATATATATATATATATATTCACATATACATATATATATATATATATATATATATATATATATGTATATTTGCGCTTTATACCAAATCGTCAGTAGACTTTAACCGTAGTTTTGAAAAGATTCAAACTTCACAACTTATGAAAAGACTTCTATAAACCATCTGAGAATTCTGTTAATAAATTAAATATAAAAATTTCACAAATGATTTTAAAAAATCACATTATAATAAGTGCAGTAGGCTATGAAACTTATACAAAGCAAAACCCAACAAACAACTTTTATTCGATATGACTCTACCTTATTTTTCTTCACCTTTATACAATTACAAATCCTTTGGATAACAATGAAAGTATTTATAAGGCAAAATAAAAAATAAAATCTCAATTTAATTGTTAATAAATTAACTATTTGACAACTGGCATTGTACTATTATAATATGAAATTAATTTGTTGGTGAAAAATAAAATCTCAATTTAACTGTTTATAAATTAATTATTTGAGATTTTATTTTTCATTTCGCCTTACAAATAGTTTCGTTGTTATCCAAGGAATTTCTATTTGTATGAAGATGTAGAAACATAAAATAAAGTCATATCGAATAAAAGTTGTTTATTGGGTTTTGGTTTGTATAAGTTTCATAGCCTCCTACTACATTTATTATAATGTGATCAGATGGATTATAGAAGTCTTTTCATAAATTGCCAAGTTTGAAACTTTTCAAAACTGTGGTTAAAGTCTACCGACGATGTGGTATAAGGCGCCAATAAAATGCATGTAGACATTGCTGAACCACCCAACAAATAAATTTCATATTATAATAGTACAATGACAGTATGTCAAATCAAACCTTTTCAATCCATATACATATCTGATAATGTTTTTATATAACACGTTGAGTTTTCTTTTGCTAATTGAGTCGCAACTAGAAAATAACTCACACCCATATAGTAGGGAAGGAATTATTTACGTTTTGGCAATTAATGTTCTTATTTTTAAGGAAGTTAAACACTGTGTGAACCACAGAGCTCTTAACTTTATGTAAACTTGATAAACTTGAGAATTTATATGATCAGTCCATGCCAAATTATTATTGAAAATAATACCACGATATTTTTCTGAATTTTCAATTTTAATTTTTTCGATATTTAAAACAATACCATGGGTTAGAAATGAAGTCGTTCTTCTTTTATGAATTACAATACATTTAGACTTGCTCGGATTGAAACAGAGACCATTGGCACAAGCCCAAAGGTAAATTTTCTTTATATCATAATTTAAATAGGCTATACCTTAGTCAATATACACGACTGGGCTATTTAATGTAATTTGAATGTCATCTGCACATATAAGTGGATTTTGCATTTTTCTAATTGTTTTCGAAAAGTATCTACATATAGTGAAAATAAAAGTGGCCTTAAAATAGAACCCTGTGGTACTCCCCTGTTAACAGATATAATATCCAACAAAAAGACCTTAAGCTTGAAAAACTATTAATTTATAATGTTGTCTAATATATATTAAGCTTAAGGTCTCTTTATTTTTATTATCTTATAAAATTGTTTTTCAATATTTCGTCACTCCTTTGTGTGACTTCTTCAGGAAATTTATTTTTTAATTTAAAAAAAAAAAAATTTTTTTTTTTTAATTTAAAAAAAAAAAATTAATTTCCTGAAGAAGTCACACAAAGGAGTGACGAAATATTGAAAAACAATTTTATAAGATAATAAAAATAAAGAGACCTTAAGCTTAATATATATTAGACAACATTATTAATCAAAAAGAGGTCAAAAAACTAGAAGAATTTAACTATTAATTTATAAAAAAATCTATATATTAGGGAAAAACAAATTAGTTTGCTTAGAAATATCTTATAAGTATATGACGAAATTTGTTCAATACTTCCTTTATTAAATTTTAAGGCATGTACATATGTATATGTAAATGCATGTATGTACATATGTAGGTTGTGTATTGTATTTTGATGACTTCCTTCAAAATCATGCATAAACAAATTTCCATTAACTTGTAGCAAAGATTATGTATACATATAGTGTATATTCTTTGTTTGTTGGTATGCACAACAGTAAAAGGGCTGAGTAAAATAAAACAATCTTGCTTTTGATAAACTAGATCACCTATGTATATAGAATGTATAAACATATATACGTATGTATGTGCATATTTACAACTTAAATTCTTTTTTTTTAATTGTTTATTTCTTTATTCAAATAATTAAGTTTAAACTATTATAACACTAGATAGCAATAACAAATTCATTTATACAATGTCTCTAAATCGAGCGCTCTAGTATTATAATTTAACATAATAATAAGTCCCCGTCCACACTTGCAATTCTTGAATGTTTTAGATGTGAGCGGTGTGAAGCTTGGGGAGGGGTACAGAGGTTCATGTTCTCGGCAATTCTGTTTGTGCTTTGCAATTCTCACCATTCAACTTAAAGAAAATATAATACGAAGAAAAGAAGGCATAAGATATACAAGAATTGCAATGCCAGATTTTTCTAATGTGGACACTAAAGCAATTTCAAAGCAGAATTGCAAGCAACAAAATTGCAAGTGTATATATATATATATATATATATATATATATATATATGTAAAAATTTATAAGAAGTGAATATAATTTTTAATATATAATATAGTATAATGAAAAGTTACAAAAACATTAGTTTTTTTTTATCAGAAAAACAAAAGAAGAGAAAGTTCAAGTCAGAGGGGGTAAAAAAAAGAAATAGAAAAACTTTAGTTTGGTAGCCACCAAAATATTTTGGCATTAGATTTTTGTGCTAATTTTAGATCTTTTTCTGATATACTTGTATTGTATCTCATATCTAATTGATTTATATCACAATTAATTGCTTTTATATTTGTCCGTCTATAATTGTGATATAAGGTGGGAACACCATTATCATTTTGGACAAAACCTTTACTATCCAGGTACACAAAAAGCTCTGGTACAACAAATCCACTTTCTAGGAGCTAGTTATGTATTCATAGTTTGTGTGACAAGGAGCCATTATGTAGTTATTATTATCTGTACATTTGCAACACCGCAAAACGTGGTTCCTTATCAGGTGTATTATAAAACTGTCTATACGAATCATATTTGCATTATTGTACAGAATTTTGTTAGAAATATGCTTAGTGAAATCACTATTTGAAGATCTATAAAGTGAAGTGCATGATCTTATGCGTTTCCTCTCATATATTCTAATTTTTTCCACATATGAGGGAGAAATATTGAAGCAAATGGGACACGCGTATGTAAGAATAGGTCTGATTAGGGATTGATACATTATTATTTTGACTTTATTTATAGTATATTTCGAGTGAAATAGAGGTCTATATGAAAATTGAAATATAAAAATTTAGGAAGGTAAACACTTAAATATTTTACCACTTCTTTTATTGGTTTATTGCAATTCTGTAAATTAGACTTTATTTGAAAACTTTTCCAATTTTTTCTTAATTGCATTTATTTAGGGGTGGTCTAAACAGTGTAGTTTCACATTTTTGTGCGGTTATTTTCATGTTCCAGTCAATTGAATATTGCTCTACCTTTTCGTAGGCTACAGATAGCTGTTAATTTTTTCGATTTTGTCGTCATGATGGTATATTATATCACCAGCAAATGAAACGGTGCTATCTGTTTGGTTAAGTAGTTCTAAAATAAACCAGTTAAAAAGTATGGGAGAGTTTACTGTTCCCTACTGTAGTCCATTAATAATATAAAATGATTTATTGATTTGGATATTCTGATAGGAGACTTTGAACGTTTTATTGCTTATCATATTATATATTAGTATTATAAGGTTTAAGGGTAGTCCGTATTGAAATAATTTATGTATTAAGCTATCGATCTAAACACTGTCGAATGCTTCTTCCATGTCTATGAGACATGCTCCTGCACAAAACTTTTTATCCCAGTTTCAATTCATATTGGAGGTTATTTTATGTATTGCGTTAATGGTAGATCAGAAATGTACCTGACTTATATATTATACATATATGTACAAGCACGTACGTATGTATATGCAAATATAATACATACATATGTATGTATGTATCATTAAGAACGTTAAAAACTTTTTCTAGAAAAGGTTATTCCAAATGCTATTTGAAGAACAATTTTTAAGGCCTTTCGTTACCTGCTAACAATACAAACTTGCAAAGGACATAAATTGCAAATTGATCCTTTCCCAATTACGAAAAAAAATAATGAAAGGGTAAACCCATTTACATAAATACTCATTCATACATGCCTTTGCATGATTTACAGATACTCGCTGTAACACATGAAGTGGCAAATAGATTTTATGGTAAAATAATAAAACATTCCAGATTTTTACTATAACGTAGAAAAAAAATATATATATAAATGAAACATTTTGAAAAAATAGGCAAACTTTGAACTTTGAGGTGCCATAACTCAGCCAATTCTTATGCGATTTAACACGACCGAGCTATTCGGTTGGGCTTCAAAAGGGTTTGAGTGGGACCATACACCGAAAAACACAAAAGTACCGTCATATAAAAAACGGTACTTAAGAAAAAAAATTACAACGTTTGTCGTGTTCAGGAGGTCCAAATTAACTTATATAGCTATGTGGCGTTGTTGGTATTTTTTCGAATTAAAAATTTGTAAAGCTGTGTTATTTGTTATTAAATAGAATTCAGATTCATAGGCTAATTGTTCGAACTCAATTTAAATCTCAGAAGGACATGATGATAAATATTCCAAGGCACAAAGGCAAGTCAACATCAGTTTTGTTCAACTTACACAGCAGAGCAGAACGGCTGTTTTCGAAAGTCGCAACACTTTCATCATCAGGGCTCATGTGTATATTGTGTTTGTCTACTTTTTAGGTGGCTTAGTTGAATGTGATAACAGTTTCTATTTACACAAATTTTATTCTGTAAATATGTCTTTCTGAGATTTAAATTAAGTTCGAACAATTAGCCTATGAATTTGAATTCGATTTAATATAGCAATATAAATGTTAGTTAAAATAATAATTATTTATTTTTACTTTAAATGGAAAAGGACTTACACAAGTTGAACCTCTAGCCGCTGATGACAAAACCTAACTGACGAAATAACAACTTTTTTCTTTTGTCATGTTTTTGGTGTGACATCTAGCTCACTTCTAGATCGGATTTTAGTTAGTTTATGAACTAGTCTCAAAAGAGCTACCAAAATACTATATGAATAATTCTTTGGGAATTAAATGTTTACCTGATATTGCATTATGAAAGTGGCATATTGGCAATAAAATGTTTGAATTAAAACATTTAAAAGTTTGTTATTATTCAATATTACAAAAAAAATTTACCTACCCTAATATATATATATATATATATATATATAAATATATATATATATATATATATATATATATATATACATATATACATACATATATATATATATATATATATATATATATATATATATATATATATATATATATATATAGACATATTACCAAAAAAAATTGTTTTAATGTTCAAACTTGGAATAAATGTCTTGATTGATGATGTAAAAAAAATACATGGTACTATTTGAAACTCTTTAGTACATTACGTCCATATGAGCATTTTTCAGTTTATTTGAATAAAAAAAATTTAGCGATTTATCTCTGAATTTGTTTACTTGTTTTTGAATTTAGCTATTTTCTAGCGATTTTCCAACAATTTTTAGCTACATTTTTCGGGAAATAGCTGGCAGCAGTGTTAAGGTCTGTATGTTATATATATATATATATATATATATATATATATATATATACATATATATATATATATATATATATATATATATAATATATTTTATATATATAATATATATTATATATATATATATATATATATATATATATATATATATATATATATATAAATGTATATTTGCGTTTTATACCAAATCGTCAGTAGACTTTAACCGCAGTTTTGAAAAGATTCAAACTTCACAACTTATGAAAAGACTTCTATAAACCATCTGAGAATTCTGTTAATAAATTAAATATAAAAATTTCACAAATGATTTTAAAAAATCACATTATAATAAGTGTAGTAGGCTATGAAACTTATACAAAGCAAAACCCAACAAACAACTTTTATTCGATATGACTCTACCTTATTTTTCTTCACCTTTATACAATTACAAATCCTTTGGATAACAATGAAAGTATTTATAAGGCAAAATAAAAAATAAAATCTCAATTTAATTGTTAATAAATTAACTATTTGACAACTGGCATTGTACTATTATAATATGAAATTAATTTGTTGGTGAAAAATAAAATCTCAATTTAACTGTTTATAAATTAATTTGAGATTTTATTTTTCATTTCGCCTTACAAATAGTTTCATTGTTATCCACGGAATTTCTATTTGTATGAAGATATAGAAACATAAAATAGAGTCATATCGAATAAAAGTTGTTTATTGGGTTTTGGTTTGTATAAGTTTCATAGCCTCCTACTACTATTATTCTAATGTGATCAGATGGATTATAGAAGTCTTTTCATAAATTGCCAAGTTTGAAACTTTTCAAAACTGTGGTTAAAGTCTACCGACGATGTGGTATAAGGCGCCAATAAAATGCATGTAGACATTGCTGAACCACCCAACAAATAAATTTACGTAAGTAGTACATTACGTTCATATGAGCATAAGATAAAGTAACTTATTTCATGTATATATATATATGGAAAATTTTTATTTTGAAATTTTGGGGTCTCCAAATCTGACTTAGAGCTATGGTTTCTTGAGCAAATGGTCGCTCTCTCTCTCTCTCTCTCAGAATCACATATAGATTACCTTTTTGTTATACGCTTTATCAAAAAAGATCGTTCCATAAAATTTGACCCGCCCTAATATATATATATATATATATATATATATATATATATATATATATACATATATATATTTATATATATATATATATATATATATATACATATATATATATATATATATATATATATAATGAATTTGTGTCATTGAAGGGTATATAAAATTCAGCACAGCCAAATGTAAAACTTTTACTTGTTTTCGTGATTGGTGATTCTGTTCAAAATATTATGGAGTTACAAGAAAATTCATCAGTAAAGAATTTTCTTCCGTAGTTTGATTGTTTATTCCTACGTATGTATTTAATTTTTGTATTAATGTGGCATATACCGCACATGTAGATAGACATATACGTAGATACGAAGTACACGCCGATGTCGCAAGCTATCGTTCAATCTAATATATACCATTTATGATTAAAATTTTCGAAATTCGATCAAAGGATAGCTTACAACATCGGAGAAATGATTTTAATATAAGCACCTTATACGATTTTACAATGGGAACTACAGGAACATGATTTAAAAGATTACTTGCGTTATTTTATGATCATAATAATATATTTGAGACAATAATTCGCGTTTGGCACAAAAATAAACACAAACTTTATAGTTCCCGACTGTGTCCATGTCATTTAGATTTGTGAAATGTGTTGATAATTAATGCCAAAAAAATCAGTAGATTATTAAACGCTATTTATTTTTAAATTCCACTTTCGTATTTTACTGCAAACTTCAATAAGATTTAAATGGCTCACGTTGTATATTTAAATCGTACAGAGTAAACGTATAATTTTGACTTTTGATTCTTTTAGGGCCATTATAACAACTTGGTGTTATCTTAAAGTGAGATTTTATCGGTCAGATAAACACATTTTCATTATTACAACTCTCCTTTAATCTAAGTATGTGCGATATATTAAAGGCAAGTTCGACTTTGCGATAAGTTTTACCAGGAGGATTTATGTTTATATTATCATATTTTATTATTTATTAATATGGTAGCACCAAACATAGGTCTTTTTCACTTGAAAAGATTTTGCCCGTCTTCTCACAGCTCGCACGATTGTTTCCTTAGATGCTGACATTTTTTATTTTATAACACAAAGTTATATTTTCACAAATAAAAGATGTATATACATATTTTTAAAAGGTAAAACCAAGTGTGTCGTTGCCACTACAATTTTTCGCGATCTAATTAATCTTTCAAAAGTAGTCGGTAATTGCTAGTGGTATAGTCACGCAATAAGAAATATACATTTAATATTACCGGCAAGTTGTAATAATTGAAAGTTGCTACCGGTCACTTTATCGACTTGTTATGCTAACGTTGGCATTTACTACCACTCAGTTGTAAAAAAATGTAATTTTGCAAAAACTAATGTATGATATTTATAATTATATTCAATTATAATTATGTATATTCAATTATAAATATATTCAACTTATACAAGTTAACTTGCTTGTGATAATATATATGTATGTATATATATATATATATATATATATATATATATATATGTATATATGATATATATATATATATATATATATATATATATATATACATATATATATATATATATATATATATATATATATATATTTATATATATATATATATATATATATATATATATATAGATATATATATATATATATATATATATATATATATACGTTGTATAAGTTCAATTTATGTACATGTATGTATATAAATTAGTTTTTGCAAAAGTACTTTTTTTACAACTGAGTGTAAGTAGCCACACAAATGTTCGCATATGCATTCAACAGTCTTTTCGTCGAGTTTTGACAGCAGCTTACGCTAGATTAAGCACATTATAGCTGGGCCACAAGTGAACTTTTGTGCTCTTTAAAATATTAGTTGTAAAACAAAACAAATGTTTTTGTGAGTGATTGCAAGATGTTAAAAAGTGTACAATATTGCATATTTTTGAAGCGCAAATATTGATTGTATATGTATGGGAATATGACTAAACAGTAAATGCAGAGAACAAGAGCGCAATCAACCAAAAAATCATACCACCTCATTTGAGTGGACAGTTATAGCAATTGTGCAATAAATATATTGTACAGTCAATACTGTGCAGTAGTTCATTTTACTTACACTTCTTTGAGTGTAAAATTTTTTTTATATTGAAAAATCTAAATTAGATACATATATTTATTCATGAATAAACGTAAAACAATTGAAGCTACTACTGTTTCTAGAATGAGAACAAATGAAATAAAAACTTATGTATGAATAATAAAAAAAGTATTGATCAAAATTAAACATATTAATAATAAAAAAAAAATTTTCAAATACAACTCATTTTCTAAAACCTGATTAATACCTATTTCATCATCAGCGTGCGAATCAACATAAAATAAATTAAATACAAAGAACAAACCGTTGCTTTTAACATCATACATTTGTATGATGTCTCCTATAATATATCATATCAAGAGACACTATTGCAACACACAATTCAGTACTGAAATGTTATTTTAAACAACAATAAATATTGCATTAGTTGGAAGAAGAATAAATGTATTGTATGTTTTTTATTTAAGAGAACAGCAATATATGGGTACTCATGAAATCAAGTAAAAAAAAGAGACCAATTCATTAGTGATCATTATGAACTTGATCCAACAAGACGTTTTACGCTCACGTTTAGTATATAGTGAGAATAATATACGAACTTTATTTAATTTTTCTGAGAAGGCGTGTGAGCCTGTTTTCTTGTGTCTGTGTCATTCAAATCCTATCCATATTATAAAGTGCCCAGGAGACAATCAGAAGAAACCAACAATCACATAGCAATCGTGTTTTTTCGGCTACGCCTACATGTTGTCGGCTCTGATTGATGAAAATCAAAACATTTTGATATTTTTATTTGTCGCCTGATTTTTTTACATCACCGAATCTGATTAATGAAAAAAGCGTCATTTGCTTCTTGAATTTGTTGCGTGACGACGTGGAGAAGTGTGCGGATGAAAAAAATTTATTTTTACATTTTATTCAGGAAATATATTTTTTGTCATTTTTCACGTTGAATACATAGTACACATATTCATACATATACCTTTTTTAATACATTTTTTTTTAATATGGTTTCTTATTATACATTATAAACTTATTCATATATGTATGGCTATGTACATTATTTCATTTTATAAACTTTGTAACTAAATTTAAATTTTATATTCATAACTTCAATTTTATTTTTTTTATAGACACATATACTATACATTTTGTTTCGTATTGTTAACTCAATCCTGTACTGCAATATAAGACTACAATGTTTTCTGTGTGGGACATAAAATTTATAATTAAAATAAATATAGTATATATATATATATATATATATATATATATATATATATATATATATATGTAAAATAAATAAATGTATAGAATGTAAAATAAGAAGCATATAGCAATAGAGAAGAAAGAAAAAAATAAACAATATGAGATGTTATTAAGTGTATTGAAAAAACAATATCCGAAAGAAACAATAGATGTAAAACAATAAATATATTTAAATAAAACTGCACAGACGACATGCTTGCATACGAACGCTACGAAGCCAAAACACAAATACTGATTGAAGAGTTTCTTTGTACACCTCCGAAAAATCAGCAATTAAACGACACTAACACATACATACTTACCGCTTGTTGGTTTCTTTTGATCGTCTCCTGGGCCCATAAAACGTTTGCAGTCACTCATATATATTTAAACAAAAGACTTTTAATTGGAATCCTTAAACCATTTTCCTAATCCTTCATTATTTTGCATGCATTCCATCAACAAATATTATTCTTAATGAAATATAATCCATTTTTACGGTCCACTTAATTTTCATGGTCTTAAGACCCATAATCGTAAATATAGTTAAAGTTAACGCATCATAAAAACTGTAAAAGGACATAGAAGAAAATTTCTTATAACACGGCTATGAATGATTCATAAAAAAAAATTCTATGGAGATGGAAGTTGACTGCAAAAACTTGCACATGCATGCCAGTTAAAGTACAACGTGCTATGTCTTTTCGCTTTACTTAGCACATACCCTGTCGGAATTTGAGTAAACCATAAGCTAGCTTATGGTTGATCATATATGAGCTAGGGGTGACTCGCAGCTGATTCATTTTCTATACTAACGCTGGATCATTTTTAACATGTAATGCCCTAGGAATGAGTGCACTCACTTTGCATCAGTTTCAGGCTAACCACAAACTAGCTCATTTTTTTTATTTGGTGATTATTTTAGCGAAAATTTATATTGCTATATTAAATCCAATTCAGATTCATAGGCTAATTGTTCGAACTTAATTTAAATCTCAGAAAGACATGATGATAAATATTCGAAGCTAAAAAGGAAAATTGAAAAAAACTGATGTTGACTTTCCTTTTTGCCTTGGATTATTTATCATCATGTCTTTCTGAGATTTAAATTAAGTTCGAACAATTAGCCTATGAATCTGAATTCGATTTAATATAGCTCATTTTTAGTTAGCGTATTATCGATCCAATACGAGTGCATCATGAGTTAGCTGTAAGCTTTGATTTGATAGAAAAGTTGTTTACTTTTCATTTTTTATCAATGGCATTTTATTTAAAAGAATATTAGTATATAATATCACTAAAAATATCATTAATTTCTCTTTTTAATAACAAAATAAAACTATGTTGCATTTCTTAATGCTTTTTCTAAGTCGTCTTCACCATTAATACTAATTACATTTAGTGAATGATAAGATTTTAGTTAAATTATATACAATTTTAAATGATTCGTTAAGTCAGATAATTATCTCACCTTTTAAATCACCAAAAATCCTTTTAAACTTTTTAACTGGCACCTTGCCGTGCACTAAGTCAATGTTACACCCCAGAATTAGGTCCAAAGAAGGAACTTTCGTCAGAGTTTTCCGTAGTTTCACCTTTCATTAAGGATGACATACAACAAACCTGAAATTATTTGTTAGATTATATAATTACTTATATTTATTTTAAATTGAAAAAGACTTACATAAGTTGAACTTCTAGCCACTGATGACAAAACATACATAACTGGCGAAATAAGTTTTTTTTCTTTTGTCTTGTTTCTATGCGTAAAGGGAATTTTTATTCTCTTGTGCCAAAATGGTAAATTTCTCTTGATGAGTATTTAACATGCATAAAAATATAAATGCTGGTTTTTTGCTTTGAACATTATAATTTTACAAAGAGTAACGCCAACTGGCTCTCTTCTTCATCAGATTTTAGTTAGTTTATGGGCTAGTCTCAAATGAGTTAGGTAATTATCAACCATATTATGAGCTAGCTCAGAAAATTCCACCAGGGTAACGCATCCTGCGGTGAGTGTGTTAGTGTATAGTTGCTGTTACGAAAAATCGTTTACTGGCATAATTCTTAAATTGGCTTACGATTAAAAATAATTTTTTAAGCACGCTACACTTATTTTCGATAATTTGTACACAAGAAAACATAGTTTATGAAACGTACAAGACAATATATATGTACATATATCCCACCATCGCAATTGAAATAACATGTTTGAACAATTTTGTTAATTTAATCAAGAAAAGGGACATTATATCTCTAAAAAAGGAGCTTTGAAAAAACCGGCTGAATTTATAATTCAATTTTGCTAAATTTAAACGATTCTATTCCAAAGATCAATACTTTGCTTTAGCATATGTGAACTTTTTCAGCAATATAGCTACCGCAACAGCTTTTCTAGGAAGCGCAATCTTGACAGCCAAAATGTTTTAACAAGGGGCGGAACTTTGGGTATACTCACTCAGGCAGTCCTCACCGGACTTTTATATTGTGGCGGATTGTTCATTGTCTTTGTATGTTTTGCTCATCTTAAGGATGTGTTCAAAGTTTCAGCTGTTTTGAATGTTCCGTTTGCATGGGAGAGTCATAAATGATACATGTCATAAATTCTTACATTGACATAACCAAAAATCAACTTCGTTTATTCCTAGCTAAAACTATTTTTTATTATGGCAAAACAAAATTGGTATTATAAATTTAAAAAAAAAAATTATAAAAACTTCGTTTCCAGGATTTGATAACTGTAATATTTTGTAATAAATGAAAGTGACAAAAGTGGTTGCAAATTTGTAGTTTTTCTTAAATAAAACCATTTTATGCCTCCTTAAGAGTTGCCTTGGTAAAAAAAAAATTAATTTTCCATTCCAGGGATCGAAAATTGAAATTGTTTATGCATAAAAGTAACACAAAAAAACACAACTAAAGTCGTTTATTTCCTTACAAAAACCATTTTTTAATTCATAAACAAAAATTTTGTTTCAAAATTTAAAAAAAATCAAAATTTTGATTGCAGGGTTAGATAACTGCAATATTTTGTTAATGTGACCAAAATGGAATAGTTAAAAATTTTAGGTTTTTCAAATACGTTGGTAAATAAACAAAAAAAAAAATCGCGTCCTGAGATGAGAAACTGAAATTTTTTTATACATAAAAGTAACATAACTATTTTTAATTCAGGAAAATCAAAATTTGCAGCAAATATTAAAAAAAAATCGAAAATTCGTTTTCAGGGGTTGAAGATTAATTTCTTTTTTCATTCATAAAAGTAACCAAAACGGAAACTGACTTTATATTTTTTGTCTGGCTAAAACTATTTTATAACTTAGAAAGAACAAAATTGGTAGTTAAAAATATATGTTAATCCAGACATACGTAGGTGAAGGGTATAAAAGATTCAGCACAGCCGAATATAACTTTTACTTGTTTTATATAATCTTTTGTTCTCGAGTGGCGAATTACTGCAAAGTGCTGGCTTGTTATATTGCAAAGTTTTTGACAGTTTAAATTTGTTATTTGTATTCAGATTTTGTCTATTACTTGCTGATATATTTTAAAATTTAATTCATTGCCAAAAATGAAGTTTTAGCAGCAATTTTTTGAAGTTTGACAAATTTATTGTAAAAATACAGAATGTAATTGAAAATTCGTCAGCTTTTGACAAAAAACAAAAAAAAAATAAAAAAAAAATATATATATATATATATATATATATATATATGTATATATATATATATATATATATATATACATATATATATATATATATATGTATATATATATATATATATATATATATATATATATATATATATATATATATAGTTACTAAAGTATACATACGACCGTAAAAATTGCAATTTAAGAACAAAAATACATATAAAATTATTAATTTTTATTTCGTTTTTTTTTAAATATTCAATATTAAAAAATAAATATAAAAATAGTTCATATTCGTAAAATTATATTTAATAACACAAAATAGTTAATATTTTCGTTTTAGGTACTGTTACATAAGTATACATACGCCAAGTAAATTATGCGTGTGCATACACACACATTTACTTTTTATGACCCCAACATATGCGTTGTATTGTGCTGGAACTGGGAAGACAGGTTTAGGTTGGAGAGAATAAGAAAGTACTGCATGTTGACATTCGATGTAAGCCTTTTCACATTGAAAGTGGCAGCGGAAACCTCTTCAGGTATAATGTTCCACATACGAACTCTTCACACGAAAAACAAATTCCCTGTGTAATGCGTACAGCGATTTGTTGGAATACCGAGTAAAAAGGAATGGCTTCGGGAACAAGCACCCTCAACGAAAGGAAAACCACATTGCGACAATGCCCAAGAGAATGAAAAAAAAGATCCAGTGCCAACGTATCAGTAATATCCTTTTCTTTTTTAACCAATTTTATAGTTAAAAAATACGCTTAGATTTGTAAATTATTATATAGATCTAAAAACCGATTTGGTACATAAAAGCAAACAACTCTTAGTTGCGCACTCTTTTATGGAATAACCAAAACTTTTAAATTATAGAAAATTAACATGCAGTTTTTATTAGACTATTAGAAACAAAAAAATATTCGCTAGTGTTTGGTAAATTTTAAAATAAAACAATACAACTTAATTTTTTTTGATTATATGTTTATTTTCAAATTTTTAGTCAGATGTAGCTTATCAAATTATAAAATTTAGAAGAAACATTTAAAACTTAAGTACCCCTAATAAAAATAAGTTATTAAATTATTTATAATTTATTTATAATTAAATATTATAATATATTACATTACTTATAATTTGACGAGTTGGTAGAATTTTGTTTATAAACAAACACATTTAAGATTTGAACCCCTAATGAAAATACTGTTCACCCTAATGAAAATATGGCTTCCCTAATGATATTAAAATATTGTATTGTTAAGAGTAAAGTTAAAATTTGGGTCTTCCTAATAAAAATGCGTATAACACCTCAAACAAACTATTTATATAAGTTATATAAACCAGTATAAAAATATCTATTTTATAAAATGAAGATATTTTATGGTATTGAAAGGCATTTAGATTAATGTTGATTTCTTTTCTAGAAAATAATGCTACATTTGTTACACTTTTTAATAGACAATGGCAACATCTGTCCTTTGAAAATAAAAAATATATTAAAAGTTAATCCAACATCTCTTTCGAAAAATAATTTCAGTTTACAAATCCCTTCAAGTGAAAGAAGTGAAAAAGTTTTACTTGTTTTCGAGAAAAGAATCCAGGTTTCAATAACAGAAATTATATTCTACAATATTTATACATTCATAAAAAATATTCTCTTTTTATACATAAATTAAATAAATAATATACAAAAATCACTTATTAAAAAGAAATTCATATTAAAATTAATAATCAAAGCTAGTCAAATATACGACTCCAGGGTTGGAATATTGAAATTAGTTTGTGACATAAAATTAAAAATTTACTAGTTTAAACTATTTTTTAGGAATAATTGAGCTGATATTAATAAATAAATCGAAAATCTACCTCGTACAATAGAAACTATTCTATATAAATCAAACATCTAAGAACCTTTGAAAAGTTTTTTTTTAATACTAAATTAACAGTTCATACCAATTGTAAGATGTAAAAGATCATTTGAAAGTAGGCACTAGAAAATTTAAACTTTAATTTAACTATGTTACAGTGTACAGGGAGTTGCAAAATAGACATATTCATTATTTTGCTAAATAGAGAAATTTCTTAATAAGTTTTTAATTTTTATACATCAAAAACTTTTCTGCATTAAAAGATTTGTAAACAAAATAAAGTTTGTATAATTGTCCAAACTGTTAACTTTATTAGTAGCGAAAAAAACTTTTTTATAACTTTTAGAAATTATTTTTGTTTGTTTCAAAGGTCAAGATTTTCCTAAATCCTCCCATTTAATAGAGCATAACTGCCAAAGTTCGTAAAGAGACTAGTGCCATCCTATAGTCAAAACTCTCCTCTACACCAGAACATTTTTTCTGATACAAGGTCAAATATATTTTGCGTAAAAAATGTGTTTTCTGTTGTGCTAATTTTTTAAGTATTTCTTTTTCCAGACCGCTTTTATGAAAGAAGGCTTTCAGATGGATATGCTTATTTAAAATATTTTTTTTTATAATTGTTAGTCAATTTCTTATCAAGTACAGTTAGCAAAAAAAAAAAATATTTTGTTGCCCAAAATAAAGTAAAATTATATAATACAAGTTACAAAAGTACTTTAGTTTTTAATTTAATTTACCCTTATTACAAAGGTTATAAATAGTGTTTTTTTTCTTGAATTGCTTGGGCATGATGTATATGATCATATTCAGAACTGCCTCTAATAAGAAACATATCTCAACTAATTATATAAAAACAATTGATATATAAGGAGTACTGTTACAGGTAGAAGTCCAAAATCAAAACACATTAAAAGTTAAAAGGAAAAACAATACATTGTACACTTACAGAGATCTCGCCAATATTTTCTTTGCACAAAACGATTTAGACGATATTGAATTGCATATACAAAGCAATCAGATATATAACCAAGAAGATATATAACCAAACAAACAAAAACTTATAAATGGCTATATTGAACGGCCGTTATCATGAATGTTTATCAAAGGAATTTATTTTCGATATAATATCTACAAATACCAAACGTGGAAAACAGGGTCGACCAGCAAAACCAATTGATGAATGTAGTTAAGGAGCTCGAAGACGCAAAATTCAGCATATCAACGAAGAAATATCTCCAATAATCATCAAAGACTCATTTTTACACCAAATGCAAGCAATATAAAAAAACGAAAATTGGGATAATTGAAGCAAGCCCAGGATGCACAAAAATGATTTTGAAAAAATTCCTAAACCAAAATGAAGACAAGAAATTTACTTCAGAAGAGGCATTAGCATTATTTTTGTATTTAAAGTTATCCAAAAATCAGTATAAGGAATAGAAAAAACGGGCCAATGAAAAGAATTCTGGGACTTTCCGAGAGTATAGAGATTTAGTCTGTGTTTAAAAATAATGTTTACCTCCACAAACTGCTGTAACTGTCACTTCCACTTTAGCAAAATTTAAATTGAAAGATCTTCTTGAACACACTGCTGAATGATTGTTAAATACGCTTGATGCTGGTCGCTTGAAAAAACTTGGAAATGCCAGCATTACTTTAATTTCTAGATGGGGATGTGATGGGTCCTCTGATCAAAGACAATACAAGCAATGTAACTTCGATATACATCAGAAGTTGACTTATTGATGGTATCTTTCGTTCCTTTGCGCTTAACAAGAAGTTATGCAGGTTAGAGCCATCAAGCAGCAGATCAACCGAAATTGATGTATGGAAAAAAGAAAAACCCTCATCAACGAAGTATTGCGGACCAATGAAATTTTTATTAAAAACTAGCGAACAACCTGCACACTTCGTAGTGCAAACAAGAAAATAAAAAAAATTAATTAGAATTCATTTGTTAAACTGCTTATATTGTAATGCTCTGTGGTAAACAACATTTGTTGTTTTTCAATTTTCGGTGTAAATATACAAAACCGATAACGCGCATAAATATGAAGACTTTAAGAACTGTCCATGTGAGAAAACTGAATACACTAAATTCAGTTCACAAATTTTTAAAGATTGGCCTTGCGCATTATTAATGGTAATCGCAAACGCAAGGCGAACAGGAAACTGAAGTCGTTTAAATTCAAATGGTATATCAGACGGAATCATTGGGATACGTGGAACGAATACATCTTCGCCTTTTAATTTTTCAGTTAAAATAGTAGCTTCAAGTCTTGTACCATTACACAAACCGGGTTGAATGATATTACGAAGCATAATAATAGTGGATCCAACTTTCTATTAGAGATTATGCGGAGGCAATCCTGGTAAGTCCAACGAATTCTAAAATTCTGTTGGATAATTCAAAACATCTTCTTCATTGGTAACAGTATCGACAGACTTGTATAACACCACTTCGCCAGGAATCTTTGATTGTATAGCCATGTAACATCTTTGTTCTTTGCCGCTAAAAATACTCTGGCACTCAACCATGCATGGCACGTATATTGTTTGGTATGTTAGTGAAAATACATTCAATAAATTCCTCTTTTGACTGTACGAATGGCAAAAATCATTTGGCAATGTTATCAATTCAGTGTCATCAATAGGCATTGCAACGTTCCCAATTTTCGGCAATTGCTTAGAGAACTTATCAGCAGATGGATCATTCTGCAACTGAACACGAACGTTGATAGTGAGTTTCGATATTTTAACAAATCTCTATAAATATGAAGACTTTAAGCAAGCGTTAATTTTATCGGCAGCTGCCGATCTAGGAATGACGGGCAATGTTTGCCTAAAATCGCCTGGCAATAAAATCAACACACCACCACAAAACTCAGAGATATCTCGAAGATCTTTCATTGTTCTTTCCAAAGCTTCAACAGATTTCTTATTCGCGTACTCAAACGAATTAGAATTTCAGAACATATAATATTGTCACCAACTATATTGAAATGTGAGCATGTGGCAAACCACGCTTTTGCCACTCCACAGAATACATCCAGAACTTCACTTCACCAAACACTGTAGATTTTACGCTAAAACCCATAAGCACTTTCAATTTCTGCTTAAACACACGGGAAATGATATCATGACGTTCGGTAGGACTTTGGCCAGCGAATAAATTATCTTTAATGTCACTCCATTGCGGATTACACGTAAATGTTATAAATAAATCTGGTCGACCGTAATGACGCATGTAAGTTATGCTGTGCATAATGTTTTTAAATATTTATGTTTTTAGTGTTGTATTTATATGTAAATTATTTCATAGATCTCCGAAGTTGTGATTTAGAAAAGCTAAGTATATATGTAAATTAAATTAATGGTTTGACCAAAATTTAATTGTAATGAACTTGAAAACCAATTGTATTTCAGTTTTTCAAAATATTAACTCATATATTTCGAAATGATTGCAGTGTTCACTAAAATGTCTATAACTCATAAACCACATACAGAAACTTTACATAAAAACCTTGGTATTGGACGTCACCTTTCATATAAATTTTGCAGAAACAAAGTCGGAGAATATCAATTACTAACACAATGCAACTTATTTTTATAAGTATAGATGAGACAGAAGATGATCAGGAAATCGAAGTAAATTTTAAAAAATGCCTCACAATGGTTGATGGAAAAATTGCTTAAGTTTTAACTGATGCAAAAGCATCGTCAAACTGCATTAAGCCATCCGATTCCAGAAGACAATTATGATTTATCAGCCAAAGCAAGGAGAAGGAAACAAAAATGATGCAAACACTGCAAGGAGATCCAGAAACTGCAGCGTATAGCACAGGTGTAGATTTGGAACTAATAAGGCTATTCAACATTATATTACCAGTTGGCATGCAGCAGAGAGATAAATTCAAACAAATTTGAAGAATATGAAAAAAGAAACATTCGTACTTTATAACGAAAAATAGTCTTGGAGGTCTATGCCATCAACTGTCCATAAAATTTTGTACCATGGGAGGCAAATAATTAAACAAAAAATGCTGGCAATAGGAGATCTATCTGAAGTAGCGAAAGAAAAAATAAATAAAGGCTACAGGGTTAATCGCGAGCACAACACAAGAAAAATTTCGTGATGTTGTACCAATGAGGATCTGATTACTACTACTTATGCACACCAGATCCCTATCTGTCCAATATTCGACAAAAATGGAAAACCAACTCTATTGAATTAGATGCAGGAGCTAAAATACTTCTAGAAGATGAAAATGAAGGTTATTTAGAAGAAATATTTAGCAAAATTGTTTAAATAGTAAAAATTTTTTTAAAATATCGTTATATATATCGTTTTAAGATTTTATGTATTCGTACATACTTTAAAAAATTTTAAATTTACAAGTTTATAACAAATTGAAACCTACGTTTTCTTCATGAAAAATGTTTTATCTGAAGTAGGTTTAGGCAATGTTTTTATTGTTTATGCCACTTAGGGCCATTATTACAACTTGGCAACAAAGTTGGTGGTAGTAAATGCCAACGTTAGCATAACTAGTTGATAAAGTGGCCGGTAGAAACTTTCCATTATTACAACTTACCGGTTCCTTATTGTGTGGCAATACCGCTAGCAATTACCGACTACTTTTGAAAGATTATTTAGATCGCGAAAAATTGTAGTTGCAACGACGCACTTGTTTTTACCTTTTGAAAATATATGCAGCTTTTGTTTGTGAAAATATAACTTCGTGCTACAAAATAAAAATATGTCAGCATCTAAGGAAACAATTGTGCGAGCTGTGAGAAGGCGGGCAAGAAACTCTTCAAGTGAAGAAGACCTATGTTTGGTGCTACCATATTAAAATATAAGAAAATATGGTAATATAAACATAGATCTTTCCGGCAAAGTTTATGGCAAAGTCGTACTTGCCTCTGCTTTATCACTCATATTTAGTTTAATGGAAAGTTTTAATAATGAAAATCTATTTATCCGACCGATAAAATCTCACTTTAAGATAACATCAAGTTGTAACACAAAATTGTTCAAAAAACTAGATTTTAACATATCGCAAAAAAATTCACAGGGCCAAAGATTGATACTTTCTGACAAAATTTTATATTCTTAATAAGAATTAGTTGTAAGTGCGACGCAAAATATCAGATTGTGTGTAAAACAAAGTTTTGTAACAAATTTTAACATTTAATTTTTGTACCAAAAACAGCTAAAACTCAAAAAGCGTTCTTAATTCCATCTTAACTATTTTCTCAATTTTAGAGGTTTATACCTTAACTTCCAATTCAGTCAAAAGTTATAGATTTTAGACCGCCTTCTTGCGAAATGGTCCAGTCATGCTAACGAGTTGGAAGTCATCGTAATTTTTTGTTTACGTTACCGAACAGGTAATAGCTCTAGTTGGACTGATTTGGTTCCATGATTTAATTCTATTCTCCCTACATATTTTACGGAAAAATTTCGTCAAGTTAATTCGAAAACTATTTTTCTCCTCTATAAATTCAATTGTATATTTTCGTTATCTCTAAGCCATCGAAAAAATTAATTTCGGTTGGAATTGTGAATGCTCTAAATTAAATTAAAGAGGTTATATATTAGTGGCATATCGAATGTTCATTTAATGATAACATAAAGTACGCTTCTAATGTTTGTATAAAAATCAAAGCATTACAACTTTACATGAAAAATACCACCCCTACTGACACAAAATAAAGGCTCTAAAGAGAATTTTTGGCTTTAAAAAGTCACAAAGTTTAATTAGTTTTTGGTGAATAATAATAACAAGTACTTTGAATAAAATAATAATTTTTTTAGCCAAATAGCTAAACGGAAAAAATGTAAGTTTAATAAAACAAAAATTCTTAAAAAAAAGTAATAAAAAAATTATTGATAAAAATTTTATTTTATGAGCCTCTTTCGAATCTTCCAATTACTTCCATTTAAATTTCGTTAAGATTTCACAGAATCTCAATTATTACGTTATTTGATTATATGATCTTAAAATGTTTGTTTTATATTTAATATGAAATTTAATTTCCATTATTAATTTTTGGATTTTTTTCTCATCGTATTGGATTAAATTTGTTTTATCGAAAACGAATTAGACAAAAGCTATTTGCTTTCATTTTAATATTCTAAAATTGTTGTCTTAAATATTGATGATTTCCCATTCCCTTCTTTACGAAGATATGCAATTAAATAAGTAATTTTTTCTTCACATGTGAGAATATGAACATATTTCTATAAATAAATTGTAGTGCTATCTACGCATACGAATTTATAACATTTGGCATTAATACCAATGAAAATTTTAATGATGCCGGGCAGGGTGAATAAGATGAGGTATATTTGAGAGATGGAACGACAGTCGCAGGTATTCGTATCATATCTCCTCGGTGTCAAAAGGAGAGTAAAACGAAATATTTAAATGCTTTGATTTTCCCATTATGCACGAACTGTAATACTATTTAAGTGACCACCTATAGGTTGCATATAGCAATATTTTTCACACATTTAAAAAAGTATCCACATGCGCACGATCTTTTTCATAGTCTCATATTCAGCAGAGTTAGAATGGATGATTTTCGTCGTCATATATAATGTAATACTCTAAGGTAGTAGAAAATATTTATGATGGCCACCATATCAAAAAATGTTGTCTTTTAAAAGGAATGATTTTTTGATCAGAATAGAACCTGGTATCGATTAACCTTCATTGTTGGTACTTCTACAGCAAATACTATGTAGTAGAGACGTTCTCCTGTTATGATTCCTGAAGATCAATCAGTAGTCTGTAGTTTGTCATGGTGTTAGATTCTGGGGTCACGGCAAATACTCGATTTCCCACATATGTTGAGAAAGTATACATAATTCGAGTTGAACTTAAATCTTGCAACCAAATTGATAGAGAGATGCCAGTCAAGTGGGTTGTCATTGAGTCAGTTAATTCTTTACCCGAAATTTCTTTCGTAATATTGTTGCCAGGACAGTGCATACATATTCACAGTACTCATTCTCGAATATCTCGTTGTAAGATAATCGTTGTACCACTACATCTAGAAATCTAGGGTACGCACAATTTACAGCAGAGATGGCCGCTTTACTATCGGTTCAAAAACAATTGCAAGTCAATATCTCGGTTAAAGCAAAGAAAGACTCTACAGACATTTTGAAATTTAGACGACGATCCTACATATAGGCTCTTCATATAGAAAACTTCACAGATTTGGCTCAGCTTTTGGATGCATGTCTCAGGCAGCAGCACAAAATAGTCTTATGGCTTAACCGTATCTACAGAGATCCACTAGGTACCTTCTAGAGGAGGCATAGCTCTCAAGCTGCTCTTTTGCGATTTATGTAAAAATTATTTGCTTCTTTTACAGATTTCGCATTACTGCCAGAAAAATATAGTTCAGTATTCCGAATCCAATCCGAATATATATTGAGATCTGTACAAAAATTACGCATAATTTGTTAAAATTTTTGTTATTAATTTTTAATAGTTGCTAGGCTTATAGACATATTATTTTCATTTAGATGTGTATTAAAAAATGTATGTATAATACACACATTCATTAAGTACAGATTTATGTACAGGCAAAAGGCTGCATCATTGTTAACATCAGTCCTAGTGACATTCTCCATGCACATTGAGTAAAATTCCTCAATTGATAATTTTGAATGTTTTTATTTTGTTAATCAGCTGAAAGCTGATAGTCCATCCATGACGATGAAGTTGGTGATATTATTTCCACATCTATTAGTCTTAGTTATGCACTGCGTTTTTAACAAATTTTTTTACTGAGTCAAATGTTTTCCTTTTACATGAATTACGATATTCTCTTCGATTCGGTTTTCATCACGTGTCCTATTCACCTGAAAACAGCTGATTTGGAAGCAAACTTTTTGGCTTCTCGGAAAGTGTCACTAAGAGTTTCCAAAGTGGAATCATAGCTAGGAAATCATGGAAATTTCTTCTCTTGCAATTACTTTTTAGTTTTTCTTATTTATCATGGAAGAGAAAAGAATGCGAAAAGAAAATTCGATATAACCTCGTTCCGGATAGAGACAATGAAAATAGGATCTAGTGCTCTATTAATTATTTCTATATAATTTTAGAATATAAAGTCGAAAAGCCGATAATATGTAGTGAGATTGAGTCTATGGACGCTTGCTTCATCCGTAGCACCTCCTCATAGCTTTGAATTTACAGCAGATGCTTGACTTACAGTGGCTCAGATTTATTTGCGTTGCCTTTATGATAGTCATGGACGAAGACACCCATTCCAAATAGGGGTCATCGTCCATACATTCGAAGATGTTATCCACCACCATCTCTGAAACTCATTGGAAGGAAACCCTTTAGCAGGAACCTACGACACAGTTCCTACCTGCGGCTCTATAATCCAAGTGATATATAATCTTTTCTTACCCTTCAATTAGGACCAGAACCATACCATTCTTTTCGTTGCAGGCTGATCTCTTTTGATCTGCAGATCTGGGGCATTTTACCCAGCTGATTTCGCCGTTGTCTCATTCTGCTCTTTTTTATAAATAGGACCAGCACTCAGCGGACGAACCATACATAAGCAAATCATTGCGCTGGAATTGGGAAGATATACTTTGAAAGGAGGGAAGAAGCAGTAGTGTCTGTGGACATTCGAGTTCAACCTTTTCAAATTGAAAGTGGCCGGGAAAACCTCTACAGGTATTTTGTTCACATACGGAGAGTTCAGCAATAAACCAATTCTCTCTGTTATGCATAGTGCGATTCGTTGGTATATCAACCACAAATGCATGCGCACCTGCTGAAAAACGCATTAAGCCTAAAACGAATTGGTTTTCGAGAGCCAGCTCCCTAATTTCATTAGAAAAAATCCCATAATAGTAACAAGAAAACAACGCAACGCGCCCCACATTTCGACGATCCTCAAGAGTGTCAATAGCTTCCTATATCTGAAAAATAAAACTTTGTTTTAAGTTTTTCCATACTTTTGTTTAGAATAACAAACTGTTGACGTCGGCGACAGTTCAAAAACCTAAACATGGGCCGAGGAGATCGTAAAATGTAATTTTTTTCTTGCCATCTTTTGTGGGTGGTGACATAAAATATAACTTGCAAAAATAATGTAAATCTTAAAAGATATAAATTACTTATGTGTTAATACCATAAAAATTAAAAGCTTTTATAAGAAGGGGGAGGTATACGTCGAGCCCCCTCTCCAAAACACCTCTGCTAAAAATTTTTTTTCTGCTCGGTTCCTCCAAAAAGTATCAATTTTTAAGCTTTTATGTCGATATTAATAAAAATACATATTTGGGATTTATTACCTTATTGTATTAAATTTATCTTAAAATAATTACTTTATTCATAATAATAACTTGTTTATAATAGTAACTATAAATTCTATTTAAAGTAATAATAATTATGTATTTTATTTAGCACTAAGATTGATGAGTGTCATAATTCGTTTTCGTCTGTTTCTTCAAAGAATTCTTCCGAATCGAAATCCTCCTCAAAATCAAGTACAGGTGGAAGCATCAAAGAAATTGCTTCTTTGGTACCTCTTTTCGGAGAAGACACAATATCTTGAAGCAGACTTGAGGCATTTCTTTTTCCACACGTTTGTAATTGTCTTTTGGCAGCATGCATCAATAAATCAGTATCGAACTTATTTCGCAAGATTTAAGTGTTTCTTTTTTCTTCTTTCGGTCAATTGAACGAACAGCTTTTGTAAATGTTTTGAAGACGAACTGCTAAACACAGGTATAGCCACTGTTCCTTCCAGCCACTCATGGTTAAAAATCGGTCATTTTATCGTTGTGCTGAATGCCAATATATTTTGGATTTATATTTGAAACTCTTTAAAAACTGGTTTACTGCTGCTATATCATCATCTCCTTCACATTTTGAAATTTTTCACAATTTTTTTACTAAAAATTTAAATTTATCTTCATCGGGCGTAGTTTTAGATTAATGTAATATTTGGAATAACTGTAATCTTGTATACACTTTTTCCATTTTACTCTCGAAATTTCAAAGGGGTTCTGATAACAATTTAAGCAATATCGGAAATTTTAAGCAAAAAGCTGAGTACCTCCGGACCAGATTTGTTTATTTTTTATATATTTTTGTTTTATGGGCCTCCAAAGTTTCCCAACATTCGTATGATGCCCAAAAACAAGGTGTTATAAATTTTTGCCAAATAACTAATCAGCCCTTAAAAATATCGCTAAACTATGTTCAGCGAAAATGTAGCCAAGAGTAGGTTAAATATTTCTTTATTAAAATCGTATGACAGAATTGTATTTTATCTTAGAGATTTTTTTTTAAAGTTAGAGAAAAAACCCAACAAACAACTTTTATTTTTCTACACCTTTATACAATTAGAAATCCTTTGGATAGTAATAAAAGTATTTATCAGGCAAAATGAAAAACAAAATATCAATTTAATTGTTAATAAATTAACTATTTGACATACTGTCATTGTACTATTATAATAGGTATGTTCATTTACTTTACTAGTAAATATTAGTAACGAGAGAGTAACAAGAAATTTTTCACAATTACTCTCAAAAATATGGAAAAGTAAATGAACACTTTACTAGTAAAAATTTGCAAATTAAAGTAGTGTTGTAATGTATAGGTATATATGAGTACTCAATAACTGCCCCTTTATTGTTTGGACAAATTATACATATATTATTATAAAAACAAGTAAAAGTGCTATATTCGGCTGTGCCGAATCTTATATACTCTTCACTAACGTACGTCTACTTTCTAACTTATAAAATAGTTTCAGTTAGCAAAAAAATAAAAACAACTTCAGTTGCGTTTTTCATGTTATACAAAATATTGCAGTATCCAACCCTGGAATCAAAATTTTTATTTTATTTAAAATTTTTAATACCAATTTTGTTTTGCCGAAAAAAAATAATTTTAATTTGGAAAAAACGACATTAATTGATTTTTGGTTATGTATTGTATAAAAAAATTTAAAATTTCGGAACCCTGGATGGGAACTTTAAATTTTTTAATTTATTTTTAATCGATGCAAATCTTCATGATACCAAAAATGGTTTTATTTAAGAAAAAGTTAATTTTTAAAAATTTTAGTTACTATATGTACCACAAAATACCGAATATGCAAAAAAAAAAAAAAAATTACCACCCCTGGAGAAGAAAACTAAATTTTTTTAAAATAGTGTTTCACCAATGCAAGTCTTTATGATGTATAAAGCGGTTTTATATAAGAAGAACTAAAATTTGTGACAATTTTTGTCACTTTCATGTACTACAAAACATTATCCAACACTGAAAACGAAATTAAGATTTTTTTAAATTTTTGATACCAAATTTGTTTTGCCAGAATAAAAAATAATTTTAACCAAGAAAAAACGACGTTAATTGATTTTTGGTTATGTTATTGTATTAAAAAATTCAAATTTCCTAACCCTGGATGGGAACTTTAAATTTAAAAATATTTTTTCATCCATGCAAATATTCATGTTACCAAAAACGGTTTTATTTAGGAAAAACTTAACATATTTATACATTTTAGTTGTTATATGTACCACAAAATACCGAATATGCCCAAAAAATATTTCAATTTCCGATTCCTGGAGGAGAAAATTAAAACTTTTTAAAATTATTTTTTACTAATGCAAGTCTTCATGATGTATAAACTGGTTTTATTTAAGAAAAACTACAAATTTTTAACCATTTCTGTCACATTCATGTACTACAATATATATCAGTTTTCGAGCCCTGGAATCGAAATTTGTTTTTTTTTTAATTTTTGATACCAATTCTGTTTTACCAAGACAAAAAATAATTTTAACCAGGATAACACGACGTTAGTTAATTTTTAGTTATTTTAATGTACAAAATATATTAAAATTTCCTAACCCTGTATAAGAATATATAATTTTTAAAATTTTTTTTCTATCTATGCAAGTATTCCTAATATATAAAACGGTTTTATTTAAGAAAAACTTAAAATTCTTAAACATTTTAATTATTATATGTACCACAAAATACCGACTATGTCAAAAAAAATATTCAATTTCCGATCCCTGGAATCGAAAATTAAATTTTTTTAAATCATTTGTTACCAATGGAAGTCTTCATGATGTATAAAGCGGTTTTATTTAAGAAAAATTACAAATTTGTTACCACTTTCGTTACTTTCATGTACCACAAAATATTGCAGTACCGAACCCTGGAATCGAAATCTTAATTTTTTTAATTTTTGATACCCATTTTGTTTTGCCGAAATAAAAAGTAATTTTAACCAGGAAAAACGACATCAGTTGATATTTGGTTAGTTTATTGTATAAAAAAAATTTGAATTTCCTAACCCTGGATGGGAACTCTAAATGTTGAAATTTTTTTTTCATCGATGCAAATCTTCATTACACCAAAAACGGTTTAATTAAAAAAAACTTAAAATTTTCAAACATTTTAGCTATTATATGTACCACAAAATACCGAATGTACAAAAAAAAAATTTTTATTTCCCATCCCTGGAATTTTTTTTTTTTTTTTTAAGTTTTAAATGTACAATTGAGGAGTCCCAAGGCATGAAATAGGTTCAATTTTCAAACACGCAAAAAAATAATCGGTGTTTGGTGTTAATTTTGCGTCGAGAAATAGGTGTAAACTTCCCAGCTCTAGAGCAGCCCTTCCGATTTTCCGATTTCAATACCACTCTAAGTTAGCTCACTTCCAATCGATCAGTCCAAGAACGAAGTCTCTTGACTCCGTACAGACAGACGGACATCGCTCAATCGTCATTGCTATTCATAAGGATCCGAAATATATATACTTTACGGGGTCGCATATTGATATCGAAGAAATTACACACGGAATGACAAACCTAAATATACCCTTTCACATTTTTGTGAAGGGTATAATAATGATTATGGTCATTTATATTCAGCATTATTGTTTTGGCACCTTATTTCGTTACTATTATAATAATTATATAATATTAAGTATATTTTAATGTGATTTTATGAAAAACTATTTTAGTAAACACTAATAAAATAACTACATTAACGCACAAGTAAATGTGAGTTGAACTGAACTGAAGTTCATAGTGGATTTGAACGTTTTGTTTGTTAGTTACATACAATGAACTATGTTTCATTTCATATGTACACCAACAACTTTTGCGAATTTACCTAATTTCATGTAAATTTACAAGGTCTAAATTTTGAGTTCGATTGCTTTTTCTTAAAAAAATATGTCTTTCTAACCATATATAAGCAATTTAAACAATTTTGATTTTCATTGTCATAAAAAGCTTTATCCAAAATAATATATTATGTTGCTGTCAGCACTAGATATATGTATAATCAGAGGTATATTTGCAAATATATATCTGAACTAATTGAATTATTTGCCGGCTTAGTGTAAACTACCGAGTAGCTAGGTACTCATAATATTTACAACACTAAAAATAACAGATGGTCTGTTACATCCTTTACCACTGATGTACCAGATACTGTATTGCTTAGTTCAATTCCATTAGACATCTTATTTTGCTTCTGTAGTTCCTAAGTTACACAAAAATAAATTTGTTATCATTTTAATACTTTTTATGGTTTTAAAAGTTTACATTTACTTACAATTTCTTAAATTTTCCAAAATATTTTTATTTTCAACTTGATTTAGAAATATTGTTTTATAAACACAAACGCAAAACAGCTGTTTGAATAATTATTACAAGTAAAAATTTTACTTGTAAAGACTTGTAATAATTTTTCTGTATCTCAATTTTTTACGCTCTTTCGCCGCTCTCTCATTGCAAATTTGATTTAATGAACGCTTTCCAGTAACAATTGTTACAGATTTGTAAAAATTTTTAGTAAATGAACACAGCTAATATGAAATTTATTTGCTGGGTCTTGGTTTGTATAAGTTTCATAGCCTACTACACTTATCATAAGGTGATTTTTTAAAATCATTTCTGAATTTTTATAGCTGATTTATTGATATAATTCTCAGATGGTTTATAAAAGTCTTTTAAAATGTTGAGAAGTTTGAAACTTTTCAAAACTGTGGTTAAATTCTACTAACGATTTGGTATAAAGCGCCAATGAAGTGCTAAAAACCGCTATAGGGATATCTAAAAATTACTGTTTCCCGCATTTCTTTTTTTACACAGGTAACAATAATAATTTGTAAAACAAGCATACATGGACAATCATTTAAAACAAAAACATTTTGTGACTAACAAAATGGTTTCTTACTCATACGTACCTATCCAAGATAATCAAAAACAGAAAAGAGGTGAAATTTTACAATATCTCAAGAAAATGGGGCAAAAATGCTTGAAAGTAGAGAAGTTATATATTACAGTGGGTTATAACCTTTTTTTACAAAAAATCATCTATTTTTAATTTCGAACAATGTTTCTAATTAAAAAAAATTTAAAATAAAGTTTTTCTAAAAATTAGCTGATAATATAGCTTTTCGCAGAGGAAAAAATCAATGTAAAATCTTTATCCGTTTAGCCACAAAAAAGTAGATTGTAAATGTTTCAAAATCGTAAAAATTCAGTAAAAGTGAATGTCATTTAGGTACTCACCTTTCCTGGCTTTAAAAGTGTCGTAAAATGACAAATCTCAAGCAAATGCCTTGAAAATTCACTGCAATAGAAGAATTTTGTTGTCTGTCGAGCTGCGTACTTAAATTTTTACATTTCTTAATTTTAAGTTTTAGCTTAATGTCCGGCTAGAATGGCTAAATACACCTATGTGCGACTGTTTGCTGAAAGCCGCCCAAATAAAACTGAACCTAAAAGCGAGATCGGTACTTTGGTCAGGTTCTGGTAACTTGAAGTAGTCTTATTCCAGTCGATATTTCTAGTTGCATTAAACCGATCTGGCGTACCATTTTTTGAATGACAAACAAATGATATCTTCAAAATTACCGTAACAAAGTGTGAATGAGCAGTGAAATATATTAAAGTTATTTCGAAACTATTATCTTCATAGAAGTCGATTGATTGTAGTATTCACGCCGATATTGATGTCAATTATACAGCAGAGTTCTAAAAAAGTGTGGATAAAAATATATACGAGTACATACAGATATCTATTTGGTCTGGCAAATTTTAGCTGTTTGTACAACGATAATTATTTTACCGGCGTTTATGTTTTTGATCTATGAAACAAGTAGATATTAACTTTCATTTCCGATATTGACCAGTAATCAATGTTTTTTCGGCTAATTAGTTTTTATTTTTATCCACAATATTTTTGGTCCCTACATATAAAAATAACAACTTATAGGCAGTATTATGGGTCCTCTAGTAAATTTCAAAGTAGTTAAAGTTTACTTGTTTCATAGCGTTCGGAGAGGTGACCTATACCAATTTCTAAAATACTCGCAGGAACATAAAAATTTGAGCTTCGCAGTATCATTCAAGCTTTTCTCTAAAATTATGTTTCAATTAATATCCTTTACCATACAAAATTTTGAGAGCGAAGCAGCTCACAATGAAAGTCTTATTATTGACTACATGTATGGTATGCATAGTTGTGTGTATGTGCGTTACGAGTGAGCAAGAGGGTACTCCTTTCTTTTCCCTTCATCTTTCTGACCTAAAAACTAGTAATCCTAAAAATAACAATTTCGTGGTCTGAACACAGCCTAGCTAACGAAACAGGAATCTTGCAATCTTATGCTATGCTTCTGAGCTCTTCAACCTAAATACTATTATATTAATTTTGAAATAAATCGATTCCCACGTAATAACCGGTGATTGATGCAGTTTTCTATTATTATAAAATAATCGAAAACACGAACTGATCATATATATGATTTCGGAGCTTATAAAAATAATTACTTTTTTCAAAGATCTTCGTTAAAATATCTCACATAGAGATTAACCAATTTTGACCCAGTTTTCGGTGATCAGGAAGCTAATTAGTTTGCGAGATTCGTCGGTGAAGCCATTTAAAAATTATTTAAGAAAACCACTTTCAAATATGTTTTTTCTAAGTTTTTTGGTATATCTTAGTTTTTACTGGCTCGAACCTGTTCAAATTCTAAGTTCAAAAACGCTCTTCAGAACGCCACCAGTTAGATTTGGTTCAGTCGCTCAAAAGTATAAACGCAAACATACAAACACAGTCATAACGAAATTATATGGGCTCAAAGAAATTGTGGGCTTCCCAGAGAGGTAGTTTTTTTTCAAAACGGCATTACACCAATACCTTTTCGATTTTTAATATTTTTAATTTTCCTAGTGGGAAGTTAATAGATTAATATAAAGTAATTTAAACTTGTACTGAAAGCATATAATATTTACAAACAAAATGAATATAGGAAGTATATATTTAGTGCAGCATGGTTTGAAGAAGGATGTCGTGATATGTATATTAATTTAAGATATATATATATATATATATATATATATATATATATATATAATAATTTAAACTTGTACTGAAAGCATATAATATTTACACACAAAATGAATATAGGAAGTATATATTAAGTGCAGCTTGGTTTGAAGAAGGATGTCGTTATATGTATATTAATTTAAGATATATATATATATATATATATATATATATATATATAAATATATATAATAATTTAAACTTGTACTGAAAGCATATAATATTTACACACAAAATGAATATAGGAAGTATATATTAAGTGCAGCATGGTTTGAAGAAGGATGTCGTGATATGTATATTAATTTAAGATATATATATATATATATATATATATATATATATATATAAATATATATAATAATTTAAACTTGTACTGAAAGCATATAATATTTACACACAAAATGAATATAGGAAGTATATATTAAGTGCAGCATGGTTTGAAGAAGGATGTCGTGATATGTATAATATGGTTTTATTTTGAGCAAATATATATATATATATATATATATATATATATATATAAATATCTATATATATATATATATATATATATATATATATATATATATATACAGAACGATGTCGGGCGAAGCCGGTTTTATCATTGTAGGTATGATCCCAATCGATTTAGAAATAATGAATAGAGATAACACAGCCTTATGTCTACAGAAATGGCAGGAACGCTGGTCACCCACTGAAAAGGAAGGATGGAAATATACATTAATACCCGACATCAGGTTATGATATTTAAACTATTACCTAACACAGTTCTTGTTTGGACATGGTTGTTTTAGGTCATATCTATTTCATTTCAAGCACGACGATTCTACATTGCAGTGGGAATGTTGTTTAGGATGATGACCATTTCGTCTTTTTCTGCTCATGATTCGACAACTGGAAGTCATATTTAGAAGAAAGGTTGGGACGTATGATCATCCCGGGGAATATAATTTCGATCATGCTGGTATCCTTATTAAATTTGCACAGTAAGCTGTCTAGTGAAAAAAGATATATAAAAAACTCGAAATTATCAATAAAGTACATATGAGATCAAAGCTGACACTCTCACGATTCCAGAGGTGGTTTGGTTTTTCATGTGCGTTATACATATAAAACGTATACGGCCTTAAAATCAAACTAGTTTAATAATTTATTCATAACTTTTAAGTAACAAAAAATGGGTTTGGAAAAACTAATATAAAAAATTAATTTTTCAATAAAAATGCTTGCAATTATTTTTATTCAGAAATGTAGCAGAAACAATGAAAAAGTCCTAAAATTTAAACATATATAGCAACATAAAAATATAAAATTAAATATATATAGCAACATATATAGCAACATATAAAAATTATCAAAACATACTACAAAAATGGTGATTCTGCAACAGCCACATATCGTGCTTTAAGAGGAGATTATGGTTCACATAATCGTCCAACTACGCAAGCAATTGGCAAAATTGTGAAGAAATTGGAAGAGACTGGAGCGTTTACAAATATTGTAAGGCCTTTGCATCATCGTTCCGCTGAAAATATCGCTCCTGTAAGTGAAAGTGTTGCTGAAGATCCGAATGTGTCGATTCCTCGTCGTTCTCAGGAATTAGGACTGTCTTACGGCATATTATGGCGTATTTTGCATTTAGATCTATACCTACATCCGTATAAAGTCCAGCTCACACAATAACTGAAGCCAGCTGGCCATTCACAACGTCGTAGATACTCGGAATGGGTGCTTGAACAATAGGCAGTGGACTGTTATTTTCCGAACAAAATTTTCTTCAGCGATGAAGCACATTTCTGACTCGACATATTTCTCCTCAAGAGAGGCCATTACATCCATAAAAAGTCACTCTTTGGTCCGAAGGTGTGATTGGACCTTACTTCTTCGAAAACGACGATGGAACGACTGTCACCGTCAATTCGGAGCGTTATGGTCAAATGATAACCGACTTTTTTTTGCCTGCTATTGAAGAATACGACTTGGAGAAAATGTGGTTTTAACAAGACGGTGCCACGTGTCGCACAACTCGAGCGAATATGGCCTTATTGCAAGAGACATTTCCTGGCCGCGTAATTTCTCGTCATGGCGATATCAACTGGCCACCAAGATCATGCGATTTGACACCATTAGACTTTTTTGTGGGGCTACGCGAAAGACCGTGTTTATGCAGATAGACCTTTAACTTTTGAGCACTTAAAAGCCATCATTCGTCAAGTTATGGCTGAGATACCGCCCAATATGTGTCAAAAAGTGGTCGAAAATTACCTCAAAAAAATCAATGCTTGCAACACTTCCCGTGGTGGTCATTTAAATGATGTAGTGTTTCACACATAATTTCAACGTTCAAACTTTATAATAAAAAAGAAATATCATGAAAAAAAATATTTAATATGTGTTTTATTTAAGTTTACTTTTGAAACCGCAAAATGGATAACCCTATACTTTGCTTTAAACGTTAATTTTTTTCCATTGCTTAATACTTGTTTTCAATATATAACAAAAAAATATAACCTTGGTTTTTCGTGAATATATTAAAAAAAATTATATAATCGTTAATAAAACCTTATTTAATATATAATTAAACGCACCAATAATGGCAAAAGAAAATGCGGTGTGGAATTTTATAATAGATTAAATAAAATATATAAATGAGTTTAAGGAGAAAAGAAATGAATAAACTCCTAATTTCTTCTGACCCATTAGTTTCATCTGATAGAAATACAATAAATACAGGCAACTCTTTCTATAATAATCAAGAAATCAGTAATTACATAATAGTAGATGAATCTTTTAACACTGATTCAGACTCAGAAACTTGTTTTAGTGATTAAGAAACATTTTACAATTGTTATGTTATTTGAATTTGTTTGTTGCTTAATTATTAATCTTTATATAAAAATGTTTTTTTCTTAAATAATAATTTAACCCTATTGATATAATGTTATTTGAATGCCAATGGTTATGAGTATTTTCAAAACTTTAAACAATAAGAATAATAAGAAGTTTAAAATAATATTTTATGTCAAAAAGGTATACGGCAACCCTGAATAATTTAAGATTGGTTATATTTTATAAAAAATAAAAGCATTTCTAAAAATGATAATAATTTTTGAAAGTAGTAGGCCAAGAGGGATGTGTGCCAAAAATTGCATTAAGCTACCATAACTCTATCGATTTTTAATATGGGGAAAGTTCACTATGCAGCGTATGCAATTTCGTACAGCTGGTTCTATAATAACTTCACAGATTAGAACAGATTCGTAGAAGAATTAACACGTCTTAGAATTCGTTAGTAAAGATGAAGAATGCGCATATTTATATATATATATATATATATATATATATATATATATATGTATATATATATATATATATATATATATATATATATATGTATATATATATATATAGATATATATATATATATATATATATATATATATATATATATATATGTATATATATATTGATATAGATATATATATATATATATATATATGAAATGGAGTTGATGGAGCGAAATTCCCTTGTGTGAAAAGAATGATTTACATTAGTATTTAACAGAGCGAAACAATTGCTTCATTTCGCCGCGTGAAGATGGAAGTAATCCTCTGGACTTTCATATATGATACTGTAATGGGTCTAGATTTTATTATTGAAGATACCACAATATACAGCTCAGACTTTGTTAAAGTGCTGCACAAGCGGGAGAAACAACGGCTTACAAGCATTCTCAACAAAATTAAATAGGGTGTGAAATTAATGTTGAAAGAAAACCTTAACAAAACAATATTGAAGTAATATAACAGTGAAGCAAGGCCTCATAAGTCTTTACTTTTGTTTGCCGTTTTTTTTCTGTAGAAAAGACGTTGTGCAAGAAAGCTGCTGTTTTTAATAGTAATCGATATACAAAATTAACACATTGAAATTCTTAGCATTTACTTTAGTAAAACATTGTTATTTAACAAAGTAGTAGATAAATAAATATATATTCAAAATGTTTTTCACAGCAAATTTTTCAAGCTTTCAACGATGTCTATCTCTATATTCCACAATATTACTATTGACAAGGAGTCGTCAGGTACAGAACAGAGCGTAAAAGAAAATACAAATCAAACATACACCTTGTCAATTTAATAGCTAAAATGTCTTCAGATTGGTATAGTTTTAGTCTTGTTATATTGTCACTCTGCTTGAAGGTATACCAAATATTAAACTTTCAAAGCAATTTACGCAGTTCTTAAATATTTACATTTAGTACAACCTTTTATTATCAGAAGACAAATGACCCGTCAAGAACACTTTGCACAGTGAAACTCTAACTCCAAGGAATGTTGCTCCTATACGTACTGACTTGAGAAATGAACTATAATGTACCCAATAAGATTTGTGTTTTTTAGATCTCCTTGCTAAATTTTAATCACTCTAATGTCGAGGGACTATAATCAATATCCAACTATACAGGTTAATCCTATACTTTTACCTCACACAACTCTATGTTTAAAAATTTTCAAGTATAAAATTTTTAAAAGTGACTTATTTTATTGACACAAGCTGTCGAAAATATTACACTAAGCAGGACTTTGTTTTTCAATAAACTACAAGAATCTCTTCGTCTTCATTACCGTAGGAAATTTTCCGTTGTAACCAACACGCTAGTTGTTTCATTCCATTGTTAATAAAGTAGAGTACATGATGAGACATCATACATATGTGAGCATAAAATCATAAAATCAGATATATCGGAAGGACGGTTCCAGAGGTGGGAAGCTTACACCTATTTCTCGAAACAAAATTAACACCACAAACCAATTATGTTTTTCTTTATTTGTAAATTGAACCTATTTCATACCTTGGGACTCCTCAATTGTCTATTTATACTGAAAAAATAAAAATAAATTTCCAGGGATGGGTAATTAAAAGTTTTTTTTGGCACACTCGGTATTATGTGGTACATATAATAACTAAAATATTTAAAAACTTCAAGTTTTTTTAATAAAACCGTTTTATACATCATAAAGATTTGCATTGATAAAAAAAGTTTTTTTTTTATTAAAAATTCTTATCCAGGATTAGGAAATTTAAATTTTTTTATACATTAACATAACCAAAAAACTAGCTAGAATCGTTTTTTCCTGGTTAAAATTATTTTTTATCCAGGCAAAACAAAATTGGTAACAAAAATAAAAATAAGACAAAATTTCGATTTCAGGGTTCGATAACTCAAATATTTTGTAATACATGGAAGTGACAAAAATGGTTACAAATTTGTAGTTTTTCTTAAATAAAACCGCTTTATACACCATAAAGACTTGCATTGGTAAAAAATAATTTAAAAAATTTCATTTTCGCCTCCAGGAGTGGGAAATTGAATTTTTTTGGCACATTCGGTATTTTGTGGTATATAAAATAGCTAAAATGTTTCAAAATATTAAGTTTATCGTAATTAAACCCGTTTTATACAACATGAAGATTTGCACAAAATTTTAAAAATTAAAAATTCCCATCCAGGTTTGGGATATTTAAACTTTGTTATACATTAACATAACCAAAAATCAACTAACGTCTTGTTTTCCTGGTTAAAATTATTTTTTGTTTCGGCAATAAAAAAGTGGTATCAAAAACTAAAAAAAATTAAAATTTTAATTCCAGGGTTGGATACTGCAATATTTTGTGGTACATGAAAGTGACAAAAATTGTTACAATTTGTAGTTTTTCTTAAATAAAAAACTATTTAATGCCTCATTAAGAGTTGCCTTGGTAAAAAAAAACCAAAAAAAAATAATGAATTTTCGCTTCCACTGCAATATTTTGTGATACCTGAACGTGACCAAAATGGTTATAAATTTTAAGTTTTTTTAAATACGTTGGTAAAAAAACAAAAAAATATATATATTCGTTTCCAGGCATGGGAAATTGAAATATTTTATACATAAAAGTTACAAAAAAGCAACTAATTTCGTTTATTTTTACTAATTAAAAATATTTTTAATTCAGGAAAAGCAAAATTCGCATCAAATATTAAAATATATCAAAATTTCGTTTTCAGGGGTGGAAAATAAATTTTTTTCATTCATAAAGATAACTAAAAAGGAAACTGACGTTATATATATATTTTTTTATGGTTAAAACTACTTTATAACTTAGAAAGAACAAAAATGGTACTTAAAATATATATATATATATATATATATATATATATATATATGTACGTTGGTGCAGGGTATATAAGATACGGCACAGCCGAATATAGCACTTTTACTTATTATCATTTACACGGATACAGCAAAAAGGGCATCTATATAATCATGGTCAGATTGAATAGTAATGTGTTCACTTAAGTGAAAAAAGATTATTCAGAATACAGGAAGAAAAAAAACGATAATTGTCTTGAAAAGGTAAATGAATATGTACGTAATAAGAAAGGACTAGTAGACATTAGCAAAGCGACATACATATTTATATACATATGTATGTTGAATGCGAATGAATGAAAAATAAATAATCTTAAATGTTATTTATACTGGTGGATGAAAAAATATCATTAAACGTGAGCTTTATTTATTTTCTTATCTTGTCCTTTAATACACAATATTATTTTAGTTCAAAATGTTTGTGTGTTGGTATCTTCTTCATTAATGTTCCCATTAGAATAAATTAAAATGCCATTAAGAGAGCAATCGATTTTTGACATCCTCAACAATATGAGAAAGAAGGGGATGGAGAAGTCGAGTTTCTCTGTTTATGGGTTGTAGTTGAAACAACATATTTAGCCAAACTTTCATGATTAAATTATATATTAAAATCGGAGATTTAAATATTTAAGAACTCAAAAAGGTTTTGCTTAGGAACGCTGGTGCAACAAAGGATAGAGTACAATTAGAAGTACCATGACAATTATGTTGCTTTTGTTTGATATTTGGAAAAATAATAAACGCCCTTACCATTAAGATATATATTGAGTGAAAGTCATGTACCATCGTTAATTGAGTGTAACTGAAATTGAGCGACATATTACGCCATTCGTTATTGATCGAAATTTCTATTTAAAGTGTTTTAAAAACTATCATTGACTGCTGGTATTCAGTACTGCGTTTAACGTACTTATATGCGATATATAGAAACTATATTTCACAAGCCAATACAAAAATAAGCACCGACATATATATGGAGTATATACATATATACATTCACAAATGCATTAATATGTATGAAGAAATAGAAAAGGTTTGTTCTGTTTGGTTTCTTACATGTACAGAAAAAGTTCAATCTCTACAACCCTGCAAATGTTAATTGATCTTATTTAATTTTTAATAACAATTTAAATTTTTCTTTAGAGCAAAACAGGCCGACATTTGCTTCATATAATTCCATTTCGTTCCATCGGGACTAACATGATGAATAACGATTTTTTTAGAGAACAACATTCCGGAATTTCTTGGATGTACCTTTAATAAATAGTTCCAAGATTTCTGATACATTGAAAAAGTTGAAAACTTAAACATTAAATAACAGCGGGAGTATTAATAATAGTTGTATCAAAGCACAGGATCACACCCAATGAAGCATTAATTATATACATATATATTAGTATGTGAAACGATTTTGGAATCCGAAGTAGAGTGTAATCAAATTTTTAGATAATAAAATAATTTGAAATTTGAAAATACTATCTTTGATACTTGAAAGATAAAATTGGTGAGCATTTCATCGGCCCAAATATTATTTACACAAGCATATTAATATAAACATTTAAGTTTGGCAACATTGAAACTCAAAAAGCTTAACAGGTTTTATAAAAATACTATTACAAGTGCTATGGACTTATCAATAACTTGGTCCTATGACCAAGTATGAGAAATATCATAAAGATTGAACATGTTATATCCACGATTCTCCATAAGAGCGAAGGTTTGCATATTTTAACATCGCCACTTCCGATTCTAATTGCACGTGACTTTAATTATGAAATGATCATCGCAACGAAAACCTTAATTTACAAATAATTTATGTCTATATTTGTTGCAAACAATAAAATAAGTAAGATTCGCAGTCAGAACTTTTCTCAGTTTTTCTTTTAACTCTGTAATTTTGTTAATTTTCATATATGTACTCGTATATCTTAATTTAATTGTATAAAATTATTTTTATTAATAATGTAGTATTTTGAATATTTTTTATCATTCTCAAGCAAGTAAAATCTATCCTATGTCTTTAAGCTCTTCTAGCTAAAATGCTATTTTATTAACTTTCAAACCTCTATAACCTTTGAATAAATTAAGTGATATCCATATGATAATCGAAGATAGAACTAGTTTTAGCGTAGAATAGAACACTAACTGAGCAGATATATAAATTTCGTAGGTTTAGCAAAATACTTTTCGTTCACGATGTCTTACTACCGGATTAACCGATTCTCACCCAGTTTGTAGTGGTCAAGGGCCAAAATTATATAGCATGGGATATATAATGGTAACAATTTTTCTTTTGTATATGTTTCGTTTCAATATGTTTCTGAAAATTAAATTGACTTTGTAATATTTTTTCTTTAATCTAAATCGAACAATTAAAAAAAAAAAGACCTAAACTTAATTTATTATAAATATCAAAAGTCAATGCATGGATTCCGAGTCAATGAACAAAAAAGCTAGATCCTAGAAGTCTTAAGGGAGTAATGATTGGTTACACTTTAAATGAACACCGTCTTTGGGACATAGAAAAACGAAAAGTATTAAGTTTTCCCTACAAAAGTGAAACGAAAGAAGAAAATAAATGCATTGTAGTGAGTTATCAGTAAGAGCGGCGTAGTGATGATGAAAATTGTGATGATACTAATGATAAGTCTCAATTGTGTATTAATGAAAATTGTGTTGTGGCAGAAAAGAATTACAATGAAGATGAATGGATATCAAGTATTTTAACTAGTGGTGATGAAGAGGTTTTAAATACAAATAATTCTTCTCCTAAAGCAGTCACGGTGCTCCCATCGCAGAGAGAAAAAAGAGTTGAATCTACCAGACATAGCTATAGGGAACGTCGATTTCCCAGTAAGTTATTTAATTATATTACCAGCTTACAAGCGGAATGTGCTGTTGATGTTTTTAAGTTTGCACCTAAAAATTATAAAGATATATTTGGAAGACCTGATATGGAACAATGGAAGACAGCTATATATGATGAATTAAAGTCAATGGAAATAAATAATGTATGTACAGTAATTAAACAACCTTCAAAATTAAAACTTTTAAGGTCAAAATGGGTTTTTCGTATAAAAGAAGATGAATTAGGAAGACCTTCAAGATACAAAGAACGTCTTTTAGCAAAGGGGTTTTTACAAAAGCAAGGAGTAGAATACAATGAAACATATGCACCAATAGCCAAGTTAAGTACAGTTCGTGGTGTCCTTGTAATTGGATTGCATAAAGGTTACCACTTTCATCAATTGGATGTTAAGACAGCTTTCCTTCATGGGAATTAAGATGAAGGCATTTATTTAGCACCACCTGAAGGTGTTGAATTAAAAGAGGAAATGGTTTTAAGGCTGAATAAATCTATGTATGGGCTCAAACAAGCTCCTCGTAGTTGGAACAGCAAATTCAATGAATTCTTATTGCCATTAGGATTTCAAGGATCAAATAGAGATTATTGTTTATACATAAAATTTGAAAAGGAAATAGTTCTTATAGTGGTTCTTTATGTCGATGATTTATTGATTGTTGGAAAAGAGTTGAATAGTATAGAGAAATTAAAAAGAGATCTTTCAAAAAAATTTGAAATGAGTGACTGTGGCACCTTAAAGTATTTCCTTAGAATAAAAATTGAATACGAAGAAGAAAGAATAAAGTTGTCTCAAGAATCGAGTATTGAAAAAGTTTTAAAGAAATTTGGAATGAGCGATTGTAATCCTGTAAAAACTCCAATGGAAAAAGGACTGTCATCCGAAAATCATACAAATGAAAAAGTCAACGAAACATATCGTGGGTTATTCGGTAGTTTCATGTATATTATGCTTAGTTCTAGGCCCGATATTTGTTTTTGTGTGGCTTATATGGGACGATTTCAAGAAAATCCAAATGAGAGACACTGGCAACATTTGAAAAGAATTTTACACTATCTAAAGGGAACAAAGAATATGAAACTGACCTATTTATGGAAAAATTAAATTCCAATTGTAGGATATACTGATTGGGCAAATGATAGAGATGACCGTAAATCGGTCAGCGGTTATTTGTTTAAGCTTTATGGTAGTTGTGTATCCTGGTCTTCAAAGAAACAATAAACTGTGGCAACTTCTTTAAGCGATACAAAGTATATTGCTTTGAGGTCTGCAGTATCTGAAACTTTATGGCTACGAGGCTTAATGCAAGATTTGCAAGAAATGACAAATGATAATGTAACTACAATATATAAAGACAACAAAGGTTGTATAGGAATGGCAAACACTTCAGAAAATAAACGAGCTAAACATATAGATATTAAACATCACATCATTCGTGATAATGTTGCTAAAGGATTTGTAAAGATTGAATCTATTAGTTCTAAAGATGAAGAAGCCGATATATTTACATAGTCATTGGATATTAAACATTTTAGGAATATTTATGATAAAATGGGGTTAAACGATTGAGAGAGGATATTGATAAGTAGAAGTAGTTTTTATATAAGCAATCGTTTCAATATGTTTCCGAAAATTAAGTTGACCTTGTCATATTTTTTCTTTAATCTAAATCGAACAATTCAATAATAAACACCTAATTTACACCACATACATATATATATATATATATATATATATATATATTATTTTAATATCTTTTTCATATTGCAATATATAAAAGTTAATTTGTTTTTATATATATGAGACCCTAGTTTCAGTTTCGCAATGATGGGCTTGCCTTAGATATTTTCCACAAAATCTTGAAAAATTCAGGGCTACTTGCCTTGATTTTAACAACTTTATTGGGCTTATTCACCTATTCTCGCTTCTACAGATAATCTCCAAGAAAATTGTTAGGTTGCTGAAAAATCTGGCGAACAAAAGCGTACCAAGTTTCTGGAAATTATTTGCTGATGTAATTGATAGTTGATTTAAATAACATATTTCTTTTTTATCTCTTTACCTCGATATAAAAATAACCATTTGTTTTAATCCGTAAACCGATTTCTTCAATTATTCGCTAACTGCAGAATGTTTAATGCTGATGCATCTGATGTCATCATATTTATTCGCTTTCATAACGTAACGATATAAAAGCTTTATTTTACCAGAGTACTACGTCCATTAGTTGTAATCAATGCGCACTTAACCAGGTGGCAGCGTTAAGGAAGTTGTTGTGATTTTTAACTGTCAAAACTTGCTTTATTTGCACTCAAAATATCAATGGGTAAAACAACGCACATTGTAGGAAAAAGTTAGTTATTTCGATGGTACGAAGCAATTTGTAGAATGCACGTAAGAGTTTCGTGCATTTCACTTAATATTTTTCTTTAATTTCAACCAAAATTTTGTATACATACGAAGAAAGTAATATATAGTCTAAATATACAAAAATTTTATAATAATACAAATTTATGTGCATTATTTTATCTAAAAATTTTAGTTTATTTTACGAAATATTTGTAAATAATCGAAAATGTATTCGTTATTTTACGAAACATTTTGTTAATGTTAAAAATCATTTTCGTTTTATTACAAAATTATTTTGTTATAACAACTATCGTAAAAATGTTTTGTTTAATTTGCAAGATTGTAAAATTAAATGTGCTTACGAGGAAAAACTAATTTTTTTTAAGCTGCAGTACAACATATAATTTAGAGTTGGATTTCAATTTCTAAAGAGAAAATTATACTATAAGTTTAATAAGAGGGAAAGAGATAGAGATCATTTATGACTTTTACTTGCAAAAAGAATTTTCCAGAAATTCACGAAGTTTATTAAATATACAAAATAACAAAACATGAAAATTTCGTATTTTGTACAAAAGCTTCGTAAAATAAACAAAATATATTTAAAGAATTCAGATTTGTAAGATTCTCGAAAATTCTAAATTTACAAAATATTTCCTTACAGCAAAACTTGGATTATATATATGAAATTTTGACTTTCAGCGCTTATCAACAAAATTCTAAAAATAAAATAAAAAATATTCTAAAATAAAAAATATTCTACCGTAACTTCGCTTAAGTTGTACGCTTTCAGAAAATATATGTATGCAGACTTCTCTTTTACCTGAATTGATATCTGGTCTGTAGTGCATTGTTGTAATCATATAAAATTTTTGACAAGAAAATCGTAACATTACTGATACTGAATATACAATAGAAAGTTTTATATTCGTCGTAAGGATTAAATATTATAGCAAATATGGAAAATGGATCAAGAGCTGATTATTTCGGTGAAGCAGGTGAAAAGCTTTTACAAAAAACCACTTTCAAAAATGCTTATGTTTGAGATATATTCAAATATAACGGTTTGAATCGGTTCGAATTCAAAGGAAATCCATGTTCAGGAATGCTCTTTAGAACTTTCTAAGGTTTGATTCGGTTCACCTGACTGACATACAGACACAGTGACGGGCTCTTAAAATTAGTCGAGGCATCCAGCTAGGGCCTCAGAACTTGGTGATTTGATAAGAACTTGATTTTTTCAAAATGGGTTAAAACCATTGAATTCCCGGTTTTTCTAAATATATCAGCGATACATTGAAAAAGGTTGTCCCCATATATCTTATTATTTCTTAAGACAACGTCAAGACAATATAAAATATGGGACCAAAGCACAGTTAGAGGGTATCAGCAGTAGACAATTGTAGACCACAACAAGTTCTCTAGTATGCTGAAATATAGAAAAAATAATTAACCTGCATACAATTAGCTAGGAAAATATGCTAAATTGGATATGTGAAGGTATTAATAGAGTTTTATGTGCCTGGAATTTGCACGGAAAAGTAATAAATAATATTTTTATGTTATATGAGAATGTTTAAAGCATCTGTGTTAAAATTTACAATACAATTTTTAACTGCCATAAATTTAGAATGATAAAAATAATAACAATAATAATAGTAATAATAATAAAAGTATTGGAGGACTACACCAGAACTGATCGCCAATATATTACCTTCCAGATTATAGCCCCTGCTTTGGTATCTAGAAAGAGAAGCACACGGAAGTGGAATTTATCAAGACTACATTTCGTAGTGTTGCTGAAAAATATCGGTGAGATTATAACTCCCAAAGAAACAAGGGATGCTGAATCCTTGGCAAACGCAATGATCCAACGCATAACTCAAAGCTGCAACGCATCTATGCCTCGCGTGACGCAGAACTTGAGAAGACAACCGATGTATTAGTGGACGCCGAAGATAGCTGAATTCAGACAAGCCTGCTCCCGTGATAGGAGGATATGCACCAGAGCTAGGATGAACGGTCACGGATTAATGCAGGCTGAGACTTTCAGACGATCTCGAAAGGCTCTGAAAGGCCGTAACGATATTAACAGCAACCCTTGGGGATTGGGCTATCAGATCGCTACCAAGAAATTACATACCAATTCCGTCCCCTCTGCATGCTCGATAGTGCCGGCAAGTGTTGGAGGAGCTACTGCAGCGCAGATTAGCAGAATCCGTTGAGCCTGCTGGGGGACTATTAGAGAGACAGGTTGGATTTAAACCAGGAAATTCAACACTGCAAGCTATTGAAGATGTAGGAATAAATTTCGAATACGCCCAGAGCAGACGGTACCATCCAAAGCATACCATCGTACGCTTTGGACAGTCTACGTTGGGTTGCGGGGTAATGTACCGCAACAGGTTATATCTGATGAAGATTTTTCGAAGCTACCTAAAGGATCGCAAACTCCTATACGATACGCCAGACGGGAAGAGGTCTCAGAGGCTCATATACGGCGCAGTACTGGGATAGATCGTAGGGCCCGACCTCTGGAACATAACCTACAATGTCATTCTGAATATGGAAATGCCACAGGATTGTCACCTCGTAGGCTACGCAGACGGCATAGCGGCAGTAATCTCAGCGCGAGATATAAGCGACGCGAAAATAAAATTTAATGAAGTGATGATAAGGACCAAAATATGGCAGGAAAACCATGCTCCTGAGCTAGCAAAAAACAAGACAGAGGTAATCGTGATGACTTGAAGACACATGCCACTTGAAATTGACATGCAAAAAAGTGATTATATATATGTGTGTCAAGTTGGACTGTAGGCTCACTATTTGCACCCAGACACAGCATACAGCCAACAAGGCGGCAAAAGTAACTGACATGCTAAGTAAGCTAATAGCGAACATCAGCGGGCCTAGCAGAGAAAAAGGAGGCTGATCATAACAATAACAAGCTCGATGCTGCTATATGGCAGTGAGATTTGGGGAGATGCACTTATATACAATTCGAAACGAAAGCACTGGAAGTTGTGCAGCGCACGGCGGCACTCAGGGTTATGTCAGCTTATCGCGCTGTTGCGGCAGCAGCGGTTTTTGTGATAAGCACAAAAGAAGCATAGGACTCCAAGAGGGGCGTTCCAAAGGGGCATTGGCAAAACAGATGGAGCACCGAAATCGCTGGTAATTCGACGGGAGAAGTCATCCCCAACATAGAGGTGTGTGCACAAAGTACTTTCGGGGAAGTAAACTACTTCCTGACATAATTTCTGTCAGGGCATGGTTACTTCCTCAAATATCTTTACCCCATGGGCAAGACACAAAATCCCTTCTGCATGTACTGCGCAGCAGAAAATGATGATATTGAACAAACGGTTTTTTACTGCAACAAGTGGCAGGCGGAGGGAAGTGGCATATACGAACGGATCGGTGAACTTACTCCTGACAACGTTGTTGGCACAGTGCTTAAAGCAAGCGATAAATGGATTGACGTCGGCAAGTACGTTGTATGCATTTTTTGGAGGAAGAAAAGAGACATTATCCAATTTTTAGTAGAAACGGTCCACCCCTTTTAGATCCTCATTATAACCAATTAGAAAATCCTAAATGGTTTTGAATAGGGGGCCAGATGTGAGCACATAAGAAAGGGTTTAATACAAATGAAGAACTACAGGAAATATAAAATTCGTGGCAGCATTTGCCGAAGGTGCGGTAGTACGCCTGAAACCATACCAGACCTACTTAATAGCTATCCAGCTCTACTGCCAAATCATCACAGGCAAGAACATAATAATATGTGAAAATGCTGCTAGATTTGAATCCTCTACGACTATTGATGATATTAAACGTTATATAACGGATAAGATTGGCCTCAATATTGAAATAACTGTCTCTAAATTTGATTATTCTGAGCCAAGAAACAAAGCGTCTTTCAAAGTAATCATACCTCAAAACAACATTGATACAATTGTACATCAAGATTTTTGGCTCTTATTCGTGAGTAAGAATACAAAACTATATCAGCAGCTGACATTACTATCATATATCAAAATGTAAGATGTCTCAACAATAAATTAACCAATCTTTTTACAAATAGTTTAGATTTTTCATTTATCGAAACTTGGGTGAGTGATAAAAAATGTGTTCATAACAACGAAATCTTATGTTCCAAGTATGATAGTGTGAGGGAAACTGGAGATGGTGTTCTGATTCTGTCTTCGCTGTTTTCCAAAGCAAGGTTATTAATGGTTCTTTTAATGACGACAGTGATGAAATTGAATTTATTGGTGTTGAAATTCGTGTCAGTTTTTGGCACCTATGTCGCATGTTCATATATACCGCCCCATTCTTCTTTTGCGATATTACTAAACATTTTTCTGCAATTAACTCTGTTCTGGATCAATCAAATACTTCCGATATTTCATTTGTTTTGGGTGATTTTAATATTCCAAACGTAAAATGGATTGAGTCCTGTGACAGCAATTACATGTTACTAACAACCACGGCGGATTTATATGATTTAAATCATATAAAAAATTAATCCGGAAATATTCTTGATCTTGCTTTCGTTAATACTCCTGAGGAATTTTGTCTACGTAATACATTGCCTGTGACTTAAAATTGATTTATCGCTATCATATAATACATATGAAGTAATTAAAAATCAAGATATGAAACGTGTTTAATCTAATTGTTTTACTCGCACTAGCTATATGGAGCTCAACTGTTTGTTGTCTAATTTTAATGATGATAAACTTGATAATATTGTAACAAGCATTTATAATATTTTGTATATTTGTGTGCCAAAAATTAACATACACGCTAAAAATGGGCCTCCGTGGAATGATCAATACCTACAAAATGCTTAAAATAAGAAAAATAAATGTTTCGTAAAATATAAGAAAACTGGCACACTGGATGATTTTTGTAAATATCGTATTAAACACAATATAAGAACAAACCCTAAATCATTCTATAGCTTTTTTAATTCTAAACGCCGCTCCTCTGGTTATCCAAAGCATTTGAATTATGGTTTCTTGACTGCTGATGGTGATGTTTCAATAAGCAATATATTTGCGGACTTCTTTTCCACAACTTATTTTACCAATTCATATGATAGCACAGTACTTATTCTTATACTACAACTCATTCTTGTGGGATTTATTTTCTTTTCATAAACATTGACACAGTACTCTCTAACTTAAAGTCACTGAAAAACTTATTTAGCCCTGGTCCTGATGGTATATCTAGCTGTATCCTTAAACACTGTGCTGCATCACTCTCTGTACCTCTTACTGTAATATTTATCGTATATAATTCGTCTATTTAAATATGGCTGTAAATCTGATGTATCCAACTATAAAGGTATCGCCAAAATTAATGCAATTCCAAAACTACTTGAAAAGATTCTTACGGATTACTTAACTCGTCAAATTTCTTCCATTTTATCGCCTTGGCAACATGGTTTTCGTAAGTCCCGTTCAACTATAACTACCTACGAAGGTAGTTATGTAAAACGAAGGTTTTACAAAAGTTAAGTTCGATAAAGTTAACCACAATCTTTTATTACACAATCTATCACTTATGGGCTTTAATAATTCTGCTTTAAAAAAGTTAAACTCTTATCTCTCTCTAAGAACTCAACAAGTTAAGTTTGGAAATACTTTACCAAATACCATTCATGTACTTTCTGGTGTCCCTCAAGGCAGTCACTTGGGTCCGATTCTGTTCACTTTATTCATCAATGGTCTTCCGACTGGTTGTATGCCGTTCTAAAGTACTGATGTATGCCAACGGTGTCAAAATTTTTAACTCTTTTACTGATATTAATGGACATGATTTACTGTGTACTGACTTTATACATTTTTCTCAATGGTGAAGATATAATTTATTAGAGTTAAATGTAAAGAAATGGAAACACATGTAATTTTTCAGACACAAACCGATTAAGACCTCCTATTATTTTTCATGATATTTTAAATAAAGTTGATACCATATTGGATCTTGACATACTGTTGGATCATACACTCAACTTTCGTGATCACATCTCTACAATGGTCAACAGAGCCTACGGTGTACTTAGATGAAACGCTGGTCTAAGGAATTTCTGGATCCATATATTACAAAACTGTTATATACATATCTTGTTCGACCAATTCTTGAGTATGGTCCAATTGTTTGGGATTTTTGTTGCTTCATTCATATCAATAGTATCGGATCTGTACAGAAACAGTTTCTAATATTTTGTCTTCGTGGGCTTAGTTAGGATTCGTATATCTTACCGCCGTATCAAAGTAAACTTGCTCTAATAAAATTGCCTATACGAAAAAGTCGACGATCGATGTTGAGTGCTTTATTCGTTAGGGGACTGGTTCGAGGCGATGTTGATTCCGAGTTCTTACTTAATCAACTAAACTTCAACATTTCTGTAAGACCTACCCGCAATTTTGAAATCTTGGCATTAAAATATTACCACTCTGTTTTTGCTAATAACGATTCTTTTCGGCGCGCAACTCACAAATCTTACCATAATATGAAATTATCTGAGAGTAATACCGTACTGAGAAGAAATTTTACTTTATATATAAATTGTTGAACTAATTTTTTATTTAGTCAGTAAGGATGTTATATCTATTGACTTTTTAAATAAATAAATAAACAAAAATAAAATATTATAAGCAGTCTAAATATTAACGAGCCAACAACACGGTACTCGAAATATCAAGCAAAGCCAATAAATCAGTGCTAACAAGTAGCCTACCAGACACAAACTTACCCAATAGACCAGATTTTATAGTAAGAAATAAACAAAGAAAAATAGCCCAGATCATTGAATTCGCCATACCATTTGATACTAATATTCAAGATACCATTGCCATGAAAATATATAAATATATACGGCTTGCCCAATACATTAAGAATACACACAATCTAGTCAAGACAGATATCCTACCGATAGTATTAAGATCTATGGGAACAATACCCGAAGATACCACATGCAAAATTGGAAAATTAGACCTTAATGTAAAAATATTAATTGAAAAGCAACAAAGACCGTGAGGGAAACATTAGGATAACTTATATAAAAGATGGATTATGTGATTTATGTCCCCACGTAACCTTTATTCTTAAACCCGGCACGTCAATTCCAGCATAAGCTGAAAAGAAGTAGTTAATTTTATGTATATACATACATATATATTTTTCCATAACTTCAGAATATTTCTAAAATAATTTTTTTTATATTTTTCACTTTAAATTTTCTGTGGTTGTTTGAAATAAATACATATATTTATTGTTTGTAGTAAAGCCGGTCTACATTATTTTTGTTTTCTTAGTGTTTATGACAACTCATCAATTTTTATCCTCAGTTGCATCAACTTAAACATCTGATCACAAATGTTGTAATCCATCAAGTTTCAGTAAGGCGGACATTTTAAATTGTTTTGTTGACTATTGCTTTACGTGTATCATACGTCACAGCTAATAATTCAACTTATTTTTGACAAGAGATATTTACATGAAATAAGTTGAAAGCTATAAAAAGTCTATCCGGAATATATTGTCTCAAACTAGGCTAATTTAAGGGCTATGAAATTGAAAATATAATAATAAATCAATAACATTAATCAAGGACACAAACAAGAAGATATTGCATTAAGAAGTTATAAATTATGATAGAAAATATTTGTGTCGCCAACTGCTTGTATTGAAATTGCTCCTGTATATTTCCATAAAAGGAAATATTGAGGAGCCAAATTTATATTGAAATGCTTACCTGATGTTTTTGTTTGTTATTTGAAATATTGGTCATTCAACTATTCATGCTGACAGTTGCTATTGGGACCCTAATTAATTGTCTGTCGCTACGAATGCGTTTCTATAAAAATAATTAATTATACGGGGTTATCCATTTCGTAGTTTCAAAAGTATAGGACTGGAATTCGACATCTGTCAAACTAAGTTGTTAAACCAAAGTCTGACATTAACGAAAATGGATCGCTTAACTATCACACAACGCATAAAAATTATCAAAACATACTACAAAAATGGTGATTCTGCAACAGCCACATATCGTGCTTTAAGAGGAGATTATGGTTCACATAATTCCAACTACGCAAGCAATTGGCAAAATTGTGAAGAAATTTTAAGAGACTGAAGAAGTTACAAATATTATAAGGCATGTGCATCATCGTTTCGCTCGTTCCGCTGAAAATATTGCTGCTGTAAGTGAAAGTGTTGCCGAAGACCTGAATGTGTCGATACCTCCAATTCGGAGCGTTATGGTCATATGATAACCGACTTTTTTTCCTGCTATTGAAGAATACGACTTGGAGAATAGACGGTGCCACATGCCACGCAACTCGAGCGAATATGGCTTTATTGCAAGAGACATTTCCTGGCCGCATAATTTCTCGTCGTGGCGATATCAACTGGCCACCAAGATCATTCGATTTGACACCATTAGTTATTTTTTGTGAGGCTACATGAAAGACCGTGTTAATGCAGATAAACCTTTAACTCTTGGCACTTAAAAACCAACATTCGTCAAATTATGGCTGAGATACCGCCCAATATGTGTCAGTCTTTATTTTTTTTATGTTGGATTTGTTAAAAGATTTACACTAATGAGTGCTTTTATTTATTAGTTTTTTGTTACATATATCAAATTTATTTATGTTCGATATGCGAATACTCGTGACAAACCTGTTACAAGATTAAGGAAACAACATATCTGTATGTATAATATGGGATTGCGCATCACTTAAGCAAGACAAATATTTTTTAGTCCTTATGCCTGGCTTTACCAACGAATATTTTTATAACAATCACAGGGAACCACCATAAGAAATCCACGACGATTGAACTGACGGCAACAAGTAAGATGTGATTTCTAATACTAATTAAACTCTCATTAATGTCAAATAAGACTTACTCGGTTACTTTTATTGTATTAAAAACATTTTCCACCCCTGGAGCAGATTTATTTTGCTCTTTTGTTTTCTAGACATACATATAAAGAAAAAAATTATTTTATATGGCTATTTTTAGGATTAATATAATATGTTCAATTGCCCAACCATAGACTCAATTTATTTTTGTATAACTTTTAATACCAATTATGTATTGCTTAAAGTATAAAATAGGTACATAAAATAAAAAAATAAGAAACTAGCATTAACCAGTTACGTTTATATACTTTTATAACATTTCCTTGAATGAACGACTCTAAGTCGATTTTGTTGCAAACTCCAGCAGCAGTCTGCCATCATATGTGAGCCCCCGATATCGCTCTTCCATTGTCCGAAGATCCTGATGGAACCTTTCACCCTGCTCCTTACTAAAACCACCAAGATTTTGTGCAAATCGGTCCAAATGCGAGTGCAGTAATTGTATTTTTATGCGCATGTTGCACTCTAACTCTTGTAAGTTCGGTAGCATACGCTCTACAAGCTCGATGTGTTCGTCAGATTTCTTTTTGCAGAAAATCGAAACATTCGCCACTGTTTCATTATACCGAGTTTAATATGAAGTGGTGGAAGTATGATGGCGTCTTGGCTAACTAAATGAACATTTAGAATTTTTTTTTTCAGCTCTTCCCGCACTGGCCAAACTTTTTGTGACCAATGGTGTGTTTGTCACGACTGTCGCAGATACACATAAAGCAAGAGAACTTTGTGTACCTAAAAGAAAGTTAACCATTTTCTGATCAACACAAAAGGTACAGTTGGTACACACTTTAAACTTCTTTTGCTGCTGTCTATGAAAAGACGCCAATCAATACTTTGGTACTTTTTTAATCCCATAAGTTGCAAAATACCAATATCGTGACAAAAAACTTAATATTCTCTCGAGAAAAATACGGTAATAGGTTTCTTTTCGTTGGTGTGATGTTGGTTTCCGGAGAAAGCTAATTTTTTTCTTTTCAACGAGATGGAGAATTTCAGATCCAGACTACATTTGTAGTCTGGATCAAAGTCTTCTCCTGATGTATTTTGTTCAGATTCACAGAGATTTGGATCCTTAGAAAATTCAGATGTGCTGGGTTGTATCTCTCGTGATTTGAGTTGTGGTCGTTGAGCGGAAGATAAGTTAGGATATGATACGCAGTTTTCACAAAGTCCGATATAGGTTTTCGATATTTTTTAAATTTATATTAACCATAGCAAAAAGAATCAGAATAAATAACCATATTGAAAACAACAATAGTATATATTTTGGTGTCCAATAAATAACGAAAATCTAATTAAAAATAGTATGTGAGAGTAGTTAGCTGTAACTTAAAAACAATAGCTGTTACGGAAAAACTGTTGACGTGTTGAAAATATAAACGTCATTTTGATATAGAAACAAACAAAAATTGCAGGAAACAACGAATTTTTTTCGTTAGTTATATGAAAAGTGAGAAATTATTTTTGGCCAATGTTTACCAATGTTCGGGTAAATTTTCTAACATGTATATTAGTTTTATTATTATAATTTTTTATCCAGAAGTGTTTATAAAAATCATATGAATCTATGATAGGTTGCGACAGAGGGGAACAAGCTGTGACTCGCACAGATAAACTTGAGCCAACACCTGTATTATGTGAGATTAGTTTCCCATGTTTTAGTTTTCTAAACTAAATTTCCTTATTTGTTATTTTAAATAACAAATAAAGATTCAAATCCTTTGGGCCGTTCATAATCATAACACTAATAATATATTGTTTGTCCTATTATTGCATGTAAATCCTATGTTTACTTGTAAACATACATGTTTACACTAGTAAACATTTAATACGTCGCCACAGTGTAAGTAAATTTCGAAAATATATATACATATAAATATTAATTTATTATTATTCTTCTGTAAAAAATAAATGTTTAGTTACTTTCGTTGACATTTATGTATATATGTCATCGTATGATATCATATAAAATATGATTGATATGAGAATATATAATAACAAAGAAATTTTTTCCTTCTCTATGGAAACAAATTCATGTTTTCGTTATATATGAATAATTTAGGAATTTAAAGGTAAAAGGTTTTCTGAAATAGATTGTATCTCAGTTGTTGTGAATATTTTAAATGAATGCTGTAGTTATGCATGTTTTATATAGATTTAGTATCTTTATCTTTGTATTTAACTGCCATCGCAATACTCAATGCTTTATTATATGATTGTAAAACTATGCTGCTATATCTTATACTTCGGGCACTCAAATTGAAAACATTTGAAAAAGGAAACCATGTTCTTAGCTTAATTAAGCTTGAAGGTTGTTGGTTTTACTTATTGGAGCTACATGTAGTTCCATCATACGAATTTCACAAGTAAAGTAAATATGGTTAACAACTGAAACAGTGAATACAATTTATCGAGACGAGTGTGCTAATATAAAATATATAAAAAATTTCACCGTTTAAGACCATCCCTATTGTATCCCGCTCATGTTAACCGCAAAGCCACTGTAGCCTGGTTTTTATGGTATTCTATGTTTTGAGTTCTTCGAGCGGAATTACAATTATTTTAATGTTAAAATCAACCGATTCTCATATGATATGCGAGGACTGTGTGTAATTTTTTATTATTATAAAAGAATCAACAACTCTAAATGATCAAATATATAAATTTCGGAGTTTTTCAAAACACATCAGTTTCTTCGAATGATTTCTTTCATGATATTTCACGAATAGACTAATAGAGTTTGGCCCGGTGTGTGGTGATCGACGTGGTTTTATAATATTAACAGCTAAACAGCTTGTAAAATCGGAAATAGATTGTATAACGGAGGCGTTAGAAAGTTATTTAACAAAAACGCTTTGAAAAATGTTATTTCTAAACTTTTTTGGTACAACTGGCTATATATATAATATATATATATATATATATATATATATATATATATATTATTATATTTATTTTCAATATTTAGTATACCTTTTACCTTTGGTTAATTTCTTCAGGAAATTCTTATATATAGTAATAGTTTCTTCTCTCAATCAAAAATTTTTTTATACCCTTCACAAAAAAGTAATTTCTTCGATATCAATATGCGACCCCATAAAGTATATATATTTTGGATCCTTATGAATAGCGATGACGATTGAGCGATGTCCGCCTGTCTGTCCGTCTGTCTGTCCGTCTGTCTGTACGTGAAATCGGTTTTCCTTAGCCCCCAGAAAAGCTAGAGACTTCATTCTTGGATTGGAAATGATCGGAATGAAATAATCGGAAGGAGGGTTCCAGAGCTGGGAAGCATACACCTATTTCTCGACGAAAAATTAACACCAAAAACCAATAATTTTTTTGTTTGCTTGTAAATTGAATCTGCTTCATGAATCGGGAAACCCCAACTGTCTATTAAAAACTAAAAATATTTAATTTTTTACCAGGGATGGAACTAAAATGTTTAAAAATTTAAAGTTTTTCTTAAATAAAACCATTTTTGGTATCATGAAGATTTGCACTGATGAAAAAAAAATTAAGTATTTAAAGTACCTATCCAGGGTTAGGAAATTTTAATTTTTTGTATACATTAACATAACCAAAAAGCAACTAACGTCTTTTTTTCGTGGTTAAAACTATTTTTTATTCTCGCAAAATAAAATTGGTATCAAAAACTAAAAATAAATCAAAATTTTGATTTCAGGGTTGGATACCTGCAATATTTTGTAGTACGTGAATATGACAAAAATGGTTACAAATTTGTAGTTTTTTTTAAATAAATCCGCTTCATACGTCTTGAAGGTTTGCATTGATAAAAAAAAAAAATTTTATGTTCGCTTCCAGGGGTGGGAAATCGGAATTTTTTTTTGTTACATTTGGTATTTTTTGGTAGATATAAAATCTCTAAAATGTTTAAAAATTTTAAGTTTTTCTTAATGAAAACCGTTTTATACATCATGAAGATTTGCATTGTTAAAAAAATCGTTTAAATAAAAATTCTTAGCCAGGGTTCGGATATTAAAAATTTTTATACTTTAACATAACCAAAAAACAACTAACGTCTTTCTTTCCTGGTTAATATTATTTTTTTATTCTGGCAAAGCAAAATTGGTATCTAAAATTTAAAAAAAAATCTAAATTTAGATTCCAGGCTTGGATAACTGCAATATTTTTAGTACGTGAATACGACAAAAATTGTTAAAAGTTTGTAGTTTTTCTTAAATAAAACCGCTTTATACATTATGAAGATTTGCATCGGTAAAAAATAATTTTGAAAATATTAATATTTTGCACATACATAAACCAAAAAGCAACTAACGCCATGTTTTTTACTAATTAAAAATCTTTTTTAATTCAGGAAAATCAGAATTAATATCAAATATTTAAAAATAAAAGTATAAATTTCGAACCAGAGTTGGATAACTGCGATATATTAGGCTACATGAGAGTGACCAAAATGGTTACAAATTTATTCTTACATAAAACTATTTTATGCCTCATTAAGAGTTGCTTTGGTAAAAAAAAAAATAAAAACAAATAATTTTTGCTACCAGGGATCGGAAATATTTTATGCACAAAAATAACCAAAGAGGCGACTAACATCGTTTATTTCCTAATAAAAACATTTTTTTTTATTTAGGAAACACAAATTTTGTTTCAAAATTTAAAAAAAAATCAAAATTTTGATTCCAGGGTCGGATAACTACAATATTTTGTGATACCTGATACGTGACCAAAATGGTTAAAAATTTTAAGTTTTTCTTAAATAAAACTATTTAATGCCTCATTAAGAGTTATGTAAGTAATAAAATAAACAAAAAATCGCTTCCAGGGATGGGAACTTGAAATTTTTTTATACATTAAAGTAACAAAAAAGCAACTAACGTCGTTTATTTTTACTAATTAAAACTATTTTTTAATTCAGGAAAAACAATGTTCTTATCAAATATAGAACTTTATATATGTATATGTACATGTATATATTGTATCACATGAAAGTTACAAAAATGTTTATAAATTTGTAGTTTTCCTTAAATAAAACTGGTTTACACATTATGAAGATTTGCATTGGCAAAAATTGGTTGAAAAATTAAAATTTCGTTTCCAGGGGTGGGAAATTTTACATATTTTTTATTTATAAGAGTAAAGTGAGTTATAAAAGGTATAGAAAAATAAAATAGAGTCATATCGAATAAAAGTTGTTTGTTGGGTTTGGTTTGTATAAGTTTCATAGCCTGCTACACTTATTATAATGTGATTTTTTGAAATTGTTTGTGAATTTTTATAGTTAATTTATTTAACATAATTCTCAGATGGTTTTTGGAAGTCTTTTAATAAGTTGAGAAGTTTGAAACTTTGCAAAACTGTGGTTGAAGTCTACTGACGATTTGGTAAGAAGCGCCAAGGAAATGCATATAGACATTGCTTAACCACCCAACAAATAAATTTCATATTATAATATATATATATATATATATATATATATATATCCAATCTTTTGCCTTGTCTTGAAAAAAAACTTACTCGAAACTTCATTATATTAAAATCTAGTGAAGAGGATAACTATTTTGTCGCTTCTTGTAAAACCCCTAGCAACATCGACATGATTTTGCATGAAATCAATCAGTGCGTCTTCCTAACGAGAATTCTTGTGTCGGCCCCTGAAAAAAGCAAATATAAAATTATATTTGATATTATTTAAAAAAATTAAATTTACTTACATTTCCTCGTTATGCTTCAAAAGCAATTTTGAATAGATGTTATAATTTTACATCACATAGCAAAACGATAATTTCCCTTTGAAACAAATTGGAATTTGAAACTGATATGACAAAACGATTCAAACACATCATACCTTCTGTCGTTTTTAGATCGATTTTGCATCTAAATCGATTTTCATCACATACCTGAATATATGTTGTCATCACACCTTTTTCGATTTTATGACGTTTTTGCTTCGAAATCGATTTCCATCACATGCCTGTATATTATAAATATGACCTGGGTTGAACGTTTTAATGTGCAATCTCGTGCTGTTTCTTACTCACATCTGCAGAGAAATATACTACAAGTTCCGCAATATAACGAGTTTCCTCTGCAATGCGTATTGCTATTCGGTGGTAAATCGATAGCATTTTGTGCAGAAAATATCGGCGTTTAATGCGTTTTCTTATGGTTACAGTAAAAAAATTTATAAATCCTGCTGTGGAGACGGCAGGTGAACCGATACCTAAAATGAGGCATTTAAAGTTGACATGTGAAGCGATTCAATACAGCAAAATATCGGTTGAGGTAAAAGAGCAATAAGTAGCAAAGATATCTAAGCGAATGAATCAGATCCATCGAAAATTACACAAAATTTTTATGACGAGAATATCAAAAACTCTCGATTTCTTAATGCGTATACTATCAATAATTGGAGGCAAATCATATAACATATAACCTTGCGAGCATAAAATTCTAGTCCTGCCTTGCGCTTGGTGTAAGACCAACACTTTTCGATACCCTATTATATTATTATAAATATATATCCCAACCTGATGCGCACATGAAGGATGTATAAATACATTGATAAATGTTCATATTGTCTCCCTTACATATATTAACGTAAATAAAATTGTCCGAAAAAGAATCCTTTTAAAAGGCTGTAAATATTTCTGTTCTTCAATTACTTTAAACCCTTTTCATCTCGGCTATTAACACTAAATCCTAACAACAACTGCAGCAAAAGCAGTGAATAAAACCAGCAGGTTTATTATTCCATATCATGTTAAAATAATAAATCTTTAAGAAGACTTCCTTCAAGGGAATTATTGTTAAAAAAAAGGCACAAATTTCAAGAACACATATGCTGCGACTTAAGGGATTTAATAAAAAGGATAGACTCATAGTCCATTCCAAGTACTCGCCTATGAATAAATAAATTTGTATGAATATGACGTATGTATGCACGAGTATGTATGCAGATAAGACTTAGGATGAAAAATTAAAAACATACACCCTTTATAAGACCAAAGAAGAAAATAAATGGATGGAATGAGTGGAGCTTCGCCTGAGTAACAAACAAAAAAGGGGTATTTATATTGATGTACCAAAAAGGACTATGAACAACTATGCTGGCCAAACGTATAATCTACAGGCTACATAACCACAGTGAAATAAATGCCGGGTTGATATATTGTATTTACTTTCCGAAAGCGTAATGTGTCAATGCCAGGATTTACTATGGTCTGATGAAGGCATGAGCGCACACGTATTTTTGTCCTAAATATATGTACGTACATACTCTTTTATGGATATGTGCACACACACATATATATAATATATTGATATAAAAGAATACACAATTTTTGGTGCTTTTCTGTGTAGACAACAATAAATCAATAGAAAAATTATAGTATAACCTGCCAACAAATTATCAAACAAATAATCCATTAATATAATACTCTTACATGTTGTGTACTATGTATATGAATTTGCTGTTGTTGTTTTTGTATATAATGGCAGCTTTCTTGTCACACAATTATTTTGCAGTGTTCTTTTGGGCTCTGCTGGTTTAATTTAAATCAATCCGGAACCTATTCATTATATTTTAACACAGCGCTCACTTTGCTTAAGGAAACTGCGTTAGTATACAAACATATGAAGCCAACTTCAGTTAAGCGATGAAGTAAATTTACAGGAACTTTGTGTCGCTTATGCCAAGGCGTATAATAAGTACTTAATTGTATATGATAGAAAGTAGTATGATATATATTTTTTCCACAATATGATTTTAATATCATCACATTACCTTACGAAAAATTTTTTTATCAACATATACTCATATATAATATACATGGAATATCATATATTAAAGAAAAATTTTCAAACTAGAGGGAATAAAAATTATACTAAATAAAATTTAATAAAAAACGACCATAAGCTTGATTAATATTATAATAAACTGATAAAGTCAATAAAGATGAATCAATATTCTTATTTATCGTCATATGTCAGAACATTCTTTCCGCCTGACAAAATTTTACTAAAGTAGACACTCTTCATAAGAATACCGATCATATTGTGAAAGTTAATGTCCGTTATAACGTCCATGGTCATTTAGTAGATTTAAACCTCAACATTTCCACCCAAGTGTTAATTTAATTTTTTTTAACTCTTGCAATATTTGCTAACGCAACTTTTTAAATCCTGTTGCGAAAATTGATTTTATTTGATTGGCCAATGGGCTAAAAACTTTATATGCCGATTTTTGTGTTTGGGTTTCCTTCGATAGCTTAAAAATATTTTGTAAAAAGGCATTCATTCGGCTCACATAGTGAGATATAACCAGTAATTCAATAATATTATTAAATTAAGTAATATTATCAAAACAAATAAGACAGAACATAAAATAAAATATAAAATTGCGTAATGAAATTGTTTAAAATGACTTACATATGGTTCTCCAAAATTTTCAAAAACATTGATTTATAGAATGAGTTCTAATTATTTCTGCATCTTCTAGAGGTAAAATTTGGTTTGATGTGTTGCTGGGCCTCAAATGATCGAATAATTCTCTTATTTGAAACATAGATGGCCATAACTTAAACCGTTCATGTATGAAATAATGTTACAGTTAGCGAAAACCCAACACAAAAACTTAGACATAATATATCGTGCTAGTAATGTATGAGCCGCCTAAGCTGTGATGTCTGAAACAAATTGAATTCCTCAGATGAAACAAGGGGAAGTCAACTATAGATAAGATGGTAGAAGTTAATAAAATGTATCACATTTAGACCATCATGGTTTCTTCGTAATAATATAATTTTTAGATGTAACGAAGGCAATCTGTTTCATTGTATTGTTATTAAAAAGCTCCCTCATATTATTATGCAAGAATATTACAATGGCTTTTAACGGCACTTTTCCTTTTAGCCTTGAATGTTTTATAATATTAAAGGCATTTGCAGGTTACCAAACGCATTATGTATCATAAAATATAATCCGATATTGATTATTTTTAGGCAAAAGACGTCTGATTGCTGGATTATTATTCCTGAAAAAAATTATTTTCGCTACTGTCTTTTGGACGGCTAAAAGAAAGGGATTCAGAATTTATGAGAAGTTCTTTGAATTGCCTAAAAATGGGCATCAATGACCTAAATTTTATATGAACGTGGACTCATATCCATGAGTATATTTTTTTTTTGGCACTCAAAATTGTTTGTGCGAGATTGTTGATTTGTTTTTAATAGAACGAAAAATCTTACAGACCTTAAAACAATAAATCTGCGCAATCTATTTTGTAATGCCTACTGCATTACAGAGAAGTGTCCACCTCAAAAGCATGAAACATCAGCGCTTGCCTACAACGCGTACAGCGCAACCTACTCCTGTCATCTTCTTACTCTTCTTAATGTTCATTTTTCTATATTTTCCTCCTATTCTCCACTCATTCCATGTCCTATTCTTCATTCTTTCTATATAAGTAACAGAAAGGGATCACATCGGACTCAGGGGGTTGGAACTATTTACTTATTTCCTCGTAGCAGCCGGCTGTAAATGACAACACTGTCAGTCCATAATACAATTTTCCTTTTTAATCTTTTTTAACTAAAACAAACGCGTTTTGGAATCGATCTAAATAAAACTATTGTCGACTTTCCTGTGTCGACTTTCGAACAATTAGCCAATGAATCTTAATGCGATTTTACATAAAACTATTTCGTTGAAACTAAATAATTTTTTCAATTAAACAGAGCGCGATCATCTCCAGTTTAGAGAAGTTTTAAAACATAAATTATTTTCGTGAGGGATGTTGGATTCATTTCTAATAAATTCTTTATTTTGAAATGGCAAAGTGTTGCCATATTCTGTTACAAAGTGTGAAAACTTCTAGAAAAGAAATCGACATAAGAGTATTTGCATATCCGTTATACATGGTGGGCTAACATGACCGAAGGGGTTTTAGTGCATATTGACTTTTATTTAAGACAGAATCGTACAAATCTTTTGATACAGTATATTACTTGAAATTTGTTTTAATGTTCTTTTACTTTATTCGATCTTCTTACTGTATTTTTATTTTTAATATATTTTGGAGCAAAGCATCCATTTTGCAAAAGATATAATATGTTCTGTTATTTCACTATTTTAAGTAGAGACAAGGAATAGAAATTTCTTTTTAAGTCATTTCACTTATCTACATATATACATACATATGTTTTAAATAAATTTTTATTGTTTTTGACTTAACAGCTATGTATATATTAATTTTTACACATAATTTTTGTATACATTGTTTTTGAAAACATCCCTGAAGAAGCTACTCATTATTTGTTATCTCGAAAGTGATGGCCACTTGCTACTTCTCATATTTGTGCTCTTTCCAAAACATTTCCCATAGGCTTTCGGAAAACTTCCGGTGTTATGTTGTGAACTTCATCGTGTATATTGATTTTTCAAAGGTGATTGCTTTTATTCTTATTCAGTATAAAACTTTTCTTTTAAATAAAAAAAATCGACATTGGTCTCTTTCTAACTCGAACACTGGAAAAGGCTACACCGTGTTCATATTCGAATATACATATAAAAGCCAATTACACCAATTTGCCTATTAATGAACTCATTTAATTGCTCAATCAAATACCGGTGGTAAGCGTACTGAGTCAAAACAATGGACCATTGATTTGAGAAATTAACTTCATCGAAGGTTCTTCAAAATATATATAAAAAATATATATTGAAAACTGTTGACCCTAAAGGTCATTCCTATTCCATTCCCGCTAATTTGAATCGCGAAGCTATCATAACGTGGTTTCGTATGCTATCCTATACTCTTGAATTCTTCGAGCTAAAACACTTTTATGTTTAAATTGCTACATCTGTAGAATGAATCACCCTATTCCCACGTGATGAGCGTGATATAATTTTCGATTACAATAAAAGATTCACTTAACTGACCAGAAGTATAGTTTCGGAATTAAAAATACATGTATTTTTTAAATTTTTCGTTCACGATATCTCAGGAAGAAATTAGTAGGTTTGACGTGGTACGTGGCTTTTCAATGGCTTGTTTATTTTGTGAAAAAGATCGGTAAAATCGTTTGAAGGACGTTAAAAGCAAACACCTTTAAAAATATTTTTAGTGTATAGTTTGGGTTTGTTAAAAGCAAACACCTTTAAAAATGTTTTTAATGTTTAGTTTGGGTTTGTTTGAAACTTACCACTTTGAATCGGTTTAATTCACATGATATAAAGATAAAGCCTTTTTTAGAAAAGCATCACTTTGTTTTTATTTGGTTCAGACGTTCCTAAGTTATAAGCATATACAAATACGAGTATACATGAATAATTAGTGGGAAATACTTCTTTTGGGCGCAAAACGTTAAAATCTGATGAGAAAGCGGGATACAACCAATAGCATCCCCATGTCTTAAAATTTAAAATTTTCTCAGCGCGAATTTGAATACATAAATAATTTCTTTTCAACTAACCACCCTTTTTTTTAACTGGTCACCCTGGATATAGAAGATAGAGTTCCAAATCGCATAAAAAAATGCTAATATGTTCAACATTTAATATAAGAAGGGCTACTTTTTATACATTTCCTATTAGCTTCACTTGTGTGTTCCCGAAATCACCTTTTTGTTATGCTTTCACTTATACGCCATACTGTACTCGTACAAGGTTATTAGTGTGATTCCTGCTCTCATCTTTTCATAATGTGTAAATATTTTTACACAATTTCGAAGCATATCAAAGTAAAAAATGATGATAGTTAAACAACTAGACAACACGCTTTTTAAGAAAATATAACGGAAGACTTAAAAATAAGCTTAAACCAGCAATGAATAATGTCTAAAAACACGCGCGCGCTTTGTGCCCTATTTTTGTCATATCAAGCGCCCGATAATTATTTTCATAAGAATATTTGCATTTTGGTTCATTATTAATCTAAAACTATATTAAAACTTAACTTTAAATTTTTAGTTCGCATTTCTTTACAATCTAGCTTTTAGTTCCTTTAATTAGTGAAAAAATGAAAGTAATTTTTGGGAAAGTCCTTTTTCTTTACCCCCAAAGATATGTATTTGCATCTTATCAAGATGCGATTATAAAAATATCCAGATGATTGATTAGGAAGTTATTTGACTTGCATAAAGTTAGTAGTTGTTTGTAGTTTTCGTAAGAACCACATTTTTATTTAAAAAAATATTTTATATAGCAGTATAAAATATATGTATATATATATATATATATATATATATATATATATATATTTATATATATATATATATATATATATATATCAATATATTTATATATGTATATATATATATATATATATATATATATATATATATGTTATTATTAGTAATAACTATTTGTGTATATGGGCGCTATTGGGCAGAAGTTTGCATTTGATTTCATATATAAAACATACTTTGGCAAATGGCCCGGAAATGTCTATTGCGTTCCCGAACATTTAGAGAATTAGTAATAAGCGGCTTTTCCTAGTATATTTATAGAATTATTAGAAACGACACAAAAATCAGATTTAAATATCAGCAGGAATATGACATTGGGTTCACTAAAAATGTGACAAAAAATAGAACTTCTTGCGATAACAAACAATCGAAAGGATCCAGATTTGTACTAACGAATTATAAGCTTTATGTTATTATTGTCTTCTTTGAAATTACTTATTTTTACTGATTTTTTTTGATATCTTCTTTTAATATACACAACAAAGTTGGCTTTGTTCTAGCTAGAACTATTTCGGTGATATTTGATGCGCGAATTTTTAAATATCAAAATTATATTTATTACTAATTTATATATACAAGTGCTTGTGGAAAATAAAACAACTTATTTTGTCAACACTCTAAATAAATTGTTTTTATATTAAAACAATTATTGTTGTTCTTCCTTTCTCTCACAACTACAATTAGAGTCGGCAAAAAACCAACTAGTTGTATAATCATACGTAAGAAAATAAAAAAGGAAAAGTGATCAGTGAGTTTTTGTTGTGAATTTGATGTTTGTTTTAGGCTTCTCATTTATTAATGTGGAAGTTTGAAATAAATATCTTTAGTTATTCTATGAAATGTTGGGTAAAGGTTCCCTGATAATCTGCATTAGCCCCAGTGGAACGCGTATAGGATCTAGCTAAAACCCATCAATTGATCACTTTGAATTTTTTAGTAAAATTTGGGAAAAAAGAAACCGCACATAATTAATATTGAAGATATTTATCAATATTGTAAAATTTCCGAAAAAGTACTTAAATAAGATAATATATGTATATTACACTGCTCTGCAAACAATAATTTTTTGTTTTTCCTTTAAATAAAATTATGAGTACTATATAGATTTTGATGCGCTAAACTAAAATCTGTTTTCGGTTTTTTTCTATCGGGTGGAGATTTTTTTTATGGGCGTGGCAATTTTTTCCCCTAAATTAGTTAGGTACGTAGACATATTTCACCTTAACTTGAGAACGAGTCATCTGATTTTAAAAAGTAAAACAACAGAAGATGTGTAAAAAATTTTATATATTTTAGTGATATATATTTTAGTGATATATATTCAGTGATATATATTCAGAAATTTTTCAGAAATTTTTCAGAAAACATTTTTTTGTACGAAATTCGTAATTTTCTTCAGTGTAAAAATGGAATTTAAAAAAATAAAAATCAAATATTCTACATTTTGCACATTTTTCTTAGGGTAATAGATCTTAGAAGTAAAAAAAATAAAAAAATCATAAAAATCGGTTAAAACATTTTGATTTTATTTTCAATTTACCGCAGGTACCCAATATTGTATTCCAACAACCTTACATATGTATGACGATAGCAGTACGTTAGGAGAGCAGGTTATGGAATTAAAGTGCAACGGTATTTTGCATGGTTCTTGGAATTAAAAATTATAACATAGTATTTTTTATTGACCAGTGATTAGTGATTAGATAATAATATATAGAAGTGTCAGTTTTATTTTGAATTTTTCCTTTTTAAATTAACAGTTCTTCTGCTAGATATTTTTTTCCTGGTATAAAATGTATTATATTCGGTCAAATTTTAACATTGAAGAGTTTTTCTTCAATGATAGCCTCGCGGCTATCCCAATCACATAAAAATTTATGCACTTTTCAATCCGTTTAATATTGCTACGACTTTCAAATCTGCACCTACGTTCCATGAGTAATATGGATATTTTATTTTTTGTAGTACATATAATATTCATGCTACAATGGCTTTCTTTTATATATCTTGCATACGCAAGTGGGATCGATTGAAATTTGTTGCCATTGTGTAGTAAAACGGCTTTCAAACTTGTCTTGCATGAATAAATAAAAAGCCGTCGATTCTCAGATATATCACTGAAACAAAGTTGTCGCAAAAGTCCATCAGCATTATCACAAAATATCAAATCTTCCTCTAAAAAAAGCTTGTTCTCTATTTCGAAAGTACGAGACTTTCACTTTCTTTTGCACTAAATTTAATTGTTTTAATTTAAATGCAAGAAGCTGAGACTTATTTTTGCGTGCGCTTTTTAACGAACTACGTTATCAGTTGGATTCTGAAAATAAGCTTTACTCGTTGGATTTCTAAATAATTGCGAAGAAACATCAATGGTGGCGTAACTGGATTCAGTTGTTGCAGAAAGCCCATCTTCTGGGTCGTTTGTAGAAGGAAATGGAGGTAAATATTTACTTGTAAACTGGTCGTTGGACGCATGAAGTATTTGGATATATAACTTTATTTTTTGTTTTTTTTTATATACGCGCATGTTTTAGTAGCAATCATTTTCATGATTTTGTGGTTGGCTCCAAATCCCTGGCTTCATAAACGGCAAAGGCTTGTGACTACCTTTTAACCAACCTCTTAAAGACCTTGCACATCTATTACAGCATAACTTTGGCAGTCAATTTTCATCTCTATCATCGATAGGAAACCCAAACTAGCGGTGATAAGCATCTTTAATTTAGGAAGTTATTGTCTGCCGTTGAGAGCTTAAAGTTATATTACCAAATATATAATAAAATAAGTTTATAGATTTTTTACAAATCCTTGAGATTTTGTAATATGCAAGCGTTTATCGATTCTTTAATTGCTTTATTTCTTTACACAATAACAATTATAAGATCCATTTATTGTTGCCGCTTTTAACAGCACGATATTTAAATTATAACTCACTCACTTATCTATATATACTGCTACAATTAATATTAGAATCTAACCTAATGCTCTCGATTCGAAATCACAGGTAAATGAAAAATACGGTATTATAATTCCAAGAACCATGCAAAATAGTGTTGTACTTTACTTCAATTTCCTGCGCCTCTAATGAAATGCTATCGTCATACATATCTAATGTTGGTTGCACTACAATATTGGGTACCTGCGGAAATTTTTTCACCGATGTTTATGGTTTATAGCTTTTTTTTTTTCCAAGATCTATAACTCTCAGAAAAATGTGCAAAATGTTGAATACTTACTTAACAGTTTTTTAAATTAAGCTTTTAATCTGAAAAAATTACGAATTTTGCACGAAGAAAAAATTTTTCTGAAATAATTTCAAAACGATAAGAGATAAAGACAAATTTTATAAAATCGGACAAAATGTTCAAGGGTTTCGTAATTTTCATACCGGGTTATCCATTTCTTGGTTTCAAAATATAGGACTGGAATTCGATATCAGTCAAATTAGTTTGTTAAACCAATTTTTTTCTTTTCAGTTGAAAGTCTGACATTGATGAAAATGGATGGCTTAACTATCACACAATGCATACAAATTATCAAAAAATACTACAAAAATGGTGATTCTGCCACAGCCACATATCGTGCTTTAAGAGGAGATTATGGTTTACATAATCATCCAACTACGCAAGCAATTGGCAAAATTGTTAAGAAATTTGAAGAGACTGGAGCGGTTACAAATTGTGTAAGGCCTGTGCATCATCTTTTCGCTCGTTCCGCTGAAAATATCGCTGCTGTAAGTGAAAGTGTTGCCGAAGACCAGAATGTGTCGATTCCTCGTCGTTCTCAGGAATTAGGACTGTCTTACGGCACATTATGGCGTATTTTGCATTTAGATCTATACCTACATCCATATAAAGTCCAGCTCACACAACAACTGAAGCCAGCTGACCACTCACAACGTCGTAGATACGGGGAATGGGTGCTTGAACAATAGGCGGTGGACGGCGATTTTTCGAACAAAATTTTCTTCAGCGATGAAGCACATTTCTCACTCGGCATATTTCTCCTCAAGTAATTGAAGAGAAGCCATTACATCCATAAAAAGTCACTCTTTGGTCCGAAGGTGTGATTGGACCTTACCTTTTCGTAAACGACGATGGAACGACTGTCACCGTCAATTCGGAGCGTTATGGTCAAATGATAACCGACTTTTTTTTGCCTGCTATTGAAGAATACGACTTGGAGAAAATGTGGTTTTAACAAGACGGTGCCACGTGTCACACAACTCGAGCGAATATGGCTTTATTGCAAGAGACATTTCCTGGCCGCGTAACTTCTCCTCGTGGCGATATCAACTGGCCACCAAGATCATGCGATTTGACACCATTAGACTTTTTTTGAGGGGCTACGTGAAAGACCGTGTTTATGCAGATAAACCTTTAACTCTTGAGCACTTAAAAACCAACATTCGTCAAGTTATGGCTGAGATACCGCCCAATATATGTCAAAAAGTGGTCCAAAATTACCTCAAAAGAATCAATGCTTGCAACACTTCGCGTGGTGATCATTTAAATGATGTACCGTTTCACACATAATGTCAATGTGCAAACTTTATAATAAAAAAGAAATATCATGAAAAAAAATATTTAATATGTGTTTTATTTACGTTTACTTTTGATTTTGTGTACTCGAGAAGTTATTCTACTTGAGATATGTTAATTTGAAATGGAACTTAAATTCAGTGTGCGTATCGGTATCGCTATAATCCATAAATTTTTTTTTTGATATGGTTACATTATTCGTATTTGTCTCGTGTAGAGAGACATTAGTGACGAAAAGGCAACTCTTTTTTAATATTTATAAATCCAATAGTAAATGAAATTAACGATTAAAATCTCTAATTTCAATCGGATAACATGAATGCAGACAATATACTTCAGAGGCTATATTCTACTCTTCTCTCATTCTCCTTAAAAATATTCAAACTTACGGTTTTGAATGAAACTCATAATAACGAAAAATTCATAACCAATACTCTTATGCTCGCGAAAGAAATAATAAATAGAATTCATGAAAACGTGAATATATTTAAAGCTTACGAACAGTACATAATGCTGCAACCCTTTATTACAAACAAAACTTGTTTGTGATAAAGATATGTATATTAAAGATTTTTATGAATCCTAACACAAAATGGACAAAATAACCGTTGATACGGTTTATAATTTAAATAATATATTTTTAAAAACTTGAAAACAGAGGCTTTGGCGATTTTTTACATTGGATTTGGCGAAAAAGTAAAAATAAATCCGACAGCCCTAGTTTTAACTGCCGTAAACAAATTTTCAGCAGTGTAATTTCTTCTTGTTTATTCCAAGCATTATGCTGGTTAAAATATTGCCAATATCTGCATGCCACCATGGGAGGAAGTGTGTGTGTCCGTATTGCACGTAAACGCGAGTGTAAAAATGGAAAAGGGATGATTGTGAAATGTATCCATTTCATTATTATATGGTTAAGCCTGCTGTGGTGGACAATAACTCACATGATTCCTGATAAATGGATGCAATATTTTGGTTTATTGGACTCAGCATTTCCTCTGTAAGATGGAATAGAGATATACAAAATAAAACAAACAAAAAAAAAAAACATGAGAGAACCTGATTTTAAACCTAGTCAGCTGGTTTTAGTTGGCGCTTTCTTCACTTTACTGTGGACGGCCTTACAATACATTCAATTTGGTTGCCTGTAGATGTGGGGTGTTTTTATATGTTCGTAAGTACAATCCTTTTGTACTATTCATGGAATTTTTTGCAAAATTTTTCATTCCAAATATAAGTACGTAATCATATAAAATTATTTCTGTAGCCCTCAAGTTGATTCTTGATAATAATAATAATTATTATTATTATTATATCTTTTCTCACCAAATCCTGCTATTAATAGCGTATTTATACTATTAACGCTGATCTTTGACTAATCTGGTATATAAAATTGTTTTTATCATCAAACACGTTCCCCAAGCATCAACTTTTTACCTTTTTTTACTTGCCAGTACTCAATGCCATAAGCATTAACTCGTAAATGACGTCTGTGGAAAAGAAAAATCGAAAAGCGTAAAAGAAGTCTGTACGAGTAAAACGAAAAACTTAAAAATAACACTTTCATGAAAAAAAGCTTGAGTTGTTACAAAGATTGCAGGTAGTTTTTCATGTGGAAAAATGTCTATGACGTTGATATAAAAGTTTTACACAGATTCACCATGCTTATGAAGAAAGAAAGATATGTTTGTTTATGTGTAAATATGAATGTATATGTGTGTTCAGTTTAAAATTTTATGAAAAAAACCCATTAAAGTAGAATTAAAAACGAGCTGAAAATTTTTTTTATTGCAGGAAATGGTATGCTTTTATTTCGAGAAAATATGTATGTATATTAAAATATTCAATTAGGAAGATAAAGTTGCTCGTACTTTACAGAGGAACGGTCCGTCATAATGGAAATTGAAGATAATGTTACAACTGAAGGAAAGTTTAGGCAAGTTGAAAAAAATTTCTATGAAAAAGTTTTTTTTAGATTCTAAAATTTAGAATAATTGATATTTGTTTTTTGCCACCACGAAACATTTACAAACTACGCAAGACATTTAGTATCATTGAATTGTTCTACAGCAAAACTTTGCAGTGCAATGCCTGTGTTGCATTTCCCTTTTATTTATTAAGACTATAAACTCTGGAACCACTTTTAGAATATCTGTTAATAAAAATATTTGGTAGGTGATTTGTTCACCCTTACATGGTGCTTGTATGGAAATGTGCAATAAATTAGATGGAAAAGCACAATAAAATTATTTTTTAAGTTAAATAAAAAATAATTTTATTTAAAAAGCATATTTCAATGGTTTCAAGTAGGAATGCTATAAATCGTTTATATTACAAAATTAAGATTTTCACAAAAAAACGGTGTGCGAAACTATCACAAATAAAAGTTAATAGCTACAGTTCCTACTATTATCAATACAGTTTTCAATGACTAATGGTCACACAAAAGCATTTCGTTTTACTTTAGAACCCCACATTACCTGATTTTGACTTGTGCGTATATATTTATATATATGCAACCGATAAACCGTGTTAATGGTGGTTTGCCGGTGCATGTCAGTAGATAATATTAAACAACTTCAATTTAGAAGTGGTCGCATGATATAGAACCGAAAAAAAGTACTTAATCAGGTCAGAAGCTCCATGTGATATATTATACTCAGCTCGCTCTGCACAACATAATTTTATTGAGTAGTTAAATTGAATATGTTAAAAAATCGGGAGGTTACTAGTATTACACCGTTTCGAAAATATCAAATTGTCATCAGCTTTCCACATTTTGAGGTCATAGGAAGCTTCCCTGTCTCCTTCTGACAGCTCGTTACTATTTCTGTTTTGGGCATGTGTAACTCTTAAACTATTGAATCAAACCAAACTGCTGACGTTCTGAAAAGCGTTCCTTAGCATAGATAGCAAATTTGAACCGATTCAAACTGTTTTTTGCTATACAAAACAATTTTGATATATTTGGCCCGAATAAAGCCTCAAAATAATAATATTTTTATGCATAATGTATAGAAGTCAGATAAAGCCATAGAAATATTTTGAAGTGTTTACATTAGAGAGATACTAATGATGTGAGTTGATTTCTCGCAAGGGGTGGAATTTTAAAATATTTGTCCTAAGTCCAAACCACATTGCTGGTTCCCAGGAACTAACAAACGGTTCGAGTTCCTGAACTTTATATAGAGGTTCCGATGTTGTTATTGGCAGAAGTCAATTGATGCATTTAAAATACTTGTTAGGATCAACAGGACATGTACTTGTCCTGCTGTGCTGTCCTTAGTATCACTCCCAAGGTTCATAAAAACCGGTAATAGGACTATTCTATACTGCAGGTCAAATATAGTGTTTCAATGTTAAACAGAAAAGTCAACATCAGTTTTATTCAACTTACACAGCAGAGCAGAACAGCTGTTTTTGAAAGTCGGAACACTTTCATCTTCAGTGCTCATGTGTATATTGTGTCTATCATCACTGTTTAGGTGGCTTAGTTCAATGTTATAACAGTTCCTATTTACACAAATTTTATTGTGAAAAAGAATCCGAGGACTGTATCAACCTGATGTTAAACGGTTTTTGTTTTTTAATACCCGTGTTACCGTTTAATTATTTTCTTCATCTCCTATTTTTCTGAATTTTTTGTTCCATTGTACATTTAGTCAAACTTTTATGGTTTGAATTTATACTTAAGTATATGTGAACGGATTTTCCAATTTTCATGGGTAGCTGAAGCCTTAGCTTGAATTTGTAAGGTAATTATTTTTACGAATATTTTATATTGCTATGTTAAATTGAATTAATATTCGTAGGCTAATTGTTCGAAACTAATTAAAATCTCAGAAAGGTATGATGATAAATATTCCAATATTCAACTTACACAGCAGAGCAGAACAGCTGTTTTCGAAAGTGTTTCAAGTTTTATGAAATGTCGTTTATTTAAGGGTCAGGACTCAGAGCTTTTTGTACTTTTCGGCCAAATGTATATGATTATGAAATTAACGTGAAGGTCATAATGATATATTTCTATATTTGTTTATCTTAGTTTTACCGACGAACACAATGTTCATATTAGACTATTGCTTTTAGGTCTAAAGAAGCTTCACTGACTGATTCTGAGATCCCGTCATTATGTGTGAGTGTGTTTATGAAACCAGCTTAAAATATTTGAACAGGTGAACCGAATTGGAAGATTTATGAAGAGCGTTTCTAAACATAGATTGGCTGTAAATCTTAAACGGCTTTCGAGAAAAATTCCTCAAACTAATCAGCTTTTGACATCTAAAAACTAAGAAATTAAAAATAAAAAGAAAGGAAACAAGTCGAAAATTGGACACATCGAATAGAATAACTTAGAATAGAATAAGAAGTTACGCAATTATCTACCGGATTGTAATATATATATATACATATATATATATATATATATATATATATATATATATGTATATATACAAACTGATTCCAATTATATATCAGATTTATTTCTTCGTCTTAAGCTATAACACAGATAAAAACAAGTAAAAGTGCTATATTCGGCTGTGCCGAATCTTATATACCCTTCACTAACGTACGTCTGCTTTCTAACTTATAAAATAGTTTCAGTTAGCAAAAAAATAAAAACAAATTCAGTTGCGTTTTTTGGTTGCTTTTTTGGAAAAGAAATTTTAATTTTTAAAATTTTTTTAGCATAATGTGTAAAGCGGTTTTATTTAAGCAGAAGTACAAATTTTTAACCATTTTGGTAACGTTCATGTTATACAAAATATTGCAGTATCCAACCCTGGAATCAAAATTTTTATTTTTTTTTTAATTTTTAATACCAATTTTGTTTCGCCGAAATAAAAAACAATTTTAACTTGGAAAAAAACGACATTAATTGATTTTTCGTTATGTATTGTATAAAAAAATTTTAAATTTGGGAACTTTAAATTTTTTAATTTATTTTTAATCAATGCAAATCTTAATGATACCAAAAGTGGTTTTATTTAAGAAAAACTTAAGATTTTTAAACATATTAGTTACCATATGTATCACAAAATACCGAATGTACCAAAAAAAAAAAATAATAAAATAAAATTTCCCACCCCTGGAGACGAAAACTAAATTTTTTAAAATAATGTTTTACCAATGCAAGTCTTTATGATGTATAAAGCGGTTTTATATAAGAAGAACTAAAATTTGTAACTTTCATGTACTACAAAACATTGCAGTATACAACACTGGAAACGAAATTTTAATTTTTTTAAATTTTTGATACCAAATTTATTTTGCCAGAATAAAAAATTATTTTAACCAAGAAGAAACGACGTTAATTGATTATTGGTTATGTTATTGTATTAAAAAATTCAAATTTCCTAACCCTGGATGGGAACTTTAAATCTAAAAATTTTTTTTCATCCGTGCAAATCTTCATGTTACCAAAAACGTTTGTTGATTTTTAGTTATTTTAATGTACAAAAAATATTAATATGTCCTAACCCTGGATAAGAATTTTTAAATTTTATATTCTTTTTCCATCTATGCAAATCTCCCTGATGTATAAATCGGTTTTATTTAAGAAAAACTTTAAATTTTTAAACATTTTACTTATTATATGTACCACAAAATACCGAATGTGTAAGAAAAAATATTCAATTTCCGATCCCTGGAATCGAAAATTGAATTTTTTAAAATTATTTGCTACCAATGGAAGTCTTCATGATGTATAAAGCGGTTTTATTTAAGAAAAATTACAAATTTGTTACTACTTTCGTTACTTTCATGTACTACAAAATATTGCAGTACCGAACCCTGGAATCGAAATTTTGATTTTATTTTTAATTTTTAATACCAATTTCGTTTTGCCGAAATAAAAAGTAGTTTTAACCAGGAAAAATGACGTCAGTTGATTTTTGGTTAGCTTATTGTATAAAAAAAATTTAAATTTCCTAACCCTGGATGGGAACTTTAAATTTTTAAATTTTTTTTCATCGATGCAAATCTTCATTACTCCAAAAACGGTTTTATTTAAGAAAAACTTTAAATTTTTAAACATTTTAGTTATTATATGTACCACAAAACACTGAATGTACCAAAAAAAAAATTTTTAATTTAACATCCCTGGAAAGAAATTTTTTTTTTTAAGTTTTAGGTGGACAATTGAGGAGTCCCAATGCATGAAATAGGTTCAATTTTGAAATAAGCAAAGTAATAATCGGTTTTTGGTGTTAATTTTACGTTGAGAAATAGGTGTAAGCTTCCCAGCTCCGGAACCGTCCTTCCGATTTTTCTGAATTTCAATACCACTCTAAGTTAGCTCACTTCCAATCGATCAGTCCAAGAATGAAGTCTCTAGCTCTTCTGGGGGCTTGGGAAAACCACGTACAGACAGACGGACAGACGGACATCGCTCAATCGCCATCGCTATTCATAAGGATATATACTTTATGGGGTCGCATATTGATATCGAAGAAATTACACACGGAATGACAAACCTAAATATACCCTTTCACATTTTTGTGAAGGATATAAAAATGTCTAAAGTGGGACTACAGAAGGTGCCTTTGGCGTCTGCAATCAAAGTTTTGTCATTCAAATTGAAAATTTGGATATTTGAGAACTACTAACTTTAAAATTACTTAGCTATTTTGCAGCAGCGAGTCCATTTTTTTCTGTAATTTGCCTGGGAGACCATTTTATTTTAAGCACCCTTTACTGCGCACAAAAGTACCCTGTACGGGGTTTATATGAGAAAGCGGCCATTGCCAGTATATTATTTGAAGTTGTTAGTAGCTTTGCATGAATAAATAAAAGTATGGGTAAGTTAAAAACAAAAACAATTTATTGTGTCCAATTAGAAAACAGAAACATAAAAAATCAATTAGTAATTGATGTAAGTGATGTAGATGACTGTGAATTTATTTTTGTATTCTTAGCGCGTTGCTCGGTATTTTTTTGACACAAACCAGTGTTTAGATCTTTTAAGAATTCTCGACGACAATGTTGTTCGTCTAATTTCATATGTATATAATATAGGACGCTAGTGCTGACAATGGCCATCGGCTTGTTCTGCGTTTGCCCTTGAATTCACCGAATAATTTTCCCCTATTATCTACTTCCCCTTTTGTTTCATTATAGGTATATTCATTTACTTTACTAGTATATATTAGTAACGAGAGAGTAACAAGAAATTTTCCACAATTACTCTCAAAAATGTGAAAAAGTAAATGAACACTTTACTAGTAAAAATTTGCAAGTTAAAGTAGTGTTGTAATGTATAGGTATATATGAGTACTCAATAACTACCCCTTCATTGTTTGGACAAATTATACATATATTATTATAAAAATAATGATTATGGTCATTTATATTCAGCATTATTGTTTTGGCACCTTATTTCGTTACTTTTATAATAATTATAAAATATTAAGTATATTTTAATGTGATTTTATGAAAAACTATTTTAGTAAACACTAATAAAAAAACTACATTAACGCACAAGTAAATGTGAGTTGAACTGAACTGAAGTTCATAGTGGGTTTGAACGTTTTGTTTGTTAGTTACATACAATGAACTATGTTTCATTTCATATGTACACCAACAACTTTTGCGAATTTACCTAATTTCGTGTAAATTTACAAGATCTAAATTTTGAGTTCGATTGCTTTTTCAAAAAAAAATATGTCTTTCTAACCATATATAAGCAATTTAAACAATTTTGATTTTCATTGTCATAAAAAGCTTTATCCAAAATAATATATTATGTTGCTGTCAGCATTAGATATATAATCAGATGTCTATTTGCAAATATATATCTGAACTAATTGAATTATTTGCCTGCTTAGTGTAAACTACCGAGTAGCTAGGTACTCATAATATTTACAACACTAAAAATAACAGATGGTCTGTTACATCCTTTGCCACTGATGTACCAGATACTGTATTGCTTAGTTCAATTCCATTAGACATCTTATTTTGCTTCTGTAGTTCTTAAGTTACACAAAAATAAATATGTTATCATTTTAATACTTTTTATGGTTTTAAAAGTTTACATTTACTTACAATTTCTTAAATTTTCCAAAATATTTTTATTTTCAACTTGATTTAGAAATATTGTTTTAGAAACACAAACGCAAAACAGCTGTTTGAATAATTATTACAAGTAAAAATTTCACTTTTACGTTGCAAATTTTTTGAGTTAATGAATGCTTTCCAGTAACAATTGTTACAAATTTGTAAAAATTTTTTGTAAATGAACACAGCTAATATGAAATTTATTTGTTGGGTTTTGGTTTGTATAAGTTTCATAGCCTACTACACTTATTATAATGTGATTTTTTAAAATCATTTGTGAATTTTTATAGCTGATTTATTAATATAATTCTCAGATGGTTTATAAAAGTCTTTTAAAAGTTGAGAAGTTTGAAACTTTTCAAAACTGTGGTTAAATTCTACTAACAATTTGGTATAAAGCGCCAATGAAGTGCACATAAACATTGCTTAACCACCCAACAAATAAATTTCATATTAAAAATTTAAATTTGTAACTCAAATTATATAAAATTTTTTTGGAGATAAAGCATTTGTTTCACTATTTATTTGTTATATATTAACTTTAAACTTTGTTTCGAGCTGTCTGTGAACAGCCACCAGTCGTTAAGATCGTACGCAATTTTCATCTGATCCACGAGTATCTTCGTGTCCTTACAATAAGAAAAAGTTTTTGAGTCATCAACAGTAAAACATTTTTGAAGGTCTGGCTGTCGTCTTCTATATTTTGTGATCTTTGACCCAGGTTCCAGTAAGTTTTATTCTTTTAAAAGTTGTGCAAGCTCTTCAGATTTCCGTTGTTATAGCTGCAACTTAGAAACAATGTAATCCAGTCGGTCTTCCATAATTAAGACTGGAGTGCGTGATGGTCCAGGATCATACCGAGAAACATTTTCACATTCTTCACTTCTAAAGCTGAAAACTGAAGTAGCATCCTGATTATTTTCAATGTGGTTGATTTGGAGAGGTTGTATAGGGACGTAAGTTGATCTTCTTTTTGGTAATTGTGCACTAGGAACAGATTCCTTCATGAAAGTTTTATTTTTTGTTTCTCTATATGATCCTGGACCATCACGCGCATCAATCTTTATTATGGAAGACCGTATCACAACGGATATCTGAAGAGCTTACACAATTTTTAATAGAATAAAACTTACTGGAACCTGGTTCAAAGGTCACAAAATATAGAAGACGATAGCCGGAAATTCAAAAATGTTTTACTGTTGATGACTCAAAAACGTTTTCCTATGGTAAGGACACGAAGATGCTCATGGATCAGATGAAAATTGCGTACGATCTTAACGACTGGTGGCTGTTCACAGACAGCTCCAAATAAATTTTAAAATTAATATATAACATATAAATACTAAAACAAAGACTTTTTTAATTATTCTCCAATAAATGTTTATAAAATTGTAAAATTTGAGTTAAAAATTAAAATTTTTAGTCATAAGGAGTCCTTATGACTTGTTTTTGGTATCTAGACACGTTCAGATTATATTGGTTTGTTCACAAAAGTTGTTCAACTTTACCGTGGCTATAATTTTTCCAAGTACAGTTTATGAAAAATCAGAATTTTCTAAAAGTTACATATCTGTTATAAAATTTTAGAAAGAAATATTTAACCTACTCTTGGCTACATTTTTGCCGAACGTAGTTAAGCGATATTTGTAAGTGCTGATTAGTTATTTGGCAAAAACTGATAACACCTTTTTTTGGACATTATACCAATAATGCGAAACTTTGGATGCCCATAAAAAGAAAACGGTCACCAACTTGACCAAACTGAGTATAGGGTGCATTCATTTTGCTCCATCAAATAACGTCATTTATAACGCAGCTGCACAGGTAGCTAAAAACCGATGTAGGGGTATCTAAAAATTACTGGTTCCCGCATTTCTTTTTTTACACAGGTAACAATAATAATTTGTAAAACAAGCATACATGGACAATCTTTTAAAACAAAAACATTTTGTGACTAACAAAATGGTTTCTCACTCATACGTACCTATCCAAGATAATCAAAAACAGAAAAGAGGTGAAATCTTACAATATCTCAAGAAAATTGCGCAAAAATGCTTGAAAGTAGAGAAGTTATATATTACAGTGTATGTAATGTAAAATCTTTATCCGTTTAGCCACAAAAAAGTAGATTTTAAATGTTTCAAAATCGTAAAAATTCAGTAAAAGTGAATGTCATTTAGATACTCATCTTTCCTGGGTTTAAAAGTGTCGTAAAATGACAAATCTCAAGTAACTGTCTTGAAAATTCACGCCGTTTTATTGTCTGTCGAGCTGCGTACTTAAATTTTTACATTTCTTAATTTTAAGTTTTAGCTTAATGTCCGGCTAGAATGGCTAAATACACCTATGTGCGACTGTTTGCTGAAAGCCGCCCAAATAAAACTGAACCTAAAAGCGAGATCGGTACTTTGGTCAGGTTCTGGTAACTTGAAGTAGTCTTATTCCAGTCGATATTTCTAGTTGCATTAAACCGATCTGGCGTACCATTTTTTGAATGACAAACAAATGATATCTTCAAAATTACCATAACAAAGTGTGAATGAGCAGTGAAATATATTAAAGTTATTTCGAAACTATTATCTTCATAGAAGTCGATTGATTGTAGTATTCACGCCGATATTGATGTCAATTATACAGCAGAATTCCAAAAAAGTGTGGATAAAAATATATACGAGTACATACAGATATCTATTTGGTCTGGCAAGTTTTAGCTGTTTGTACAACGATAATTATTTTACCGGCGTTAATGTTTTTGATCTATGAAACCAGTAGATATTAACTTTCGTTTTCGATATTGACCAGTAATCAATGTTTTTCGGCTAATTAGTTTTTATTTTTATCCACAATATTTTTGGTCCCTACATATAAACCGAACAACTTATAGGCAGTATTATGGGTCCTCTAGTAAATTTCAAAGTAGTTATATGAAAGTTTACTTGTTTCATAGCGTTCGGAGAGGTGACCTATACCAACTTCTAAAATACTTGCAGGAACATAAAAATTTGAGCTTCGCAGTATCATTCAAGCTTTTCTCTAAAATTATGTTTCAATTAATATCCTTTACCATACAAAATTTTGAGAGCGAAGCAGCTCACAATGAAAGTCTTATTATTGACGACATATATGGTATGCATAGTTGTGTGTATGTGCGTTACGAGTGAGCAAGAGGGTACTCCTTTCTTTTCCCCTCATGTTTCTGACCTAAAAACTAGTAATCCTAAAAATAACAATTTCGTGGTCTGAACACAGCCTAGCTAACGAAACAGGAATTTTGCAATCTTATGCTATGCTTCTGAGCTCTTCAACCTAAATACTATTATATTAATTTTGAAATAAATCGATTCCCACGTAATAACCACGTATTATTAGTAAATGAACACAGCTTATATTACATAATAATTTCGGGTTTTGCAGAAGTATTGGGCTCAATATTAGGTTCGGCGTGCATGGTAGATAACATAATAGCTGCCTCTTTCTTCTTTGGCACATACATAAGAACATAAAGTTACCTCCTTACTAAAAGCAAAATTTGTAGTATATAACGATCTGAAATATATTTCAAACCCTCATCAAATATTTATAACCAGATTAGGATTAATGAAATATTGTATTCAATTCAGTTTTTTATTTTTATTTACCTGCATATTTAGTGGTAAAAACCGTTTATTTTTTTGTACTGTATCGACGTACGGTAGGTAGATTTATGTTGGCAAAGCTTTTCCCATGTCCAAAGACGTAAAAAAATTATCTGTGGTAAAGTTTCTTCCAGTGTTTTCAAAAGGGAAAACCAGATCCAACACATTTTTTTTCACCTATTCTGTTATAATTTGTTCTTTTGTTCTTTCTAATTTGTTTCTTTAAGAATATATATATATATATATATATATATATATATATATATATACATATATATAATATATATATATATATATATATATATATATACATATATATATATACATACATGTATATATATATATATATATATATATATATATATATATGTGTGTGTGTGTGTAACGAAAATTGTTGAACTTAAACGCTTTTTAAAGACGACGATAATAGTACAGCATTTGGCCATATCAAATAATATAAATTGCGATTTTAATGTTTACTATTTATAAAATAACAAAACGTTTTTTGATACTTAGAATTTCGCATGTTTTTCTAAATTTATAATGGAAAAATAATTTGCTAGAGAATAAATTGGTGAGAGATTTGGTTACGTGACAGCTGTTACGCGACAAAAAAAATTGCAGAGAAATATATCTTCTTGTTTCACCATATATCGTCTCTGCTTTTTTTTTTTGACACATGTTAGTCAAAAAGTTTCTCGAGGGAGACTTAGAAAACATGGCCATTGGTCTATATCAGTAAAATAATTTTAAGTTTCTGCATATATTTTCTTTTCAATACGAATAAAAGTTTTTAAGGAATTTTTAACAATTACGAAATATATTAAAACAATGAGTACATTACACAGGTTGGCGAAATTATTCTTTTGTTTTCCCCTTCCAATAATTATGTTATTTTTCTAACTATCTATGTAGGTATGTTAAATTAAAATCCAACTTGGTTTTTTTTTCTAGCACATCGAATTTTTTTAGTGATGATATGCATTTTTTAGAATTTTTTTTAAAGATTTTTATGAAAATGCAAAAGTTAAAGGTTTACTTAAAAAATGAACAGTATATATAGTGATGATGTCGATTCTGCAGAACACCATATCGATCATCGCGATATTAAAGTAAAGGTAAAACCACGTATTGAACACTAGAATAAGCTATATGGGTTTTATTTTTACCATTAAAGCCTTTTTTGTGTGTACAGCAAAAGTAACAACCGTCTATATGACTTTGCGGTTCCATCCAAACCATTGGAGTTTTCAAAACAAATGTACGTTTATCTCCCCGTGACCATTTACGTAGTTCAAGAACACAAATAGAACACATTTTATGCGGCACCCATTTCCTGTCTTGGTTTTCTATCTTGATTTGAAAATAACTTTCATACAATAATTCGATAGACTTGGAAATATTATGTAATTGTTGCCGTATTATATAACTTCCACATATGTAACAGAAGTTATCTGGAGAATTGCAACATTTGCGAGAAGCCATTTGCCTTATATATTTCCACAAAATATATCGACACAGCCTACATATGTACTTAAATCTTAATATGATTGTAATCGCGACAAAGAATTACTTTTTATGGTAGATAAATATGTAAACGTCATTAGTACTATTAACATCCCCGTTATTAAAGAAATTTTAAAATAATAGTAGTAATACGGGGTAATACTACGAAAAATTAAAAAGGTATTATCTCGGAATATTTACGTGATGGATTGCTAATTAGGTTTTTAAGGAGAAAACCATCGCAGGCCTGGGTTATTTGGAATATACGAATATATGTTTTATTCATTTTTTATGTTTGAATTTAATTCACACATTACTTTAAGTTGATACACATTACACGCTATTTTCTATTAATTTTCATAGCCAAAATAACAAATAACAAGGATCAAATGAAAGGAAAATCCAAAAAATTTTCCTAAAATTAGTTTTAAAAAACTGCCTAGCTACACTAATGTTGCCCTTAGACTTTTTAACATCAAACCATGAACACAAGCAATTGAAACAAAAACCAAATATAACAAAATTAATTTAAATGCAAATGAATTTTTTTAACTCTGCCTTAAGTCACGGCTGTTATCACGAATATTCTAGCATGGTGTAGAAAAATAACAAGACAATTCGCTCACCTTGTTTGTGTCTTTCGACAAACTCCCACTGGCATGATTTGCAAGTTCACCTTCCATGATTTTGTAGTACATGTAACACTAAATAATAACGAACATACATACATACTTGTGTAAAGATGTGTATATACAGAAAAGCGATGTAGCAATACATTTGTGATGTACAAGCTCCAATTCCCTCGACACAGTCAAAGAGTTTTGCCACAAATTTTGGTATACATATTTGAAAAATGTTATCCAAGAATATATCAATAAATACCCACACCCAAATAAATGACAACACGAAAGTAAACTCGAAGAGTTTGAATATATATATATATATATATATATATATATATATATATTCATTTTAGGATACGAATTTTTATTACACACATACTAATTCGCACATAATGTTTCGAAAAACCGAATTATTTGAATGAGAAAGCTAACCATTTGAAATGTAATAGAAGTAAAGACAAAGGGAATTCAATTAAAAATGTTCTAATCTTTAGTCTGCTACTGTCTCTAATGTGTATTTTAATCCACGTAAAAGGCTTTGCAGAAATATTACTATAACCTTAAAATATGAGTGAAAAATATAAAATACTTGATGTTCAACAAACCTAAAATACCACATAGCAACTATCAGAGAAGAACGGTTCGTACTGTTGCAATTACATAAACTATTAACTGTTAAAGGGCTAACCGAATAATTGCTACCCGAGTAATTGTACGATCAACCGATTGGCATGTATGTGTATGTACATGTTGATCCTTTAAACAATTTGTAAACAATATCTTTTATATTTTGCTGTTTAATAACACTACTGCTCAGCAGCCAAAACCTTCTGAATAAAACTATGTGGACTATATGGGTTTGGATGCGCTAAGCTCGAATCCGTTTTCGGTTTTTTTTTCATCAGGTCAAGATTTTTTTCATGGGCGTAGCAATTTTTTGCCCGTAAATTAGCCAGGTAAGTAGACATATTTCACCCTAACTCGAGAACGTGTTATCCGATTTTAAAAAGTAAAGAAAATTGTTTTTATTTTAGTCGCACACAATTTTTCTTTATCTCTTATCGTTTAGGAATTATTCACAAATTAATCGGGGGAAAAATTCTTTTTGTGCGAAATTCGTAATATTTTTCATTTTAAAAATGAAATTAAAAAAAAAAACAAATATTCAACACTTTGCACTTTTATCTAATAGCTAAAGATCTTCGGAATAAAAAAGCTGTAAACCATAAAATTCGATTAAAAAATTTAGATTTTATTTTCAAATTACCGCATGTACCCAATATTTTAATGCAACCAACATTACATATGTTTGACGATAGCAATATGAACTTGCTAAAATATTTGTATAATAAACCAAATAACAAAACGTAGTTAAATTTTGCTCTAATTCTTGCTTTAATTGTTTCACGAGATTCAGGGATTTTTGGGAGCATCAAAAATATATATAAGAATTAAGAAAAGAAGTATGAGCGACAACCCTAGTTTTTACAGGCTAGAATACTGTGTGAAAGAGTAAGACAATAAATTTGTCAACCTTTTGTATAGAAAAGCTTCTAAATTAAAGAATTAAATAAATATTAAATAAAATAATATTAAATAAATTAGTATTAAATAAAATATGCAATATAATATAAATTAAATAAAGTGAATTATGAATACTAATGACATCCTTGCGTATTATGATGTCCACTGATGATCACTTGTGATGCGGAGAAAAGGATACTGCAAGAGGTAAATCTCTCTTTCGTACTAAGTCCATGTTCTTTTGAAAAATTCTTAGCGGTGATACTTTATTCTTATATTGCAGCTGATGACAGTTTCCTCGCTTTCTAGGAAATGTTGGAATTAGCTGTACGGGAGATGTTGATTTAATTTTGTTGGGCGTTGATTTATTTCACGATGATGTGTCAAGCCAAAATGCATTGCACAAGTAAGTTTAGTTTTGAAGAAAAAAAAAGCAAGGTATAAAGCTAAGTTTAGTTCCATCTTTAGATGTATGAAACTATTGACAATGTATACTCTTGGTGATCGTTGAATTTCCAAGCCATAACTGAAACGGTTAGTTAAGAGGATTTCAACCTGAATATCTCTATACGGATATACTCCATATATAAAAACCACGACGACCCTAGCGTCTTTGGTGGATTAAGTTCTTTGGATTTGTTGTCTACCACGAGCTTATTTAATTATTTTGGTCGATGGACTGATATCAGTGAGTTTTGTGTATGTTAAAATATAAAACAAGCATACTTGTATGTATATAGAAATAATAAATTTGTTATAAATTAATTGAAATGATATTAAATGCGTTTTATTTCATGGAATTTGGTTAGGTCAGGATTGTTAGCAACCCCGTCATCGCTGACACCATACCCGTCAAGGGTGACCGGTCAGCAATGAAACCATACCAGTCATTAGTGAAAAATTTATATAGAACAGTAACATTAGAGTAAGCAGTTTGAATATATGTTCTACAAGCGATTATATACACAAGTTAGAGAGGGATGCAAGATCACATGTACACAAAAGTTTCAGTCAGTTTTGTCATTTTGGCCTTAATAAAATGATAGAAACTTTGTTCTACGTGCTGACCGAAATTTGGTCAGCAGTGCCAGTCATATGACCGGTAATATGACCGGCACTGTTCTTGTAGGGTGGTTTCCAATTATGTTTTTAAGTGATAGTGGTTTCATTCAAACCCTTATACATCTGTAGACCAAACAACTTTTGTCACCTTCAGTTAAGTCACCTAATACGTGTTGTATTCTGCTGTTAGCAGTTATTATATGTACTTTTTGGTACGCTCCTGAGCTCTCTCAAGGCTGTGGATATATCTCTTCCATTGTCGTTAAATGGTACTTTCTCTTCAATCAGGGAACTATAGAAGATGAGACAAATTCGTTGGATGGTCGTTATTGTTGGTATCAAAATTGTGAGCAAGCGGTGCAAAAGCGATGATTTGTTTCTCTACAATATCGAACGACAATGCCTTCTAATCGAAAAACAATATAAAAAAACTTAAAATTATATGCAACCTGGCGTACTATATTTTTGACAAACAATTTTATGAAAGTTTCTTGATCCATTTTATTTTCTGGACAACAGAAACACAATAATTATTTTCAGAAGCATAAGTTGGGAATAAATGTAACAACTTAAAAGATATAACAAAATGCTAATAATATGAATGTAACCATCGAACTTTCAAGATTCGAGTTATATTTTTATAGACTTATTTTTATGAAATATGCATGCATTGCATTATGCAAAATTTTGAGAAGACAGACGTAGAACGATGAGATGGTAGAGAATTTGTTGTAGCCAATTTATTATATTTAGTTTGCTGCTGAAATCTCGCTACGGCACCGCCGCAGGAGGATGCTAGTACTAGTCGTTGTCTATAATGTTCAAAAAATCTACAAGTAAGATTACATACAAAACAACAACATTTTCATAAAATATTGTTGTTGTTTTGTGGGTATTTCACTTGTGAATTTGTAGGTTGTAGCTTTGAGAATCAGACAGCAGTGCCAATGCCTTCGTTATTGAAAAACAATCATGTACTAATGATGACCAGAAAAATTCTATATAATATTCATATTACCGAGTACGAGGTTGACCCCAGGATCTTGGAACTCATAGTCCTAGTGTTAACAACATTGTATTACACCATCTTTTTCGATTGAAAACCCCTTAAAGGCTGAAAAATAATATTCGATTAATTTTGAAGGTGTTTTTTGCCTCGATAAGACTATAAATTGTATAACACATATATAAAATTGTATACACAAATATTTTGTTTTCTTAAAATAAATTTAAAGAAGTAAAAGTGCTATATTTGGCTGTTCCGAATCTTATATACCCTATCTGGCATTACATATATATTTAAGTACCAATTTTGTGCTTTTTAATTTATAAAATACTTTCAGTTAGCGAAAAAAAAACAACTTCAGTTGCATGTGTTGGTTACTTTTATAGATAAAATACATTAAAAATGTCCCTCCCCTGAAAACGAAACTAACATTTTTTTTCCAAAACATATTTTCATAATGTGTAAAGCGGTTTTATTTAAGGAAAACTACAAATTTTTAACCATTTTGGTAACTTTCATGTGATACAAAATATTGCAAATATCCAACAATGCAATCGAAATTTTGATTTATTAGAAATATTTGATACGATTTTTGTTTTTCCTGAACTAAGAAATAGTTTTAATTAGTTCCTTTTTAGTTACTTTTATGTATAAAAAAATCAATTTCTCACCACTGAATCGAAATTTTAATTTGCTTTGTGTTTTTTTACCAATGCAACTTATTATGACGCGTGAATTATTTGAAACATTTTTTTTTAATATATAATATTAATTCTGTTTCTCCTGAATTAAAAAATATGTTCAATTAGTAAAAAAAATGCCGTTAGTTGCTTTTTTTATATATGTATAAAAAAAACTTTAATTTCCCACCCCTGGATCCAAAAATTAAATTTTTTAAAATCATTTTTTAGCAATGCAAATCTTCTTGATGTACAAAGCGGTTTTATTTAAGAAAAACTACAAATTTTCAACCATTTTTGTCACTTTCATTTACTACAAAATATTGAAGTTATGCAATCCTGGAATCGAAGTTTTGATGTTTTTAATATTTGATACCAATTTCGTTTTGCCAGAATGAAAAGTAATTATAACCAGAAAAAAACGCCATTAGTTGCTTTTTGGTTATGTTAATGTATAAAAAATTTTGATTTCGTAACCCTGCATGGGAGTTTTTAATTCTTAAAATTTTTTTTTTTTTCGTTAATGCAAATCTTCATGATGTATAAAACGATTTTATTTAAAAAAAACCTAAAATTTTTAACCATTTCAATTATTATATGTACCACAAAATACCGAATGTGCAAAAAAAGATCAATTTCCCATCCCTGGAAAAAAATTTTAATTTTTTTTCGTTTTAAAATTTAAATAGACAATTGAGGCGTCCCAAAGCATGAAATAGGTTCCATTTACAAGTAAATATTTGGTTTTTGGTCCTAATTTTACGTCGAGAAATAGGTGTAATCTTCCCAGTTCTGGAACCGTATATCTGATTTTTCTGAAGGGGCTTGCGAAAACCGATTTGACCTATAAACAGACGGACATCGCTCAACCGTCATCACTGTTCATAAGGATCCAGAATATATGTCGGGTCCCATATTATTATCATTTCTTTGTGAAGGGTATAATGACATAGTACTCCGGTTCAATCGCTATTCTAATGAAGTTCCGTACGCTCTAGTGAAAGTTAAAGTTTTGTTGACATTTAAACTTTTTGTAAATATATCGGTATTTGATTCTAAACCCGCTCTTAGGTTTTCCGTAACTTTAGAAGGAACGGTTATGCAACTGAGTCCTAAACAAAAACTTGATTGCCAATTACTGAGGAGCTTATTTTAGTTAGCGTAGTCATTAATTATATAAAAAAGTCGAATTTGATAAAAAAAAAGTCGAATTAGAATAAAAGAGAAACAAATATAAATTTCTTATTCGATTTTTGTACTGATATAACTTTTGCATTTTCCGTTTCGAAAGTAACCTGCTTCTCACTATGATATTATTAAATATGTTTCTTATATAAAGAATAATTCCCAGTTTTTAACTTCAAAATTAAGTACTATTTAAACTTAAAGTCTATTTAAATACAAAATTCATTTTTACAAATCATATTCAAATACAACTTAAATATCCTACCAGGTCTATTTAAATTCAACTCAAGGTTTTCATACTACCATATGATTTATGACAGTTTGTTTTCGTTCTCCAAGTTATGAATGATGATATTTTTTTTAAAGCGTGTTAGATATAAAAAAATAATTATTTAAAAAAATTAATGAAAAACAAATAAATTCGTTTCAATCGTGTCATAATTTATATAAAAACCATGAATTCTGACGTAAAAGACATGCACAAATAGAAAAAAAATTATTGAGGCGTCCACGTATAATACGAACACTACCAAATCATTTCTATGTTTTCGGGGACGCTGAGTTCTACCAGAGATTTCGGATGTCGAAGAAATCTGTTTACTGCATTTTAAAGCTTATTGGCAATCATATCAAACATCCAACTGAATGGTAAATAAAAGCTTTATACAACATGTTAAACATTAGAATTTCAGAAACAATATATCAGGAATCAATCCCTTAGAGAGGGACATATGCTTCATTACGCAACTGGTGGAATGTAGCGAACATTTGGGGATGTCTACGGTGTCTCAACGACTAAAGTTTCCAAAGTTGTACCTAATGTTACGCATTACATGGCTTTACTGAGAAGTCGCTTTAATATTTCTCCAAAATCAAGTGAACAAATTTCAAAAAACAAAGAAGATTTTTATGATATCACAAAATGTCCTCGTGTTATTGCGGCACTAGATTGAACTCATGTGAAAATTACATCTCCAGCTAAGATTGCTCACAAATATTTACGAGACACAAATATACATATGTAAATTGAAGACATAGTTGCTAGGTGGCCTGGCACGTAACTGTTAATGAGGCATGAAATAGTTTTATTTAAGAAAAACTTAAAATTTTTATTTATTTTAGTCACGTTTAGGTATCACAAAATATTGCAGTTATCCAAACCTGGGATCAAAATATTGATTTTTTTAAATATTAAAACAAATTTATGTTTCCTAAACAAAAAAATTGTTTTTATTGGGAAATAAACGACGTTAGCTGTCTTTTTGGTTTCTTTTATGCATAAAAAAATTTCAATTTCTGATACCTGGAAACAAAAATTAATTTTTGTTTCTTTTTTTACTCTTAATGAGGCATAAAATAGTTTTATTTAAGAAGAAATATGTAACCATTGCGGTCACTCTCTCGTAACACAATATATCGCAGTTATCCAACCCAGGAATCGAAATTTAGATTTTTTTCAAATATTTGATACTAGTTCTGATTTTTAATCAGTAAAAAACATGGCGTTAGTTGCTTTTTGGCTTATATATGTACAAAAAAATTCAATTTCCCACCCCTGGAAGCGAAAATTTCATTTTTTAATATTATGTTTTACCGATGCAAATCTTCACAATGTATAAAGCGGTTTTATTTAAGAAAAACTACAACTTTTTAACCATTTTTGTCGTATTCACGTACTACAAGGTATTACAGTATCCAACCCTGGAATCGAAATTTTGAATTTTTTTAAATTTTTGATACCGATTTTGTTTTGCCGAAATAAAAAATGATATTAACCAGGAAAAACCGACATTAGTTGATTTTTGGTTATGTTATTGCGTTAAAAATTTAAATTTCCTAACCCTGGATACAAATTTGAAATTTTTTTTTTTCATCGAAGCAAATCTTCATGATACTAAAAACGGTTTTATTTTAAGAAAACTTAAAATTTTTAAACATTTTAGTTATTATATGTACCACAAAATACCGAATGACAAAAAAAAAAACTTTTGATTTCCCATCCCTGTAAAACATTTTTTTTTAGTTTTAAATAGACAATTAGGGAGTCTTAAAGCATGAAAAAAATAATTGGTTTTTTGTGTTAATTTTGCGTTGAGAAATAAGTGTAAGCTTCCCAGCTCTGGAACCTTCCTTCCGATTTTTCTGAATTTCAATACCACTCTATTTAGGTTCATTTCCAATCCATCAGTCCAAGAATGAAGTCGCTAGTTCTTCTTGGGAAAACCGATTTCACGTACAGACAGACGGACAGACGGACATCGCTCAATCGTCATCGTTATTCATAAGGATCCAGAATATATATAGTTTATGGGGTCGCATATTGATATCGAAGAAATTACATACGGAATGACAAACCTAGATATCCCCTTTAACTTTTTTGTGAGGGGTATAACAAGTAAGTCCCAGATCAAGACCACTCTACGGAATTTCTGTTTTTTCTGCATCTATGTACATACTAAACGTGAGCATAAAACGTCTTGTTCGACCAAGTTCATAAATTATGAACATTATTATTATTAGTGAACATTATGAATCATAATGTTCGCTAAAGAATTGTTCTCTTTTTTTTTACACTTGATTTCATGAGTACACAAATATTGCTGTTCTCTTAAATAAAAAACATACAATATCATTTATTCTTCTTCGAACTAATGCGATATTTATTGTTATTGAAAATAAAATTTCAGTACTGAATTGTGTGTCTCTTGATATGAAATACTGTTATAGGAGACAACATGTATGTAAATGTATGATGTTAAAAGCATCGGTTTGTACTTTGTATTTAATTAATATTATATTTAATCAGGTTTTAAAAAATGAGTTGTAATTGGAAATCTTTTTTTATTATTCATATTTTTAATTTTGATCAATACTTTTTTTTATTATTCATAAGTTTTTATTTCATTTTTTCTTATTCTAGAAACAGGAATAGCTTGAAATTTTTTTACGTTTAATCATTAATAAAAATATTTAATTTAGAATTCTTAATTTAAATTAAACTCTTCTTATAATTATTAATAAAAATAATTTTACACTCATAAAAGAGTAAGTAAAACGAACTATTGAACATTTTTGAGTGTAAAACATATTTATTGCACACTTGATATAACTAACCACTCAAATGAGTTGCTATGATTTTTTGGTTGTTTGCTCTCTTGTTATCTGCATTTACTGTTTAGTCATATTCCCATACATATACAATCAATATGTTCGCTTCAAAAATATGCAATATTGTACACTTTTTAACGTCTTTTGCTCACCTTTAGTACATATGTACATATGTATGTATATCATTATATATCTTGCTGTGTTTTTCGTTAACCCTTTCGCTACAAGTTTTTACTGGGTCGATGAAAAATTCTGATTTTTCTGATTTCCACTATTATTGATCGCGGGAACAACATCCAACATTCAGTTTTTAAAAATGTTTACCCTAAACTTAATTTTTGGAATGTATGTATTCATATGGATACAAAATTCACTAACGGTGAAGAAATATACAATAATTTTGTTTTTATTCCTATATAGAATTTTTGATTTATTGTAAAATTTTTATCTTTTTTGTACATAAAAAACAAATTTTTTTAAAGAAAGCAAGCACAAGACTGAAACTTCATATAATTTTAAATAATAGACAAACAAATTCACATAAATACATTAAGAATTAACTCATGTTCTTGTTATATGGTCATATTTTATTTGTTTGTATAATTTGTACACTTTTCTTTTGTTCTGAATTGAATCGGAGTACAAGTTGATAGGATTAATATCCAGGAATTGACGACACCATTTGGACAGTTGCGGTGTTGGTTGACATAGTAAGACACAAGACAGCGATCCCAGAGATACAAAACAAGAGAGGAATATGCCAATAGTCAGATCATGCGATGTTTTACCGTAAGCTATATATTCTGGAGAAGAGTTCATAAATAAAGATACATAGCTGTATGATGAAATAATTTCTCGTACATAATGTCGTAGTTTATTCAAACAAATATGAATATTTACATATATATGCATATATGTATATATGTGCAAGACAACGAAATAGTGTAAAAGAAAATTAATGTAAACCCGATGTACAATGTACACCCTCAATACATTATAGACATTGCCTTTCTTTCGTTGTGTACAATTTTCGTTGTATACACCTTCGGCCTGTAATTGTGTACATCTCGTGTAAATGCCCAGATGGATGGGATTTTGTGAGCTTACTCATAATCAACCGACAGGGTGCTTTTGCAAAAAAAAAACACACGAATGATGGAGGGTTAATTTTTTCTACTGCGCACACACATTCTAATTTTTTGAAGACGCAAAAACTAATATTCTCTTCTTGGCACACATCCATTCATTTTATGAAGATACAAAAACAAATATAATGTTATCATCACCGCATATGTGTATACGGACATAAAGTGAATTTAATATTTTCAATGTCTTCAAAGTCTTCAATGTCTTCAATGCCCAGTCCTCTACACTCAAGATGTATTTGTGTATAAAGTGTGGCATGTATACATATTTCAATGTCTTTTTGTCGATGTCGTTGATGTAAACTTGTGTACACAAACGCTAAAAAAGTACACTATTTCGTTCTCTGATACGGACATAAAGTGAATTCAATGTTTTCAATTTCAATGTCTTCAATGTATTCAATGCACAGTCCTGTACACTCAAGATGTATTTTTGTATAAAGTGTGGCATGTATACATATGTATACTTATGTATACAAAGGCTAAAAACGTACACTATTTCGTTCTCTGGTATGTACATACCTTTAAATAGCTTTATCTAACAAAAATGCAGAGTATGTAAATAATAGTTAACTGGAAATCATTAAACGGCAAACAAAACCAACATAACTTTATATACACCCTTAAGTAAATTTTAGTAAGGAATTTGTATATAGATATACAGAATTAAAATACTGATAATTTAACATCAGTACAAGGTTTAAAATATTACATTTGTATATTAGAAATGAAATTTAAGAACGATACCATAAACTCTTAGAACCACATTAAATATTTAAGCCAATGTTGGTTACTTTTTTCTTTGGTAATAGTTAATGTTTTATAGATATCAAAACATGACTCTAAAGTTTTCAAGGAATTAATTACAAAATTTAATAATGTGAAGAAAAGAGTGTTGCAAAATCGGCCTTTAACAACGAATGAGACCAAAATCAACGAATACATAACGCTGTTAGTAGATAATTACAACTTAATAACAGAATATACAGAAAACTATGCAAAACGGCTACCAATAGACGGGAAAACCCTAGTTCTCACTAAAGATGATTATTGCCGGCAAGCTTTAGTTGAGTGTTTTGAAAAACTTAATTGCAAAATAAGGATCCCAGAAAAAGTGAACTCATTTAAACTTATTGAGTCATATGCAACAGCTGCAAGTATAAAGTATCACTAAACTTACGCTTCAGACAATATATCAGTTAAATTAGGAAGAAACATAATAATAGAAACAGATAGTACCATGGCAACAATAGACCAAAAAAAAAAATCATATGTTAGCATGTGTGCTAACATTATAAGACAGAACTATGATGAAACCTCCTAGCTTTGGTTTCGTTCCTAGACAAAATTAGTTGCATTGAAGACTTAACAGATGAAAATTTAATGCCTACTCTTATATTTTCTTTTTAAATCCAAGCTCGAGGGTAAGGCACGTGAATCCTTGCCAGAACAATTTAACACAGTAGATCAAATAAAAGCCGCTCTAAAGATGACAATTATGCCGGACAGTTCCAAGATTATAGCCGGAAAAATTGCAGCTCTAAATGTTAGTAATAATAACTACGCAGAGTTCGCAAGGAGGGCTGAGGGGCTTGCCGATTCACTAAAACGGTCCTTTGTCATTGAGGGCATTACTAAAAGCAAGGCTCACGAGATGGCCATTGAACAAACGGTTTCGGTGTGCCGTCTCCACGCTCGGACGGACCTAGTTAAATCTATCCTTGCGTCTTCAGTTTTTACGGACCCAAAAGAGGTCGTAGCCAAATTAATAGTAGAACAGACAAATGAAACTAAGGAGCGCCAGGTACTAGCAATGCGTAATTCTAACACAAATAGGAATAACAATCCACAACATAACAATTACACAGACCGTCCAAGTAACAATACATACCGCGGAAATTTTCGGGGTGGTTTTCGAGGTCGAGATTATTATAGAGGAGCTGGTTATAACTACAACAATAATAACAATTACAGTAATAGGAACCAATCCAATTTCCAGGGTAACAATAATAGAAACAGGTTTGCACGATGGGCCAACAACCAGCGGTTCGCTGTGAGGTCCTTAAACTCGGAAGCCCCTCAACAGGAAATGTTGGGGGAGTTGCATCGCGATTAGAAGTAAAGGGCGAAACCACAGTAACAAAGTCTATTTACAGTTTTAATCTAAATTATGCGGGTTTTATTCGTTTAAAATGTAAGGAAACAAAACAATCATGTAACTTCTTAAGCCTACAGTACACGGCATGTAAAAAGCCACACGCGCATGTGTCTGTGACGTAACTGGAATAAGCATTATTTTGTTTACATTTTTTAAATGTAGCAATGGCTACATGCTTTAAAATTTTGATATTATACGATATGTAGTTTTGTCCCAAAATGCAAATGTGACACATGTAGTCGAACGTACACATTTGCAACGGTAGCATATGTGTACATTTTTAATTGGATACATGTGTATTACCAGTACACGGCATGTGAGATATGTACACATTTCACGTGTCTATATGTACAACAGTCATATGTTTCAAACCAAAAAAGTTTGACTTAATGTATAATGGAACAAAAAAATTCAGAAAAATGAGACATGAAGAAAATAATCAAATGGTAACACAGGTATCATAACACACAAGTGTTAACATCAGGTTGATACAGTTCTCGGATTGTTTTTCACAATAAAATTTGTGTAAATAGAAAACTGTTATCACATTCAACTAAGCCACCTAAACAGTGGTGATAAACACAATATACACATGAGCACTGAAGATGAAAGTGTAGTGACTTTCGAAAACAGCTGTTCTGCTCTGCTGTGTAAGTTGAATAAAACTGATGTTGACTTCCTTTGTGCCTAGGAATATTTGTCATCATGTCTTTCTGAGATTTTAACTAAGTTAGAACAATTAGCCTATAAAAATATTAATATAGCAAAATAAAAATGTTCAAAAAAATAAAATCACATACAATTAAAGCTTTAGCTTGAGCTGCCAATGAAAATTGGAAAAACGTTCACATATACCAAAAAAGTTTGACTTAATGTATAATGGAACAAAAAATTCAGAAAAATGAGACATGAAGAAAATAATCAAATGGTAACACAGGTATCATAACACACAAGTGTTAACATCAGGTTGATACAGTTCTCGGATTGTTTTTCACAATAAAATTTGTGTAAATAGAAAACTGTTATCACATTCAACTAAGCCACCTAAACAGTGGTGATAAACACAATATACACATGAGCACTGAAGATGAAAGTGTAGTGACTTTCGAAAACAGCTGTTCTGCTCTGCTGTGTAAGTTGAATAAAACTGATGTTGACTTCCTTTGTGCCTAGGAATATTTGTCATCATGTCTTTCTGAGATTTTAACTAAGTTAGAACAATTAGCCTATAAAAATATTAATATAGCAAAATAAAAATGTTCAAAAAAATAAAATCACATACAATTTAAGCTTTGGCTTGAGCTACCAATGAAAATTGGAAAAACGTTCACATATACCAAAAAAGTTTGACTTAATGTATAATGGAACAAAGAATTCAGAAAAATGAGACATGAAGAAAATAATCAAATGGTAACACAGGCATCATAACACACAAGTGTTAACATCAGGTTGATACAGTTCTCGGATTGTTTTTCACAATAAAATTTGTGTAAATAGAAAACTGTTATCACATTCAACTAAGCCACCTAAACAGTGGTGATAAACACAATATACACATGAGCACTGAAGATGAAAGTGTAGTGACTTTCGAAAACAGCTGTTCTGCTCTGCTGTGTAAGTTGAATAAAACTGATGTTGACTTCCTTTGTGCCTAGGAATATTTATCATCATGTCTTTCTGAGATTTTAACTAAGTTAGAACAATTAGCCTATAAAAATATTAATATAGCAAAATAAAAATGTGCAAAAAAATAAAATCACAAAAATATTTTTAATTCAATAAAGAAAACTATGTTAACAATGTAAAATTTAATTTTTTTAGACTTTCAAAATAATATTAAAACATATACAAATTCAAAAGCAACTTATTTTTTTTTATACCATTCAGTGTAATAATGTAAAGTCAGTACGATTTTCTTACCATGGCTTTTGAATACAAGTTTATGGAATTACATATTATAAATTAATGCTAATTATTATTACATTACACGTTACTCTTACCCTTCATAAAATTCGTATCACATTTGATAGGAGAAATAAGACACTGGTAACGCTGTTAATGTCCACATGCTCTTGAAAAATGTTACATCGAAAATTCTTGCCCCTACATATTTGTGACAACCACATGCGCATGTCAAAATATTAAATATGCCAAAACTCGAATGTGTCACTGCATATCAAAAAACACATGCATGCATATGTCTACAAAGGTGCATATGGTACACATACAAAAGTGTACTGCATGTGGGAGTCACGAAAAATGCAAGTACACGATATGTGGTAAATTTAACTTTATTGTGACGTCAAATTTACGTCAGAACCACATGCGAATGTGGCTTTTTACAAGCCATGTACTATAAGCTTTAGAGATAACAGCAATAATTAAATTAATATATATATATATATATATATATATATATATATATATATATGTATATATATATATATATATATATATATATGTATATATATATATATATATATATATATATATTTACATCTATAAATTGTATCATTTGAATATATGTAAAATTCACAAAATTAAGAAAGACAAATTTTTAAAAGCAGTAAAATGAATTGTGAAAGCTTCCATACAAATTATATGTTATATTTACAGGAGAAATTATGAAATAATCATAATGGCAAAGTGAAACGAAAAATTTAATTTATTTTTCTATAAAGAAGGTGGTATACATATGTAGTGCGGCAGCTTGCATTAATTAAATATATTCCAATAATGATTAGTTCATATTATTTTAATATATAAAAGGGAGGTGTAGTGCCATCCCTGCACTTATTATTAAGTATAAAAAGACAACAGTAACTCTGTGCGTAGTGAATAAGATTTGAAGACAAGAAGAGATGAATAAAGAAGTCAGTCTGATAAGACGATTGAACGTGTGTATTTTAATGATTCGGATGAAACCATTACAACCTATTTCTCGACGCAAGATTAACACCAAAATCCAATTAATTTTTTTTTATTTGTAAATTTAACCTATTTCATGCTTTGCAACTCCTCAATTGTCTATTTGAAACTAAAAAAAAAAAAAAAATCCAGGGATGGGAAATTAAAATAATTTTTTTTGCACATTTGGTAGCTCGTGATACACGTAATAAGTAAGATATCTGAAAATTTTAAGTTTTTCTTACATAAACCCGTTTTATACAACATGAAGATTTGCATAGACGAAAAAAAATTTTTGAAATTAAAAGCTCTCATCCAGGGTTAGGAAATGTAACTTGTTTTATACATTAAAATAATCAAAAATCAACTAACGTCGTTTTTTTCCTGGTTAAAATTATTTTTTATTCTGGCAAAACAAAATTGGTATCGAAAATGAAAAAAAAAATCAAAATTTCGATTCCAGGGTTGGAAAACTGAAATATTTTGTAATACATGAAAGTGACACAAATGGTTACAAATTTGTAGTTTTTCTTAAATAAAACCACTTCATACATCATGAAGACTTCCATTGGTAAAAAATAATTTCCAAAAAATTTAATTTGCGCTTCCAGGGGTGGGATTTTGAATATTTGTTTTGCACATTCGGAATTTTGTGGTACATATAATAACACAAATGTTAAAAAATTTTAAGTTTTTCTTAAATAAAACCGTTTTATACATTATGAAGATTTGCATTCATGAAAATATGTTCGCTTTCAGAGGTGGGAAATTGAAATATTTTTATACATACATATATAAACCAAAAGCAACTAACGCAGTTTTTTACTAATTAAAACTATTTTTTAATTCAGGAAAAGGCAAAATTAATATTAAGTATTTAGAAAATCTAAATATAGATTCCAGGATTGGATATTTGCCATATTTTGTATGACATGAAAGTTACCAAAATGGTTACAAATTTGTAGTTTTGCTTAAATAAAATCTCTTTACAAATTATGAAGACCTGTATTGGTAAAAAAAATTTGGAAAATTAAAATTTGGTTTCCAGGGGTGGGTAATTTTGAATAGCTTTTATTTATAAAAGTATAAATAAAAAATTGGTATTTAAAAATATATGTAAGGCCAGACGTACGTTGGTGGTATATAAGATTCGGCACAGGGTATATAAGATTCGGCACAGCCGAATATAGCTCTTTTACTTGTTTACTTTATTCTATTGATAATTAACTTTATTTATGTAACTTTTTAAAATTGTTTAGCAAATTTTCTCAACAACAAAATGTTTTCTTTTTGCTAAAAGAGAAAAAGTTAAAGCCATATGTTTCTGTGCTCGATTTAAATAACACTTAAATGTCCAATGAGGGACATATAAGTTTTATTTAAATCTTATTTAAGTTTGCGGTGAAAACCGAAATTTGGTTTTTAAATAGCTTTTAAAGTTAAATTACAAATAAATAACCATTGATTTATTGCGCAAAATCCAGTAACTCGTTCGCTGTAGAAGTGAAGTTTGTTGGATTAGAAAAGTTTATAGGTCTTAGATATATTACCGATCTGATTAGTCTCCAAAGGTATACGAGTGATAAAATTTCCAGATATAATTATATCACTTCTCTAAATAAAAAAAAAAAAAAAATGAAAAGTTTTAACCTAGGATTAGGTCTTTAAATACATTCAACGAGCATTTTGGCATTATTTGATATGACTTCAATAAATATATATTCCAAGTTTTTTAGTCCAGATACATAAGTGAATACTCACTAAGTCTTTAGTAAATCTTAACATAAATGGCAGCAGCGACTGCATTACTACTTCAGTCATTCCTGAATATTTTATTATTTATGCTCTGTGCATTAATAAGACAAATAGAGAAATCTTTACCATGTTCATCATGCTATCGCTGGAAGTATCTTTTATAACCCGAACAAAGCAATTAAAAATTAGTAGAAACGCAGCAAAAAAGTAACGCAAGTGTGTAAAAATAAAATGTTTTGAACTAACCTAAAATAACATATAAATATTTAAATAAATATTTAATAAAACCTTATGCTGATATTTGAGGAATAAAAAAACTGCATTAGCAATACCACGATGTATTCCTTTAGAGTCTTGTAAAGGCTGGTTAATCATCCCCTGAACGTTTTACAAAAACTAGACTGCAGAGTACTGTTCTTTGTGCTGATATTATCTAGTTTCCTACTAAATATATCAGACACAAAGTTGATAATTATTTATCGTTGCGGCGCAACTACTAAACTTCGTAATCTGCATGTGACATCAAAAGTTGAATAACATGGATAAAAAAGTTTCACAAAAGTGATATGAAAAGTTGTTCAGAAAACGTAATCACAGAACCAGAATCGACCCCAGGTACGATACAAACTATGATGTTGATTTAGTATGTGCGAACTGTTAGTGCTTACCGGTTTTTTATTGGCCATTTTGGGAAAATGATGCTTAACACAGTTGCCACTGTGGTACAATTGAACAAAAAATGGTTGTTTTTGTTACGTTTGGTTCGCTGGTTCATTTTTTTTCTTTTATGAAAAGTTAACGATTATAATATAAATAAATTTTGAAACTTTTATCATGCCTGTAAACATGTATTTACGAAAATTATTACTCTTCACATAAAGTAAAAGATTTGATTCGTTTATAACACTTGATAGTAATCGATTATTACCTACCCACAGTAGTAAATCAATTGGCTATATTGGCAACATTGATCGATTGTTACTTTTGTTTACAAGTAAGAAATTGACAATTTGACTTCAGTGTAAAAAGTATTGTATTATCCTGGTATGCAAATAAAATTTAAGAAATTAGTTCTCTTTTTTTATTTTGGTTCTTTTTTTTATGGATTTTGATCCCAGAGAAAAATTTAGAGTGGCAACCGTGATGCTTAATCTTTTAACATGTTTCTATTGATGATTACGCCAGAATCACACCACGATTATGCTTTGTTCCGGTCTGTCCTTTAGTTTGAAAATTACATAATTGTTACTTTCGTTTTTTTATTTACGGGAAATAGTAAGAAAAGTATCTTGTTTGGAAAACCAATACTATAAAGGGAAAAGAGACCTGTCACAGGGTATATTATGCGACTGGCTTGCAAGAACCGGCTTGAGTTTCAGAATTGTAAATGAAAGAAGCCGACATACATAATAATGATACTCGGTGATAGAATAGATTTATCCTAGAATAACATGTCTAATGATGTTTTATTGTCTAAAAAATAATGGTACATTTCTTAAAATTTTAAATAGAAAATGGCAACATTGTGTCATTTGAAAATAAAGACATTTTTGGAACTTAATACATAGTCCTTTACAAAAAATCTCTTCTATTTTAAAACTCCTCCGAATTCCCACTTTTTAAAAAAAGAGTAAGAAAATGTTGCGTATTTCCAGAAAAGAAAACGACATAAATCTACTCTAAATGAAGTATAACTGCTCTAAACAACATATATCTTACGATTTTAGGCTGAGTAACGGAATAACAGGGAAGCCTGTTCCCTGTCGTCGACAAGAGAATGAAAAAGTCCGCCAAAGAAAGGTTTTGGTGTACAATAGTCAACGTTGTCATGGATCCTGATGTCTTGGTATTTCGACAGAATTCTGATGACTATTGTTTGGGTACCGGGACATTCCAAATGTCCTGGCAACCTCATTACTGATGGAATTACCAGGGAAGGGACAGAGTTGGATGACTCTATAATCTGTCAATTCACAGGCATTCCCCTATCGCACTGCAAGTTTTTGGTTGCATGTGAATCGTATAAGCTCGCTCAATTAAAATGGGATAACGTGACCAACTGCCGCATGGCAAGGGCCACATGGACCCGCTATGACCCACGCAGAACACGTGACCTTCTTAACTTCAACAAAGTATGACTTCGTCAACTTGTGAATGTCTTAACTGGACATTGTAACTTTGGGACCCATGCAAGAAGGATGGGTCTGGAATACAACGAGGCCAACTCATGAGCAGTCCTTGCTTCAGGGTATCACAACGGGACCGAACTAACGACCCAAGTGCATTGCTTCGGATGGCCCTAGTAACCTAACCTAGCCTAACGGAATATTGTAAGTACTTTTATTCTAGTTTTATGTTACATCGTCTTTTCATCAGCTTATTACTGAGGAACTATTTACGATCAGGACAATTGATATAAACATAAAATAATTCAAGCTACATGGGACATCACTACCAACATAATTATTCAACTTACACAGCAGAGCGAAACAGCTGATGGATAGAGCTTTCGGAATCCATTTTAGTTAGGGTTTGATGGTGGTACTATATCGGTTTGGTATTGTAGGAGTTCCCATATTCTCATAAAAAATTGTACAAATGAACATTGTTTTCATGTTCCTCTACGCCACCGGTGGTAAAAGCAAAATACACATGAGCGCATGATGTCGATTCCTTCTATTCATCACGTCTCGCGAAAAGTAGCGATATATTAAAGGTATTCAAGCAAATTTCAACAAATTATCTTTATTATTTTATTATTATACTTTGCAATAACTTTTAAATTACAATCAGGAGAATGGTTAGACAAAAGTCGATAAATCATCCAAGAAAAGATTCTTACATAAATAAATTTGATTGATATGCATCTATAAACTCCATAGTTCGGACGGCGCTAATGACCACCAAAGCTTAATAAAAAGATTTTAAAATATCATGTGTCTCTTTTTACGTTGCTTACACTATGCGACAAATGAAGATCTTTTGAAAAGTACAAGGTCGTGACTATATGGGTTCGATTCTACTATCAAATTGTAGTAAAGCCCTATACTCATATATATGCCACAATATAAAATAATAAAAACAACAAATTTCGTCTAAAAATTAAAAAAAAATGTTAAGGGTGAACAACCCTTATCAATTAGGGGTATGAAAAATAGATAGTAACCTTCAGACCTACTGAAGACGCATATAAAATTTGGTAAAATTCGGTCAAGCCGTTTCGGAGTAGTACGGTAACGAATATTGTGACATGGAAATTTTATATATAAGATAATTATTATTATTTATTTTAAACGGGCCGTAACAAAATCCAATATGCATTTTCTATGTGAACGAATTATTTTTGGAAGTCGTAAGAGACGGGCGTTCCACTCTGAACTTTTGACGTCTCCAAGCTGTATACTGGCTGTCATTATAGTGTCATAGTGGTGGTGTCTGATCAGCAGTCCCATTTCTATCTGCCTCATGAATCAAACAAATCATCCTTCTAAAAAATATATATATGTGGGTCTTTTTACTTATATACGGAAGTTTGAAAACTAGTTTTTAGCGGAGTCAGCTAATAAACAATAACAACACTTTATATATGTACTCATATATCATGTTGGAAATAACTGTAGTTCAGTAGTGACAACCTTATATTATTACAAATAACATATATACTAATTTTTGGCTTGGTAATATGAGTATCATTTTTCTCCATGTGTATTGTGTTAATGCAAAAACAGTGTGCATGCTCATACTTTGTATAAAATAACTTTGTTACGCTCCGGTTCAAAAAGCCACCTATTGTGTTTTAGGCCTTTCATTAAATTAACATAGCTTTCATTATGGGTTTCCATTCTCATCACCATTCGATTTTGTGCTTTTCTACTAAATTTTTTGTACTCCTGAATATTTTTAGGCGTCTCAAAAAACAAACAATTCCTTTATATGTATTGGAAGCCACTATATTTTGTTGTACTTGAAACGGCTGGTGTTATCTTTTTGTTAATACTTTTTGTCAACAAAGCGGAAAATATATACGAAAGCGAAAAATTCTCCATTTTGAAATTATCGCACTTCCGATTTTTCTATTATCTTGTTTTCTTCCTTTATTTACTCACCCTTCAAATCATTATAAAGTTGTACGCTTTTATCTAGACAAACAAAAGTGTTGATTTAACAACTGCAAGCATCATCTTCATCACGGAATATTTGTATCCCATACGGACGAACATTAACAGTAGGAAGATAATCCTGTAGATTACAAGAGACTGTGTTGAATTTATTTTTATTTAATATCTTGAACTAAGGTACTTACACGCATACGTAAAATACACACTCTGATATGTCTTTATATTTGCAAAACGCAAAAGCTTTTTAACTCTTTTTATGTTAAGTTTAAATTGTAGTACAAAGTTAATGGAAAAACATATATACTCTTTGTTACGGACATGTGTTGGTGAAGGGGAATAATTATTGTGTTTTCTAATGGACTGTTTAAATTCAAAAGCCTTATAGCAGAATCCTGCCTTTTTACTTAGTTATATAATATACTATTATATATAAAGTTAGTGGTATTCTTTTACTCTGTGATAGTTTTCAGCCGTAATGAATATATATATATATATATATATATATATATATATATATATATATATGGACTTATGAGATTTTATAAAGAAGATCGATGTTGGTTTCTTATATTTTATTAATTAACTGTATTAAATCAAACTTAAACTAAATAGAAATCAAATATTTACACGAAACTTGTTAATCTTTCATTTTATCGAATCATCCAGACGAAAGTTAAAATTGCAATGGCGGATATCTAAAGATGCAAGCAAGCATATGCGTGCCATTACGGTGTCTCTACCGGTTACTGTAGGTATTTGATAATTAACCTATTTTAACAGGGTGCCACATATATATATATATATATATATATATATATATATATATATGTATATATATATATATATATATATATATATATATATATATATATATTGTGAAAAAATTGTCAAATTGCAAAATATGACTTATTTATTTTATTATTTGAAAAAGTACAAAACGTATGTAAAAAAGAAAAAATGTATGTACCCTTCACCAACCCACAGTGGACCATTTCGCGAAAAGGTGGTCAAATATCTATAACTTTTGACTGGATTAGAATTTCGACACGCGGTTTATTTTATTATTATTTTTCTTTTGTTTACTAGGTGAGACTACAGGCTACCAATTAGAAAAATAGTTATTGATTTAAAACGAATTTTAAGTTTTAGCTGCTATACTTATTAAGAATATAAAATTTTGTCGGAAAGTGTCAATATTTGGCCCTGTGAAATTTTTTATACGATATGTCAAAGGCTCGTTTTTTGAAAAATTTTGAGTGAAAATTTAGTTCATTAAGTAGCATTATATATATATATATATATATATATATATATATATATATATATATATTTTATAAATTTGTAAATTTAAAATTGTATAATCTATGTATATAAAATCTTAAAACGATAAATATCAGGATGTTTTGAAAAATTCTTAATATTTTAACAATTTTAGTAAAAATTTTTTCTAAATAGCCTTGATTTTCATCTTCTAGAAGTAGTTTAGCTTCTACATCTAATTCAATAGAGTTGGTTTTCCATTTTTGTCGAATATTGGACATATAAGGGATCTGCTGTGCATAATAAAATAGTAATCAGATCTTCATTTGTGCAACATCAGGAAATTTTTCTTGTGTTGTGCTCCCGAAAAACTCTTTAGCCTTTATTTCTTTTTTCTTGCGCTTCTTCAGATAGATCTCCTATTGTGTTTAATCAATGTCTCCCCATGGTAAAAAATTTTATGGACAGTTGATGACATAGACCTCCAATAGTATTTTTGTTATAAAGTACAGATGTTTTTTCTTTTTTTGTATATTCTCCAAATTTTTTTGAATTGATCTTTCTTTTGCGTTCTAACTGTTAATATAATGTTGAATCGCCTTAGTAGTTCCAAATCTACACCTGTGGTACTCGCTGCAGTTTCTGGATCTGAAAAAATCTCCTTGCAGTGTTTGCATCATTTTTTACATATAACGCAGATTGACGATGTACCAGTTAAAGTTTGCGCAACTGTTCCATCAATTATTGTGAGACATATTTTGAAATTTACTTCGATTTCCTGATCGCCAACTGTAAATACTACAGTTTCAAGGACATCCATTTGATCTTTTATTTTTTGGACTTCTTCAATTATGACATCTTTTGTTTCGCTTTTCGATGTAAATTTCATTGTTCTGCAATACTTTGTTGATAAGTATTATATAAAACGCTAAATTAGCAATACTAATATTGTGACTATACAGCAACGTATGTAAAAGTATAAGAAAATGAAATATATGTACACTCGTTCTTCAACCATCATATATAACCATCATATATAATAATTTTGGCGAGGAGTGGAAAAAAAGTAAAAATACTGCATTTTCTACAGCACAAATGCAGAGTAAATAAATGAGGGAACTTTAAAAATAAAATGCCAGATATAATGGGTGAAAATAAAAATGTTTTATTGTTTAATTTTGAGCCGTTTGATCCTAAAAACTACATGGGTGGAAAGATTTGAGACTGCAATGGAGTTGTATGAATCCGACGGGTAAGAACACCAGATACATGCAATTTATTGTGTGATAAGTTAGCCCCACAAGCAGTGCAATCTGAAGAAAAGCATTGCAAGGAGATCATAATGGTTCAAAAATTGTTTACGTTCTAGTGATGCAAAACACATGGCTGACAAGTGTAAGTATAAAAAAAGTAAAAAAAAGTGATTGTGTTTTATTGAATGTACATTAAAATAACATTAACAACAGTCGAAGATATTTTAGATATTCCAACAATAACGACCCGCAAGAAATTTATGTGCAAGTTAGAGGTTAACAATAAAGTTGCAGGATTTGAAGTGGACACTGGTGTGCCAGTTTCTATAATAAATCTGAAGGATGCTAAGGAGTTGTTCCCCAAATTGGAAGTAAAAGTTCCAGACTTGGAATTGATAAGCTACTGTGGAACTCCTTTGGAATGTCTTTGCTATGTATGGGTAAATATTAATACAGAAATTTACACTAGTGTAAAGATGTACGGTCGAATCGTGAGTCCTTGTTAGGAAGGGAGTGGCTGTACAAAATAAAATTGAATTAGAGTGAAGTTATTAGGTAAGTGTTGCTTGGAGCGACGTGAAAATTGTTAGAAAATACTTTTTAACAGCACTCGAATGATAACATTGCTGTGTAATCCAAATAAAAACACTATTTAAGTTTAAATTATTTACTAAAACCACTTTAATAAAACTATTAATAATTATAAAAAGAATGATTGGTTAGCGAGCTAACAAGAGCGAGCGCTTTAAAATTCAATATTTTTACCGAGAAGTTTGACGTTTTCGACACTATTAAAATCTAAATCAGCGATCTCATGTTAAATAAGAATTCTTTGAATACAGAAAAACAAGAATTTATGCATACGTGACAAACACGAAAGGACCGTTGTTTTCAGGAGAAAATAAATATTATATAGAAAATATACTAGTATACATAATGATCATAAAACACGTACATGAAGTTAATATGTAAATACATAAAAATAATTCTTGAGGAATTTTAAAAATGTAAGTAGAATTCTTGAAGAATTGCGAAAATGCACTGTGCTACAAATTGCATATTTGTTAACGGCGATAACAGTAAGGATTTAGTAAATATTATTGAGGCTTAGAACCATTTATTCAAATACAAATATTAAAGCAAAAGTTTCCAACTGTGTTTTGATAGTATATGGGCAAAATTATTGAACTACAGGCTCGACTCTATCTAAAGGATAACATGACCCCTAAATTTGTCAAGGCCAGATGGGTACCATGCTCTCTAATGGAGGCAATGCAAAAACAGTTGCAGAACAAGTCGACCAAGGGATACTCTTAAAAGGCGACCAGAGCGAGGGGGTTAAACCTATTGTAGTAGTACCTAAAAAGAATGGTGAGTTAAGAATTTGTGAAGTTTATAAAATTAAACTAAATCCAGCTCAACTTAATTAATTTTCAACTAAATTAATTTTCTTTTGTATATTATACTTAATTTGTTAACTAACAATTATATAAATACCATGCTCAGGGAAGGTTTTGAAAATGGTAAATGGAAAATATTCCATACATGCAAGCTATTGGGTGCTTATTGTTTGCTGCTCAAGAGCACGTCTTGAAATTTGTTGCATCATTAACGTTTTAAGCAGATATGGAGGGATTCCAGGGAAGGGACATTAGGAAGCAATCATACATACTTAGTTATTTTACAATTATATACATATGTTTTGAGTTTTTAACAACAATATGTGAAAAAGTTTATATGTACTTTTAAAACGAATATACATACATAATTGTTTTTAATAAACCTCTAATACACAATAGGTCGAGCTTCATTAAACAGTTTCATATAGTGTGACAATGAAAGATATTATAAACACTTTTTTTTTCAAAACGGGGTAAGAATTCTTTCCGATGTTTTAAAATTTAAAACTTTTTTAACGGAAAATTAAAAATAATACTCAAATAATAGGAAATATTTTCATTTTATTTCATATTATTTATGAAAAATTTCTCATGTCCCCTAATTACAATTTTTTCGACGATGATATATTTTGGAATATTATTGCTATTTGATCAGGGATATTTAAAAGCTTTATTCAATGTTGTTTTCATTATTTATAATTGATATAATTTCGATACAGAAACAGAATAAACAGTTGAGCTATAAGAAATATATGCAATAATAGAAGTATAAATGATATTTTCATAAACGTATCTTAGACTTACCGCATCCAGTGTGCTTCGCTCGACTCATTCTTTAGCACTTTGTCACCGCCACTCTACCTACAAGATATGGCTAGAAATTCACCCAATTTTATGATCAACACACATTTAAATGTTGTTGTTTCATCATGGATATATGAAAATTAATCTCTTTTTATCGAGATACGTGCCTCACCGTTAATATTCCACTAGGAGTAATCAGGAGAGTTACACTATTGTTGTTGTGTACATATAGCAGCTTTAATAATTATTTTCTCAAGGAGTAACTTTCCCAAAAAAACTATTTCAAAAATAAGTTCTTTTAATTCTTACTTTTTTCACAAGTATTCACTTTCAAAAATAGTTTTGAAATAACTATAGTTTGATAAAAATAAGTCCATCAAAAAGTTCTAAAACATCTTTTTGAAAGGTTTACTTTTTCCAATACCATTTCCAAATATACCCTTTCATAAACTTGCCCTTTTAGAAAGTGCTGCTTACAAATAACTAGTAATTATTTACTAGTTTTCCCTTTAAAAAAAATTACCTGCTTGGAAGACTATTCTTTTATTTGAAGCTACTTCCTAATATGAATGTTCAGAAATACACGATGTCAGTTAAAATTATGTAAAAAATTCCAAGCTTGTTTGACGTTATTTCGAAAAGTTTTATTATCTCAGTTTTGTGAGTATTTTTTAAGCAGCATTCCTAAGCGATTTTGAGTCTATCTAGCGTAGCCTACGATATGTAAAGACATCGGCTTTACGTAAATGGCTATTATTAAAACAAGTCTTTTATGATTTTAACATTATGTGCAGGGGGGTTTTTTTAGAAGAGTTTTCGTAGCTTTCTAGTTATGAAGATACTGATTTTACCCTACCTTGTTCTTATTTCTTGTTATATGAATCACCCTACAAATCAAATGAAGAGACAAAATATATATAATGGGTGATTTTATAAGAACTATCGGAAATTAAAAAAAAAGAAAACACATAAAATTCAGAAAAATGCATTAAATATTTGTTTGGATTGATAGTTGGGTCGATATAATTTAATGTTTGAAGATTATTTCATGCAAATGTTGGCCGCGGCTGCGCCTCAAATGGTCCATCCGCTTAGTCCAACTTTGGCATACTCTTTCCAACATTTCGGCCGGTATCTCACGAATAATGTTGGCAATGTTGGCTTCCAGTGCGTCAATCGAAGCGGGCTTGTCGCTATAGACATTAGCCTTAACATAGCCCCACAAAAAATAGTCTAGAGGCGTTAAATCGCACGATCTGGACGGCCAATTGACTGGTCCCAAGCGTGAAATAAACTGTTCACCGAACTCGCCTCTCAATTGGTCCATTGTTTCGCGTGCTGTGTGGCATGTGGCACCGTCTTGTTGAAACCACATGTCATGCAAGTCAAGCTCTTCCATTTTGGGCAAAAAAAAGTTTGTTATCATCGCACGGTAGCGCTCACCATTCACAGTAACGTTGTGATTCGCATCATCTTTGAAGAAATACGGCCCAATGATGCCGCCAGCCCATAATCCGCACCAAACGGTTGTTTTTTGTGGATGCATTGGTAGCTCTTGCAATGCCCCTGGCTGCTCTTCACTCCAAATACGGCAGTTTTGCTTGTTCACGTATCCATTCAACCAGAAATGAGCCTCGTTGCTGAACACAATTCTTCGATAAAAAAGTGGATCTTCATTTAACTTTTCAAGAGCCCATTCACCAAATATTTGGCGTTGTGGTAGGTCGTTTGGCTTCAATTCTTGCACCAGCTGTATCTTATAAGGCTTCACACCCAAATCCTTCCGCAAAATTTTCCACGTAGTGGAGTAACAGAGGCCCAATTGCTGCGAACGGCGCCGAATCGATAATTCACGGTCATCACCAACACTGGCCGATACGGCTGCGATATTTTCTTCAGTTCGCACTCTACGTAAGCGTGTTGGTGGTTTAATGTCCAACAATGTAAATTTGGTGCGAAATTTTTTTACAATAGCCCGAATAGAAGCCTCAGTAGGTCGTTTAAACTGACCATAAAATGGAAGAAGCGCGCGATGAACTTTCTTAACAGAGCACGCATTTTGGTAATAAAATTCAATAATTTGCAAGCGTTGTTCGTTTGTAAGACGATTCATGATTAAATTATAGACCAAACTGAAGATGTTTGACAGTGACACAAGATACAAAACGTGCGCGAGCTGTCAAAACTAGTGTTGCCAAAAAGATAATAGCAAAAAAATATCTTAATTTTCCTGTGGTTCAAGATAGCAACATATCGATGTGAGACGGTTTCGCTAAGATTACTGAACATTGGCACACATCCTAAATTTTTTGAACAATCTTTAATAGAAAGATCGGATAATTCCTTTCATAAACTATATAAATTTCTTTAAGGAGCTCAAGCTAATAAAAAATAAAAATATCTTATTTTAACCAAGCGGTTTCTTCACTCAAACAGTGTGCAATTAAGCGAATTCGACTATCCAGATATAGGAATGGTTCAACGGATGTTTGTAGAAGTTAAAAGTGCATCATAATAAATACTTAGAACTTTCAGATTAAATGATTGAGAGTTTTTTATTAGGCTCAAGTTAAAATTTTCGAATATGGAAACTACTTCTTTATTTTTAAAAAATTATCATTTTGAGTTTAAGTTTATTATTAAAAGTGGAATATTTAGAAAACTTCTTATAATCGTCATACTTGCAGAACGGATAAGTAATGACTTTGAGGACGATACGTCTTTTCAAAATTATTTGTTCATTTTTTTACTTATCACGGTGATACTGGTCAGCACGAATATTATCTTATTGTGACTACTACGTGCCAATAGATATTCACCCATATTCTATTTGGCAGCGTCAATGCAACACAATACTGTTTTTTAGTCTTTGATGCAAATCGACATTCCGAATGTTAATATTGAAGGCTATCGATTACTGTCAACATGTTTTTTAAATTCTCTATGAAAATGTGACGGCGATGCTGTTCAATATTGACTCTGATTTTGTCGACAATGATTTTGGTGTAGTGTTGACAAAATTTTTTTCCGTTATTTTCAAAAGAAAAAAAAATGTTTAAAGATAAAATTGAAATTACAAATCTCAAACAATTTGAAAAATTTGTGGAGGAGATGGAACAAAATCCAGAACTAGCAAGGGGATTTCGCAGGGGCACTGTACCCAATAATTTTAAGGAAATGTGGGAGAATATTTCCACAATGTTAAATCCCCTTGGACCACCGAAAAAATATGACGATGGATGGCAAAAGTTACAGCAAACAGTTTTTAAGCAAAATATGCTCTGTAACAAAATTTCATTTCAGGTTTGGCGGGATCTAAAGTACAAAGTTAAAATGTAATTGGTTACCAATAAATCTGAGTGTACAGCCACTGGAGACGGAATATATAAACAGCTAACACTCAGCCCCTTAGAGGAAACTGTCGCCAATTTACTCCAGTTTCAAAAACAAATTCACCCTGACGGTGCAGCTATAGGACTAGAACGGCAAGAAGAAAACATTTGAACGTAAACTTCAAGATAGGGAAGAAGAAATAGCAGACCATCTGGATTTCTTTAATGTTGAAGAACCGCTTAGACCTTTTAGTTAGCATACACTCATTATCTGCGTGATGAAAATCGCACACCTTCGAGAAAAAGACAAAATTGTCCTAACCCAAAAAATGGCGAAACTTCTCAAAACCATTATGACTTGCTACAAAAGCATAGTAAGGAGCAAGCAGGGCTATTAGCGGACTTAACTAATTCAATTTCATCAGTGAAACGTAGCCTAAGAGACGTGAGCAAGTTTCAGAAAGAAGTATTGGACATCAAAAAAATAAAAATTGAAATCAGCGGAAGAAAAATATGAAAAAAAAATTGAAATTAGCGCCAGAAAAAATGAAAGAGAGGAGATGTATGAGACTGAAATGAAAATTAAGAAAATCAAAATGGGAATTAAAGAAAAGGAGCTGCAGGTACTTAATGACAAAAAGCAAACCTAAAAATTTTAATGGAATCTTTAAAGACTGAAATATTTTATGGTAATGTGTTCTTACATATTTTAAGTTTGTTTTATTATATTACTTGTGTTTATGTTTTCTTATGTTTGTTGTTTTTTTAAATACATACTTTCATAAATAAATTTGTGAATTTAATTTACAAAAAACTTTGTTTTATTTGTTCTCTAATTTGAACTGCCTCAGAATTTGAAACGTTTCACCAGAGTAATGTAGTTCATTATCGTTTTCAATGCTTTCAATGTCGTCATATATGTTTCTTAGCCCCTATTGAATACATATGTACATATGCACATATGCTGTGCAGTGCCGCGCAAGCATTGGTAATTTTAATTGCTTTTGCTGGTGTATAATGTAGCTGACGTGCGCCAAGCAGACATCGAAATCGGCTTTTTAGCACACCAATCCTTCTTTCAATGATGTGTCATGCTTTAGCATGCTTTGTGTTGTAAACAGCCTCTGCACTTCCTGCAGCAGCTGAGCGGTAAGGCGTCATCAAATATGACTGAAGAGGATAACCTGCATCACCTGGCGAAAGAAATTAAATGCCTAATGAAAGAAGAAGAGAAATTTAATTAGCATTTACAATTTATCTAGCAGCCAGTAATTACGCTCACCAGCATTGTAGCGTTCTTCTAATATTGATTTTGCTTGACTAACGTTCCAAATTAGTGAGTGATGGGAAGAACCTGCGTATCGAGCATCCAAAAGCCGTATTCGCATTTTGTGTTCACAAATCTAAGTCGATGAGAAATATTTGTGAATATAAAATAAAGCGAAAATACAATATATACGTACAATCATGGCATTTAAGCTAAAATATCCTTTGCGATTAAAATAAAGATGCTGGTCTTCCTTATCTGGACCTACAATTTTTATGTGAATTCCATCCACGTAGCCAATTACATCCCGGAAATCTGTTCTTTCAAAAACACTTAACTTGGCTTCGGTTTTTTCCGCATCTGTCATTTGAAACTTGACTCTTTGTGGGCAAACTTTCTTTTTCAAAACAAATAGAGTTTCGCACAGAATCTTGGACACGACAGGCTGCGAAAGTCCTAAATTGAAATCGTTTCCCACACTCAGCTGGTACGTTCCTTATATATATATATATATATATATATATATATATATATATATATATATAATCGCATATTCATAAAATTAGGTTTGTTATATCTTGGACAGTATTCAAGGTGACGCTTTAGCTTATAAGACGTAAAATAGCAGTGCAAATATATTTTCAAAGTATCGGAGTGCAAATGCCGACAAGAGTCTATGACCATTGTGACGATGTTGTTAACCCGCATTTTATTCGTTCCTTTGACAGACTGTACAATACTTATGCCTTCAGATAACAAATAGCAGATAAGAAGATTCCTCGGAAGAGTCGTAATCCCATGCAGTTACCTGAGGTGTGAAATTTAACTAGCAGTCACTAAATAACTCCATTGTGAAATAAAAGTAGGGGACGCACAATCCGGCAGGTACTCGGAATTGAAGTAAATGCAAATAAGGAACAATTAGTTATTTGAATCATTACTATAACCCGGCCAATATAACAGGCCAATACATCTCCATTGGCGGACATATTGGTCCGCCTTTGCAAAAGCTATTATTTTTTTGTGGGTATTTTATTTTTAGATTTGTAACTACATATTTTACATAATGAGGGACAGTTTTTTCCAGCAGCTAGTGGATAGTCTATATTAAAAGTTCTTTGCCATATGATGGTGAATCGAACCCAAAGTCTTGTGGTATTTTAGTATGTATGTAGGATGCAGAGGGCCGTAATTTATTGTAACGCTTTTAAACAGCGATTGTTTCAAAACCAATTTTAGGACGGGCGATGAGATCAGATTCAATATAAATAACAGCATCGCCATAATATATATACATATATATATAAGAAACAGTGGTAATTTTCAGGCCACAGTTTTATCTTAAAACTGATTTCATGAGAAAATCATTAAATGTGTACTATGAAAGTATAGAGTGCAAAATGGCAAGTCAAATATATCATAAGGGTGTCAAACAAGCGACTTAGCCGCATTAAATCTATCTTTTTATTTCCACGCTCTTAAATTAAGTTTTTCATAAGTTGCGCTTCTGTTTTCATCATATTTAATTTATAATGAAAAATTAGTAGCACAAGTGGATTTTATTTGGGATTATTATTTATTTTCCTTTTTTTCCATAATTTGTTTTTACGGTGGAAAATCCTGAAAATAACAAATTTCGATTTGATGTTAGCTTAAGTAATGTAAAACAGTTGTTGTTGTGATAAGGAATTCATAGTAAAAGATTACGTCGAGTGAAAAATATATAGATTGGAGTGAGGTTTTTAATTTAAAATGTTCACATAGTAGTTTTCTTCTTCTATATATATATTTTTTACGATGGCCCACAATGTCTTCATGTTGCTCACATTTATGGACCATGGTGATTATGATTTAATCATGAATAGCACTTGGTGGAGGCATTTTATTTGACAAAAAATAAAATTTATAAATTTAAAACAATTTTAAAGAAAAATCAAGAAAAGTAGGAAGAAGAGAGAAAAATAAACTTCCATAACATCACTTATATAGGCAGAGTATGAAAATATAACATACATATATACATAGATAGAGATAAATTAGTGAGTCTTTCAAAAAGCATTATAATTTCATTTATGAAATCAGTCAGTCATACTGGCAGTGGGGGTGTTGTTCGTGCACTGCGTTATTACTTATGCATGACAACACTTGGCCCAAATATAGGAGTATGTAAGAGTTTGACTTATGTACGCACGACTTTTTGTCTTCGTACAGCAACATTGTGGACATAATTTTTATGTATGTAAAAAAGTATACATATTTTGCCACCACCACCTTCGTGACGGAAGTGTGTAATTTAATGCATTTCAAGATAATGGTAATGAGTTTCTTCAGCGATTGCTGTTAGTTTAATTGGTAACCGCTAATGTAACACAAGGACTCCATTTATCAAATAAATTTAAAAAAATTTTACCCTCATGACATATTTACTATATTCATTAATTTAAAAAGTTTTCTACATTGATTTAAATATTAAATTGTTAAAATTTACTTTCGATCAACATTATTATGAGTGCAATTTGGTTTTATTATATAAGGTAGCTAATTGGCAAATATAATTATCATATTTGTCAATTTTATTTCTATAATTTATCGTACAGTTTGGATAAAATTTTATGATATACATACATTCAGCTCCGGTGGAAAATTTCAAGTTATTAATTATACAAATTGGTGGCTGAAATTTAAGTGGGGACAATTATATATTGCCTACATTTTGCTGTTATTATAATGCATGGCGTAACATGAGAATTTTAATTTGATTTTAAATTTGACCGCATTACATACTTAAAGACTTTTATCATGAAATTTCCTTTCTTATTTGCTTACTTACGGAAGGCGCGGAGGACAAAGCGTAGTAGAATAATATTTAGATGTTATTTTTTAATTTCTTGGCAAATATTTTTTTAGGTACTTGCCATTTTGTATACAAAAACTGGTTTGCATAGAAAACATTTTATGAAAGCTTATTTTTTAAATATTATTGTTGAGAATAATTTATTGTATGCATAGTAAGTCATTCAACAATCGCTCTTAAAAGAGTTGAATATATAAATCTAAGATAATAAAACTGAAGAATGAAAATGTAATGACACCATTGTACCATATCATTGTGGTTTCAGACGTGATAAATACATGACCGACTGCATATTCACACTACAATAACTTCTGGAATATATACAAGGAAACAATATCAACAAATCGGTCCAAATCGGCTGACATGTCATCAGAAACTTAGTATGAATAGATCAGCGCAGATATCTGGAGCTATTCTATTATTCTTAATGAAACTTCAAAGTCTAGCGTAGGAAATATTAAAACTTCAAAAACTTTTAATCTCTCCGCTGCAGTTAAGAATTCTCACATTACGTAGTTATGTAATTGCCAAAACAAGTTTCCAGCTTAAAAAATATCGTGAGAAGACAACTTCAGGAAACAGATACCAGCTGGGGTTATCCATGAATTTTACTATTCTAAAACATATTTGCACGAAGAAGTTTTTTTTACCGAATATACGATTTTCACCAATTTCTTTTTTGCTGTCGAGTTTTATTTATTTATTATTTGTTGGTATTTTTTAATAATTTCAATAAAAGTATTGATTGTGTTTCTCTTACTGTGTTGTATTGATGTTTAATTTCCAAATCTTTAGTTTACTACGCCTCTAAGATTTTCAGTGATGTCCACTGTGCACCATCTACGTCGAACATTTATCCGATTTAGTACGGTAAAAATTTGTATTTGTGTGGTATGGAATAAACATAGAATTCCTTAATTTTATTTTATTTTGCATAACTAAGGTTTTCTTAAATGAGGTTTTTTAAAAACACTTGTCGTAGCACAGCCAATCTTTCGGCTTTTATTATAATTTAAAAACTTATTCGCTGTTAAACCAGAGTAAAAGATCAAACGAGAAAGCTTTTGCCGCTGAATTTATTTTCCATTCCAATTTGAAGTTTTGGGAAAAAAAATTATTACTGGTTCAAAATTTTGTCATTATAAAATCCATGTTCTTAAAATTTTACTTCAAAGCGGAGCAGATATTGAGAAGTAATGAGGAATAACAATAATTATGAATGGTAAAACAAAAACATCTTCCCGGGTATCAAATAACCCTTTCCTCTCCAATTTCTCCTAGTGTGATCCTGGACAAAGACAGCAACGAACGAACTCGACCAGCTTGATTGAAGGAGGATTTGTCTATTGGCCAAGGTTTTGTGAGCCAATACACATTCTTTTGTATAATCTACAGAAATATGTGAAATGCTGTAAATATGGGATCCTTTAAATAGAATTACGGACATATATTCTGGGTCCTCATGAACAGGGAAGTGACATAAGCGATATCCGGCCATACTTGAAGAGCTGGTTACTTCGTTCTTAGACTAATGTACTCAAAATGTTCCTGTGTGAATTGGTGTTGAAAGCCAGATATATTCAAGCTATGGTTCCAGAGCTGGGAATTTTTTAGCTATTTTTTTATATATAATATTAGCAAGCAGAAGATAATTTTCTTCATATATTAAACATATTTCTTATATTTTGGAAGAAATTAAATTTATCTTAAATTAAACTTTCTTTATAAATTGGACATATATAATATTTGTAAAAGAAATTTATTGGAACCACATAAAAGAAAACCCACAAAGAGCTGAAAAAATTTAAATTGTTTTTTCAATATTAAAGTACCTAAATGAAAATATCTTCTTATAAAATATATCACATTTGCTTCCTACCAAAAACAAACAAGATCAAAAACTCTGTTCCGTGATTGGAAAAATAATAAAAATGCGCTTCCTAACTTAAACATATCTGAAAAAGAGCGCAAAAGAGGTAGAAAAGACATTTCTTGTGGAATATCAATCCTAACAATCCTGACGCGTGCACCCAGGTACCCGAGTGAACTTTAAAGTCAAATAACTCTTTAACGATATATTTAATTAATAATATTTATATATATATATATATATATATATATATATATAACTTTGTTTTGATAATATAGAGTACACCTTGAAAAATAGGAATTATTTTGCTTTGTGTTACATATTGGCCGTTGGCAACCATCATACACTTATCGTGTTTTGCGATTTGATTTCGTATCAATAGCCATACAAAGGTAATATCGACCTTTTACTGGTATCCGACCAGTTTTATGCCGTTTTGATATATTCGATGTGCCTATAGCACAAGAAATTTCCTTATGGGAAAATTTTCTTATGGATGGTTTTATCAGTCATAAGCTCGAGAGCTTCTCAAACGTTCGGGTATCGTGTTATATGACTGTCATTGCTTCTTCTCTTCATGTATTCAGTTGCCAATTTTACGCCAAGTGATGTCAAAATACTTGTATTGTAAAAGTTATTTACTTCTTCCTTTCCATTAGAAGCTGGCTCCCCTCGAGTATAGTGCATTGTCGATAAAATATAAAAACTTTTGTTTTTCTTGGTTACAACAGATAAAAGAGTTCAGTTCTTACTAAAACCATATTGTGGTGTTCCTACATCAACAGTTGCGTTTGGCCGTAGCTCTTTCGGAATATTTGCTTTGTTTTGACGAAGAGTACCCACAAGACTTATGCCTCTCATTTGAAGCCGATGGGCAAAGAAAGTTACGTAAAAAAATTATCAATTGTTGTATTGACTCTGTACTTCGATTTCACATAGTATGCCAATATGCTCTGCAGTTAGTCTAAATACATTTCGAGGAACATAGAATTACAATAAACGAAAAGTAAAATATCTAACAAAGCTTGCACAGCAATGTTAATATAACTATTACGCCATGGTAATTCATCTAAGGACTTAAATGACATCTTTGGTTGTTAAAGCTCCAGATGTTGATCCAATACTATTAGGTTCAGCTTCAAATTCATCCAACTCGATAATACATATGTGCAGTATGTTTACATGACATTATAAAAAGTAAAAATAACAAGCGAACTCGATCTCACGTCAATAGTAAAAGTAAGGACTGGGAACGCAAAAAATTTAAATAACCATCCTGGGATCACCCGAATTACAATACAACGCAATGTTTTGATATTTGAATCGTAACGGAAAAATTAGTATTCACGGGTACCCGGGTATCCTCATCAGGAGTGTACATATAAAAATGTTATCAGTACGGTTAGGGTTAAATTAATTAAATAAAACTAATATTTTGGTAATGAAACTTGTTTTTTCAAACCTAATATTCGATTTATAAAATAATCTAGTATTCACGATTCTTCACTACCGTATATAGAACTTTTACTTGTTTTTATTACGATCTCCACCATTCTCATTTGGATTAGCTTGTACTGGTTATTTGGTTGCTTATTACAAACTCAGCTTAACCGGAAAGTGCCTTAGTTTAATTATATATTGCTTTGAAATTCATAAATTTATATCAAAGTAACACACAAAAGCTTTCTGCTATAAATGTTTTGCAGTACTCATTCATTATGCTTGGCGTCAGATTGAATAATAAGTGTAGTAGACTATGAAACTTATTAAAACAAAACCCAACAAACAAACAACTTTACACAATTAGAAATTCTTTGTGATTTTTTAAAATCATTTATGGGTTTTCATTTAAATTTAGAGAAGTCTTTTGATAGGTTGAGAAGTTTGAAACTTTTTAAAACTGTGGTTAAAGTTTACTGACGATTTGGTATAAAGCGTCAACGAAATGCATATACACATTGCTTAACCACCAAATAAATAAATTTCATATTATAATAGTATCGAGGGTTTTTTATAGAGTGATACAAATTGAGTTGGCATCACTGCTTTATTTGACCACCCATTTAATAGTTGATTGTTGCTTTTTCTTTAGTTTGTTTTGACATTTCATTATGGATCGACATACACCAGAGCAATGTGTGCAAATTGTGGAAATTTTTAATCAAAATAATGGTTCTGTTCGCCAAACTTATCGTGCACTTCATCCATTAAAAATTTTATTTTCCGATGAAGACCCATCTTTTATTGAATGGGTACGTAAATAAACAGAATTGTCGCATTTGGAGTGAGCTCTTTATGGCTTGGCGGATTCATTGGCACATATGTCTTCAAAAACCGATAATGGTCAGAATGTTACTGTCAATAGTGAACGTTGTAGCAACATGATTCGAAGTTTTTTCGTACCTCAATTAGCTGGCGTTAATCTTGATGATATGTGGTTCCAACAGGACGAAGCCACATGCCACACAGCGGGCGCTGCAATTGATTTACTCAAACTTTTGACGAAAAAATAATTT
>OY776278.1:62635114-62825114 GCA_963675445.1 Linnaemya vulpina | reverse complement strand
TTGTCGTCACAATGTATGCTATTCAAAGCATTCCTTACATAGAGTGTGGCCAATACGATAGCACGTTTTGGATGATAGTATCTTCTCTAGACGTATTAAAAATTCCTAACTACGTCTTTAATAGCACCCAGCGTCTATTTTCTGGTCGAAATTCAAACTACCTCGGATTCTGCTAATCGGCGCAGCAGTAGCTATTCCAACAGCTTGTCGGCACTACCGAGCATACGGTGGGGCCAGTATGATGCTGGTTGTATTGGGTCGCCTCTTACCTTGCTTATCAATTTGAGCTTTTGTATTTTTTACTGCTTAGGGAAGATACCGTGATTCAAGCAAGCGTTGTAAGCCCCAAGCATCGCGTTTGGGCGGTTTTGGACGACGAGTTTGAGCACGTGAGCAGGTACTCCAAGCGGCTGCTGTGCCCTTTTGAAGACTTCTACAAGCATTCTTTAGCCCAATAAAAGGAGTTGGCATGGTTCGACTTCTTCCTGCAGTGGAGGGTGCGTGTTTCCCACGATATTCTCAATTTCTTCATAACGATCTTATAGTCCAATCCCTAAGGCTCCATTAGTCCCTGACCTTTACAGGCTCATCCGAGCTCGTTGCGGTTGCAAATTGTTTCTGCCGTTTTTCTGCATTAGGTGACCCGTAGTTTTTGGTCTGTCGACACGGGTGCTAAACCAACCTCTAGTTGTTCGGAAGCAGTACGCGTGGTGGTTCGAAAAAGATTTTATTTCTTCTACCATCTTCCACAAGCGCCTGCAGCCAAGAGTTACGTCCAGCATTTGGGAAACGCCATTTTTGACGTCTATTCTTATATACTTCTGACGGTTGAAAGCCAGTTCCATTATGATGATTATTTCTCTGCATTGCAGTACGGCTTCTTCCTCAACTTTTGTATCAACGCCACTCGTGGTGAACATCCCACCGAGCTTTTGGAGGAACTCTTCATTTGGGCATTTGATGGTGTGTGGGCTTTACCTTCACTTTTAGGACTACCTGCAACAAATGGTTCTTTATCATTGCTCTCTTGTCGACGATCAGTCATTGGAGTATAGTATAATACTTCGTCTTTTGTAGCCGTTGTTTGCTCCGCACGTTTACCACCTACACGCGGATTCGGCGTAGGTTGCGTTCTTTGCAGCAAGTTCTCTTAAACACTCGTTTCGCTTCACAGCGCTGCCTTCTCTTCCTCTCTCGTTTTATTTTTTTGCGTTAGCGATCATTTTAATTTTCTATGCAGTTGTGTCACCGCTTCCATCCGCTATCCTTACATGATTGTACAGTCGCGTGAAAAAAAATTATGTGTGTCCGTGGGTCCCTTCATAAGCAGTGAGGTTCACGCGATGGTCGACATACGACATTACGAGTACCTGTATTCAGAGCCAGGATATCGGCGCAAGACAGGAGTAGCTCTAAACTGAGCCTGTACTAACACCGTGGTGGCTACGTGTTCAGAACTTCCTGGGAGACTAGCCGCAGTTTTGTGGGGAAGGAGGCGGCTACAGCATTAAACCAACAGCTATTTCAGCCAGACGTCACTCTGGCATACTGAGGTGATGAAATACTGCAGTCATCTGCTCATAATATGTCAATTCAATACAATAAATTTGTGTTGAAGGCCGTGTTCATTCCATTTGCCATCATCATCTTCTGATCAGAAGTGGTGGTCCGCTGTCCAGTTTTGGCCAGCGAATGTGTTTATTGCCTCTATAAGGTTTCGACCATTTAATTTGATCTTTTCGTAAAAACGGTTTTATTACTTATCCTTCAAGGACTCGATTTATTGCATCAAATTAAAACACGAACAAATTAATTTTAGAAATATAATGCGGCAACACTTTATTTATACTTTATTTACACGAGTATTTATACTACTCAACACTTAGCGATGTTAACACGTCTATATTTGAAATCACACTAACTCACTGAGTTCTGGCAGCGCCTTTATATAGCAAAAATGACGTCGTCTGGTAGCTTCGCGAAACTTATGGGCTTGGTTGTTGTTGGTTGTACTTTACTTAACATGTAGCTATATACGTGTGTTTGTATACATGACAATGCTGACTTGTGTGTTCTGCTTATGGTGACTATGTGTGGTTGTATGTATGAGTGTTCTGTGGGTTTTGTCTATGGTAACTATGAGTGGTTGTATGGATGAGTATTCTGTGTGTTGTGTGGTTTTGTTTCTTCTTCTCCTATGTGTATATGGCTGTGTATACTTGTGAATCTGTTTAGCTTTATTAGCAGCGAATACTTGCATACAAGATCATTAAGAATAACATCTCTTAGTATTTATGTTGCTAGGTTTTTCGTTGTTGTTGTTTACATTTATTATTGGCACAGCCTCGAATGATCTTGTATATTCTGGAGTATTACATTTCCGTTAATTGGAGTATTACATTTCCGTAATAAATAGATTAATTGGAAGTACTGCCAAGTACATATAGCCACATTGTCGTTTTATTTAAATATATTTCTAATCTTTGTAACAATATTAATGCATTTTATGAACTCTTTATTAATATCTATTTTCTGTTTCCTTTGGTCTTTTGTTATATGTTGTTTGATTCCCAGGTACTTATATTGTTTTTCTCTTCTATGTGGTGTTATGCCTTCCTGGTCCATAGTTAGAACTTTTTGGCTGGTTGTATATTTTCCCCTGGTCACATTCTATGTTTTATATTTGTCGATTCCAAACTTCATTCTGACATCTTTCGATCATCCATATAGAAACAATGCGAAAATATATCAGTTTTAGTGATAAGTTTATACCCATATTGGCTCTGTTGGAGAAGAGTTTATAAATTGTTTATTGCTATACAGAATATTAAGGGGCTAAGTGAATCGCCCTAGTATATTCCACGCAGTATTTGTATTGTGCATTAGGTGACCAATACATCAGAGTGGTATAAATTTATATATATATATATATATATATATATATATATAATTAATATATATATATATATATATATATATATATATATATATATATAATTAATAAATTTGTTTTAGTTTTGAGGTTATTTTATATTAGTATATCTTTCTTTCGATATTTCGCTAGCATTCGGTTAGCTTCTTCAGGAAATTATTTTATATTGTCAAAAATTTTCTTTTCAATTATATATAAACAAATTAACAAACAATTCCTTTAATGTTTTGTAATTGATATTATTAATATAAAAAAAAAATTTTAACATAATACAAGAATAACTATGATCAATATGATCTTAATATGTATAATATATATGATCTTAACATATGCATACAGCGCAAATAATTTAACATAATAATCATTATTATAGATTTTTTATTTGTAAACATGCATGCATATGTAAAAACATTATATATATTGTGTGAATCATTTAACATAAACAATTAATTCTAATAACTTAATTTCTACGAATTAAATATCTATAGTTCTGAGCTAAATTTTCAGTATCTATTTTAAAGTTCATTCTTACTCTAACAGGTATATTAATAATTTCTAACATTTCTAACAGAAGTCTTCGTTTATAATTGTTTTCTGTTCTTCAAACTGATGCATTTTCAAAGTCTGGATAGTGATTAAATTTAAAACAATGAGATGATAATGCAGTTTCTTCAGTTTATGTCCTGCTATTCTGGTTTTAAATTTATTCTTTGTTGTACCTATGTATACCTCCTTTCAATTGACAGACCCATTACATTTACATGGTATTTTATAAACTATATTTGACCTATCCCATTTGTCTACTCTATCTTTCATTTTACTGAACAGTTTATTGTTTGTGCAATATGTTCTAAAAGCCATTTTATATTTTTGATTTTTCTAGTCTCTCTGACACTTCTGGTATATAAATTAAGGATTTATATAATTTTGGTTCTGTGTTATTATTTGTATTATTTGTTATATTTTTCTTATATTGATTTATTAAACTATAAACTAACTTTTCTGGAATATCAATCTCAATAAGAATTTCTCTAATTTTCTTCTTATTTTTTATATGAAATACGTTATCACTAATTGTTAAGACTTTTTCTATCAAGTTTTCTGCTGTGTTAATTATAATTCTCTTACTATGTTTAGAGTAATAATCGTACTTGAAGCTGTTGGCATTTGATACCAATCTATTACTATATTGTTATCTCTTCTCTTAACTAATGTATCTAAATAAGGCAACTCTAAATTAAATTCTCTTTCAATTGTAAATTTAATATTACTATTAAAACTATTTGATATATCTAGCATATCCTCAATTCCATTCTCAGATATAATACAAAACAAATCATCTACGTATTTTGTAGTAAATTTAGGTTTAATATTAAGATTGTTAATACATGTATTTAACAACCATTCCATAACAATGTCTGCTACAACTGCTGATGCTGGAGAACCCATAGGTAATACTTTTTGTTGAAAATAAAATTTCTCATCATGTATAAAATATCTATTGTCATCTATACAAAATTTTAAAATTCTACAAAATAAATTCTTATCCATCTCAGTAAATGTTTCCAATAAAGTCCACTTTTCCTCTATTGTATTTATATTCAAGTCTATTGGTATACGTTGGAAACAAAGATACTACATCAAATGAAATAAACCTATCATTAGTATCTAAATTAATTTTCTTTAATTTCTCTTTGAAATCTAATGAATTCTTTATATTATATATAGATTTTTCATTGGTCTTTTTCAAAATATTTGTAACATATCTACTAAGTTCATAAGATGGCGAATTTATAAATGAACAAATAGGTCTCAATGGAAATCCTTCTTTGTGAATTTTAGGTAACCCATATAATCTAGGAGCTACTGCAGTCGTTGTTTTAAGTCTATTCTTCTCCAGTGTTGTTACAATCTTCTTTCTGAAAAGTTCTTCTACTAATTCATTATTTTTCTTTTGTAATTTTCCTGTCTGATCCCTATTCAGAATTTTGTAACTGAAGTTATTACTTAATATATTTTCAATTCTTAGATTATATTCATGTCTATTAATTGCAACCGTTGTATTACCCTTGTCAGATTTAAGAATTAATATATTTCTATTGCTATTTAAAAATCTTTTAGTTTCATTCACTTATTCTAATGTGTACTTATCTCTATTATTAATCCTCATTTTATTTAGATGATTATTAATAATTATTGTAAATCTATTTCTTGCTATTTCTTGTTCTTCTCTATTCTCAATAGTTTTAATAAAATCTTCTCCATCAGCTATCATTTTTAATTTTGGAAATTCTTCTTTACTGACTGGTAATGCGTGTTTTTGGCCTAGAGAAAGAATCCACTGTATACCCTTTGGTATATCTAAGTTTGTTTTGTTCACAAACCATTTTTTGTTAAATTTAATATTTAGTTCTTCCTCTTGTAAATACCTAAGATGTTCAAATTTCTTTTTATGATTCATATTTACCTTTTTACTAAATGAAATTCTTATTCTTTCTTCAAATATTGTAAATTGTTGCATATCATCTCTTGTAAAAATCACACTTAAATTTGATGTAATGACAATAATCTCTTTTTGAAATTGCTTCAGTTTTTCATGAAATTTTTTTGGTGTAAATCTTACAATTTTATTTTGAAATTCTTCCAAAAATCTTGATATCCTAATATTTATAGATGTTGGTCCATTTTCTCTAAATATATTTGTTATGTTTTTTGTTGCATTCCTTATAAAATTTGGTATAATTTCAGAATTCCTGCAACTCATCAAAAATGTTATTGCTGCTTTTGTTCTAACTATTTTATTCCTTACTTCTTCATATTTATTCATCCAAAATCTTGCATATGGTTTTCATTTTAAGTATTCATCCTATTTATTTTCACATTTATATTATTGTTGTATCTAATTTTTTAACCTTTTTTCTTTTTTAGTAATTAATAGATTTGATTTTTTTATTTATTTTTCACAGCGACTCTATGTTATATTATTGTTTTATCTAATAATTTCTAGCGAAATATTGAAAGAAATATATACTAATATAAAATAACCTCAAAACTTAAGCAAATCTATTAATTACTAAAAGAAAAAAGGTTAAAAAATTAGATAAAACAATATATATATATATATATATATATATATATATATATATATAAATATCTTTGGCACTACTACGAGCTATGAGTGTGGGACTGAATTGAATGTCGGCATCCTTCCTGTTCCTAATGTTTTTGTTTTCACAGTACTCATTTATTGCAAGTCCTGTACATGCTATAAATATTTCATACCTTGTGCTTAGACAGGTTATTGGTCCAAAATACGATGGAGATGTTGGATTATCAACTGGCCTTAAGTATGTTGTGCCTGTACACATTTCGTGTGGTATATGATTAGGATTTGTTATTAGATCATTGAATATATTTACTATGTGACTATATAATGTTGTTAGATGCTTATAATATTAGTTGTGATGCTTCCAGTAGTGGAGTTTTTGTATCACCATTTTAAAGCGAGTTTGGGTTATGACAGTTGTGGTTATTGGTGCATTATCGGTTGCGTGTATAATTATTGCATTCATCCATTCTTGTGTTTTGTTGTGTACCTCTAGTTTGTTCCAGATTGATTTCTAAAAGTGCTCTAATTCGCCAATTTCGACATTATTCATGTTTGTTGTTGCATTATCATGGGATCGTGCTATCTTGTCATAAAAACGCTTCTCTTCCATTTGCAAGATTTTGTTGTGCTTTTTCTAGTCATAACTTTTTGTATAATTCTGCATTCTTTCTGAGTATTTTAACTGTGTCTCACAGTTGTTCTATGGTGTGATTAAATGGGTCAAATTGTGTCTACGTCTGATATTTTTGAGCTTAGTTTCTTTCTCCTGCCAATTCCATTAGTCCCGAATCCAGTGAGGAAGCCTAAATCTTTCCTGATGTTAGCTACCTTGGACTGCAGTTGTCTTTGAAATTCTGTCTTTGAATATGGCTGCTTATGTCTGTGCTCGCTACTTCGGTTTGTTGTTTGCTATTATGAGCGATGGTTAGATTCACTTCCACTCGATGAAATTTCGTGAGTTTTGATGAACTTTGTTAACCGACTATGTGGCTGTTGTTGGTATTTGACGAAATCTCTGATGGTAGTATATCATTATTAAGAATGGACGTTATTTTGTGCAATATTTTACATAGCTTCTGTTTCGGTAAGAAAGGCCTATTTTCCGGACTCATTTCTAAGAATTTTATTTTAGCTTCGTTGAATATTGCTCTGAGTGTTCCCATGATGTTTTCATCCTGCTCGATATTTACATTTATGCGATGGTGTGTGGGGTTATTGATTTCTGACTGTTTAGGCGATATAATCTCCTGGTATATTAGGTTGGTTTTGGTGTCTGGTTGACTCGGTATTAATTGTGTTGATTGTATAAGTTGGTTTTGTTCTGTTGTTTGCTGTGGTTGGTGATTGTTATCTGGAGATTGAGTATTACTAATGGATGCTCGAACTGATCACGTAAGACGGTATCAAATTGTTTCTAACTATTGTGGCTCTTCTATCTGCAAGGTTTTGCTGTGCAAGATGACTGAGATGAGGCTTTTGTTGAAGAAATATATTGTACATTTGCTGCCTGTAGTTTACTAAATTTTTATTGTGCGTTGCCATAAATTAGGCTCTTAGTACGGACAGGCTCATTTCGTGAGTCCATTTAATTCTACGCTGCGGCAGCTCTGCTGAGTGAGCTCATTATGATTTTGAGTAGCACTTTCGGTAGGCGGAGTTCTTGCTACATATTGACTAATTTGTTGTGTCGGCTGTATTTCGGGGTTTCCCCCACCGGGTCGTCGATTATGATCCGACCGCTGGTCGCTCGCGATGTACCCCGTTCCAGGTCCTGGTCTAGTAGGGGCCCCCTTCTCGGGTCATCGCATTTTATTGTATCTATTCCATTTAATCCTTGGCAGGGCTCACGATCCTGTAAGGTACGTGATTAGGTTCCATTTGTTCAATATGAGTCATCACTGACCAGGAAGCCGGCCGCCCAATGTAGGAGCCATCGTGCCTGGATTTCACACACTCGTCATACCTATCACTAGGTATGCTTTGTGGGCTTTTTATTATTATTTATTTATTTATTATTTTTTTTGCGTTCGAGGAGAGTTTAAAATGCCTACGCACTTATAGCGGCTGGTTAGTTGCGTCGAATGGTTTTCCACTAAAACATTCCCCCCTCCTTTTCTGGTGTTTGCCTTCATGGAACCGCTTTCTGCATTACTTGGTGATTATTATTATTATTATTATTATTATTAATTTTTTTTATTTTTTTATTTTTTTTTGCGTATGAGGAGGGTTTAAAATGCCTTCGCACTTACAGCGATTACTTGGTGATTATTATTATTATTCTTATTATTATTATTATTATTATTATTATTATTATTATTATTATTATTATTGTTATTATTATTATTATTGTTATTATTCCGAGTGGAGTTGTTCCAGTCTCCCATCGGACGCGTCCCCAGGTGGCGGATAGGGGAACTCTCGGCAAGTCTATCAGATTTGCAGGGAAGGTGGGAAATAAAATACCACCCGTGGACCAAAACTGGACGGCCGATCATCATGCCTGGTGCGGCTGCTGATAATCGAAATGGACCGAATATGGCAAACGCTACTGATTTATGATACAGACTTGGTGCTATAGGCTGACGGTTGCAGTATTCTGACATCTTAGTAAGCGGGGCGACACCTAGCTGAAACGACTGTTGGGCCAATGCTTCTACCGCCTCCGTCCCGTTAAAACTGTGGCAAGGCTCCGGCTACGTTCCGACCACATTGCCACTGAGGTGGTGGTATGGGTGCAGTTGAGAGTGTACTCCTGTTTTTTGTGCCGAGATCCTGGCTCTGAACATAGGCTCCCATAAGGACCTATGTCAACCCTCGCGTGGAGCTCACTGCTTGCAAATGGACCCACGGGGATCGTTCGAGTCGACCGTACAAAAGTAGAAGGATAGCTGCTCGGAGCGGGGACCCAAATAGAGAAGAAATGATTAAAAGAACACCCCCAAAAAATTTGACAAATACCATAGAAAACGAAAAAGGAGCAGAAGGAAAAAGCGCGCGCTCGTGTTTCCAGAAGAGCAGTAGGATTCTCCGGTAGCCTACATTGATGGAGGAGGCAGCTATTGCCACCCCAACGATGGTCACGGCTGACAAGAGCACTCCCAACTTGTCTGGAGAAGCAGTGGAAACACCACTTACGACAGCGAAGGGCACTCAGGGAACCAAAACATATGCGAATATATTAAGACTACCGGAGAGTTCACCACGCCAGGAATATATCCTGAAAATGAAAAGAAACGAGGAGGAAGCTCTTGAAAAACGCAAGGATGTTTTGAGGAAAATACGACAGGCCATGGAAAAGCAACGGAATATTAGTATGGACGTCAAAAACGGTATCTCGGAGCTGGAGGAATTCATCGATGTGACTACACAGTTCCGACGCAACTAGAAGACAGTCGAATCTGAGGCGCAGAAATCCAAAACAACGGATATAAATGCGACATCTGCAAAACGTAGTGCTACGAGCCCAGCTGAAAAAAGGCCCGACAAGAGGCCAATAAGTAAAACGAGCCGGACCACAGTTACAAAGATCCCTGACGAAGTAGCCCTAGTGGTAAAAGAATTGGCCAAAACAAACACGAGGACGCGGGAGAAAAGAGGACCTAATGTAAGGGTACGACCAGAGGCTATAATTGTTCGTCCTGCAGAAGGCCATAGTTTTGCAGAAGTCCTGAGGAATATGATATGCGTGGTAAGGCCAGAAGAGACTGACGTAGAGGTTCGAGCCATAAAGAAAACAAAAGCGGGAGGCTATCCTCGTGGAAATCGGAAAAGGAGGAAAAAAGCACAATTCTGCGACGCCATCACGGGTGCTCTCAGGGATACAGCGGAGGTGAAAGACTTAAGACCACAAGTCACTATTGAGGTACGGGATCTGGATCTATTCTCCACAAAAGAGGAAATAGTAGCTGCCCTGGAAGAGGCGATGGACTTGTCAAAGGATGACATGTACGTTCGACTAACAGAGGCAAATGATCGCGAACAGAGGAGAGCGTTCGTATCGATTCCCGCATCTACCTCCAGCAAAATTCTGGAGGCCCGCCGGATAAGAATCGGTTGGACACGGTGCAGGGTTAGGCTAGCTGAAGATGTCAAGCGCTGTTATAGGTGCTTCGCAACTGGCCATGTGCAATGGCAATGCAAGGGACCAGACAGGAAAGGAAAAGAGATTTGCATCCGGTGTGGAAAAAATGGCCACAAAATGCAGACATGCGCGAAATTACCGAAGTGCTGCATTTGCTTGGAGAGCAGAAGGACGACGCTAGATCGCCTACTCGGATCAAAGAAATGTCCCAACGGTAAACCGTAAACGCGATGAGAATATTACAACTCAATATGCATAGGGGAAAAACTGCAAACGATCTGTTACCACAGATGGCCATGGAATTGAAAGTGGACGTAGCCATCATAAGCGAACAATACGGCGAAATCTTGAACGGATACTGGAATGAGGACGAAACGGCAATGGTGGCAATATAGCTACCATCGATGACGAGACCCCATCGCAGCGGTCACGGCAAAGGGGAATGTTTTGTATGGGTACAGCTCGACGATATTACTGTTATTAGTTGCTATCTCACACCAAGTGATGCCATCAGGGATTTTGAAAGGAAGCTTGGCGAGTTGGAGGACAGAATAGTGACCATAGGTGGCAAATTCATCGTTGCCGGCGACTTCAATGCGAAGGCGATGGAGTGAAGTATGCCTTCAACGAACTCCAGAGGCAGAAGAATTCTTAATATGGCGGCAAGAACCGGCCTCGTCATTGCAAATGTTGGAAATACCCCAACTTTTAGACGCCCGGGCTGTGATGGAACCATACCCGATATAACACTTGTATCGGAGGGCATCCTAAACAGGATCCTGAACTGGCAAGTACTGGAGGAATATACGGGTAGTGATCACCAATACATCTTCTATACCTTGGAAACCGCGTGTACAAGGAACATTGGACGACAAAGAACGCATGCGTACAGGTGGAACAAGATCTTGCTAACTGAGGAAATAAACCGCAGACTGGATGCCGAAAACATAACAGGAAGTGCAGCGACGGTAGTGAATCGTGTTATGAACGAGATTCGACACTGCTGTAACAAAGCGATGCCAAGAGTTAATGGAACTGGACCAAACAGAAGAGCAGTATACTGGTGGAGCGAGGAAATTGCTGAGCTAAGGGCTAATTGCCTACGGTGGAGGCGCCGGTATACAAGAGCAAAACGACATGGAACTGCGAACGCGGAGGAGCAAGCGTATAAAAACGCTCGAACTGCTCTTCGGAAAACCATTGCGGACAACAAGCGCAGGTTATGGGAGGAATTGAGAGCCGACATCAACCAGAACCCCTGGGGGCTGGGCTATAAAGTTGTCATGCAGAAACTGGGCAAAAGAGGGCCTCTGACAGAAATGGATGAGAAAACAATGAAAAACATTGTGACAACTCTGTTCCCAACCCACGAAATTCGCAGTGAAGAGACCTTCCGCGGCGATGACCAAGTCACCGAATTCACAATAGAAGAACTTCAAATCGCAGCGACAAGCCTTAAAAATAGTCAGGCTCCCGGCCCTGATGGAGTACCAGCGGAAGTAATGAAGGAAATCGCGAGCAAACGTCCTGAAATACTCCTCAGAATGTATAATAGCTGCCTGAGAGAGGGTACGTTTCCTAGAGTGTGGAAAAGGCAACGGCTGGTACTGATAGATAAGGGCAAAGGGGATACAACGTCGCCATCTTCGTATAGGCCCCTGTGCATGCTCGACACGGCAGGAAAGCTTTACGAGAAGCTGATAAAGCCACGCTTGCAAAGGAGCCTCCAATTAAATGGAGGACTTTCGGAACGACAGCATGGCTTTCGCTCTGGAAGATCGACTATAGGAGCCCTACGAGAAGTAACTGACACCGTTTATACTACACAGCGAAGGAACTACTACAGTAGTTCTGTTGCCAACACTGGACGTTAAGAACTCCTTTAACAGCCTGAGATGGTGCGATGTCATGCATGCCTTGGGCCAGAAATTCGCCATATCACAGTACCTTAGAAGAGTAATAAATGATTATCTTATGGAAACAGTGCTTATCTACAACACAAGCAATGGGATACGAAGAGTCAACGTGACGTCGGGAGCGGCACAAGGCTCCATATTGGACTTATGGAACATTACGTACGACGAGATACTGCTCATTGAAATGCCACCAGATGCATTTCTAGTTGGCTATGCGGACGACATAGCGGCAGTCATTACGGCAAGAGATGTGAGTGAATCAGAACGCAGACTCAGTCAAGTCATGATCAGAGCCAGGACATGGTTAAACGAGCACGCACTACAGCTGGCGATGCAGAAAGCGGAGTTTCTGCTGCTCACTACACGCCAAATACCAACAGAGGTGAACATGAGGATAGAGGATGAGGTTATACGCACGAAAGCATACATCGAGTATCTGGGCGTTCGGCTGGATTCGAAGCTCACATACGCGGACCAGCTGAAACAAGCAACGACAAAGGCAGTGAAAGTAACGGCACAGCTTAGCAGACTAATGGCGAACACTGGAGGACCAATTTCCAGCAAACGCAGGCATCTTATGGAGGTAAACAACAGCATACTTCTCTACGGATGTGAAGTATGGGTTAACACGCTAAAAGTGAAGCAGAGGCTTCTGTTTCGGTAAGAAAGGCCTATATTCCGAACTCATTTCCAAGAACTTTATTTTAGCTTCGTTGAATACTGCTCTGAGTGTTCTTATGATGTTCTCATCTTGCTGGGTACTTATGTTTGTGATATGGTGTGTAGGGTTGTTGTCTTCTGATAATATAGTCTCTTGGTGTATTAGATCGGTGTTGGTGTCTTGATGAGTTGATATTAATTGTGTTGATTGTGTATGTTGGTTTTGTTCTGTTGTTTGTTTTGGTTGGTGATTATTATCTGGGGATTGAATATTACTAATGGCTGCTCGAATCTGATCACGTAGTATGGGCGGTATCAAATTGTTTCTAACTATTGTGGCTCTTCTATCTGCAAGGTCTTGCTGCCTATAGTTTACTATATTTTCATTGCGTGTTGCCATAAAGTAGGCTTTTAGTACGGACACGTTCATTTAGTGGGTCCATTTAATTCTACGCCGTAGCAGCCCTGCCTGGGTGAGCTCATTGTGATTTTGATTAGCACTTTCGGTAGGCGGAGTTCTTGTTGTATTTTGACTCCTTTGGTCTGTCGACTCTATTTCGGGGTTTCCCCGACCGGGTCGTCGAGTATGTCCCGGCCGCTGGCCGCTCGCATTGTCCTCCGTTCCAGGACCAGCTCCAGTAGGGGCGCCCTCCTCGGGCGATCGCATTTCATTTATTTCATTCATTTTACTATTTTCACCATGGTAATGGGTTCCATTTAACCCTTGGCAGGGCTCACGATCCCGCGGGGCACGTGAGAAGTTTGCAGTTGCTCAATATGAGTCTTCACTGACCAGGAAGCCGCCCAATGTGGAAACCGTCGCTCCTGGATTTTTGACTAGGGTCCGCGAGGTCGTCACATACTCGTCATACCTATCGCTAGGTATGCCTTGCGGTCTTATTATTATTATTATTATTATTATTATTATTATTATTATTATTATTATTATTATTATTGTTATTATTATTATTTTTCCAAATTTTTCCAACAACGTTGTCAGGCGTAAGTTCACCGATCTGTCCGTGTAGGTCACTTCGCTCCGCCTGCCACCTGTCGCAATCAAAGAACGTGTGTTCCACGTCGTCATTTTCTGTCGTGCAGTACATGCAGAAGGGATTCTCCATCTTGCCCGCCAGTGTTTGCCATTAGCCTACTTAGCATACCAGTCACTTTCGCCGCCTTATTGGCTACATGTTGTATCTGGGCCCAAAAAGTGAGCCTGCAGTCCAACTTGACACCCAAATATTTAATCGCTTTCTTGGTAGTCAAGAGCGCATCAGTCATTTGCATGTCAATTTCAAGTGGCATGTGCGTTCCGGTCATCAATATCACCCCTGTCTTGTTCTTTGCCAGCTCAAGACCATGGTTCTCCAGCCATGATTGGGTCCTTATCATCACCTGGTTAAGTTTAATCTTTGCGTGGGTTATATCTCGTACTGAGATTACCGCCGCTATGTCATCTGCGTAGGCCACGAGATGTGTATCCTGTGGCATTTTCACATTCAGGATGTCATCGTAGGCTATGTTCCAGAGGTCGGGCCCTAGGTTCGATCCCTGCGCCGCGCCAGATGTGAGCATCTTTGTCTTCTTCCCATCTGGCATGTCATAGAGAAGTTTGTGATCCCTAAGGTAGCTCCGCGGTACCTTTCCCGCAACGTCCTTATAGTATCTGCCCAACGTAGACTGTTAAAGGCATTCCTTACATCAAGTGGGGCCAGTACGATGGTACGCTTTGGATGGTAGCGTCTGCTCTGGGCGTGTTCGAAATTCATAATCACATCCTCAACTGCACCTAGTGTCGATTTTCCTGGTCGAAAACCAAACTGTCTATCTGATAATCCCCCAGCAGACTCAACGGATTCTGCAAATCTGCGGTGCAGTAGCTTCTCCAACAGTTTGCCGGCACTATCGAGCATGCAGAGAGGCCGGTATGCTGGTTGTGTTAGGTCACCTCTGGCTTTGCTAATCAATTGGAGCTTCTGTATTTCCACTGCTTAGGGAAAATACCTTGATTTAAGCAAGCGTTATAGACCTCGAGCATCGCATCTAGGTGATTCTCGGCGAGGAGTTTGAGTATCACAACAGGTACTCCGTCTGGACCGGGCGCTTTGCCCTCTTTAAGGCTTCTGGCCGCAGTCCTAAGCTCTTCCTCTGTAAAAGGGGTTGGAATGTCTGCGTGTAGTTCACCTTCCTGCCGAAGTGGAGGGTGCGTGACAAACAGATTTTCCACTATATTCTCAATATCTTCACTTCTCATTTGTGGAGCATCGGAATTTATATATAGTTTCTTCATAACGATCTTGTAGCCCAAATTCCATGGGTTGCTGTTAAGGTCATTACAAAGTTCTTCCCATTTCGTCTTCTTGCTCAAGATAATGGCATGTTTCAGAGCCTTTTGAGATCATCTAAAGGTCTCAGCCTCCATTAATCCCTGACCATTCCTCCTAGCTCTGGTGTACATCCTCCTATCACAGAGACAAGCCCGTCTAAGTTCGGCTATTTCCGGCGTCAACCAATACATCGGCCGTCTTCTCAAATTCTGCATCACCCGAGGCATGGATGCATTGCGGCTTTGAGTTATGCGTTGGATCATTGCATTTGCGAGAGATTCAGCGTCCCTTCTTACGTTGGGAGTTGGAATTTCATCGAAATTTGTCAGCAGCACTTCGGGATCTAGTCTTGCTAAATTCCATATCCGTGTGCTTCTTCTTCTTGATCCCAAGGCAGGAAGTGGTCGGACTGTAATCTGGAAGGTAATATATTGGTGATCGCTTCCAGTGTAGTCCTTCAGTACTTCACATCCCATAATTTTTGGGGCCAGACTCTCCGTCACCAACGTGATGTCCGGCGTAGTGGATTCACAGCCCGGTCTTCTAAAGGTAGTGGCATAAGTATCGTTTGCCACAACTAGACCCAGCCGTGCGGCCATATCTAGGATGTACCTTCCACGAGAATTCGTTGTTGAAGCTCCCCATTCTATAGCCTTGGCATTGAAATCCCCGGCTATTATACAAGCGCCTCCCATCTCGCGTGCCTTATTTTCAATTAGCTCCAGTTTTTTTTTAAACTGCTCTATGCCTTCGCTGGGGGTTAGGTAGCAGCTCATCAGTGTGAACGTAGATGTATGCATAGCCCTAGCCGGTCCCGTATTGCGTAATAGCAAGCGTACTACCGGCGGTTATCCACAGTGCAGCCGTTCCCGTTCCATCCTCGTACCAGGATCCCCTAGATATCCTCCCGTATTGCTCACTGACTATAACCGCATCTACCTCCCTCTCCGCGACTATCTGTTCTAGCAAGGAGTTTGCTGTCCGGCTTCTATGCATATTTGCCTGGAGCACTTTCATTTTCTTCTTGGCAGTGGGCATCTCTTCGAACCAGGCAGATGGTCAGTCTGGTTACGCTTCGCTTCCACGCACAGAACGCATTTGGGAGTTGCGTTGCAGTCCTTGATTTTGTGGTTTCTCCTGTCTGGGCCAGAACAGTTTCCCTGGAAGTGTCCCAATCCAAGACAGCGGTAACATCTTTTGATGTCCTCACATGCCCGCATTCTCGCATGAATCCAACCAATTTTAACATGGCCGGTTTCAATAAGTTTAGCGGCACTTTCCGCTGATACAGTAATAAACGCCCATTTCTGCTCCTGGGCATTTGGACGTGTCATTTGCAGCTGTATCTCTTCCTCTTCTTTAGGCAGAAGTTTCCGGACTGCTGCATCTACTTCTTCCTTGAGCGTCAGGGAGTCGAGATTCCGAATCTCGATTGTAGCTCTAGGCTTTAGTTCGGCAATGGAGGTTGTGTCCCTTATGTTTGCTCTTAGTTGTTGGATGAAGTCAGACTTGACCTGTTGCCCTCTTCCAAACTCTAAGAGGATAGCTCCATTCCATGTTTTCCTCACGGTTTTTATCCTAACTGCATCGCCATTCACTTTACTACGCAGGTCTTTCAGCACCCGTTCATAGCTGTATCCCGCAGCCGGTTTAACCATCACGGCTTCCGGTCTTATGCGTACCGGTTTCTGATTGTTCTTGCCGTTGCTCTCGGCTTCCTTCTTCTTGCGGGCTTTTTTCTTATTCCCGCTCTTCCTGGTGACAGTCTGCCACACTTTCTCTTTGTTTAGAGAAACCTCTATTCTGTTCCCCTTAGGCCCTGTGGATCTAGCCTTTTTGCTGCTTTCGGGAACTGCTGGGCTGGTGTCCGGTCGTTTTTGGTTTGTCGACACGGCTGTTACAGCATCCTCTAGCTGTTCGGGAACAGCACGCTTGTGGTGGTTCGAAGAAGATCTTTCTTTTTCCGCAATCTTCCACGAGCGCCTGGGGTTCAGAGTTACGTCTAGCAACTCCGACATTTTAGAAACGCCATTTTTGACATTGACGCTTATATTCTTCTGGCGGTTAAACGCCAGTTGTATATTGCCGATTATCTCTTTGCACTGGAGTAAGGCATCCTCTTCCATCTTCCTCAACATTTTTATCAGCTCCAGTCGAGGTGAGCATCCCATCGAACTTTTGGAGGAGCCTTCCATCTAGGTGTTCAATGGTGCACGAGCTTCACTTCTGCTTCCTACAACAAGCGGTGCCCTATTTTTGCTACTCGAAGCTTTCCCTGTTGGAGAATTGGTGCTTTCCTGTCGGCAGTCATTTAATGGGGTATGAAATGACACTTCTTCGTTCGTAGCCTTCGATTGCGCCTCACGATTTCCAGCTATGCGCTGGCTATACGTGGGTGGCGTTCTTTGCAGCAAGTTACTCTTTTTTAAAGCTCCTCTTAGAGCAGCATCTTACTGATTTTGCTTCACAGCGCTACTTTTCTCTTCTCTCACTATTCCATCATGTTTTTTCGCGTTAGCTATCATTTTGAAAATCTATTCTATTGGGTCCCCGATCCCAGCCGCTATCCTTACAAGATTGTACAGTCGCCTGAAAAAATTATCCCCGTGGGTCTCTTTGTAAGCAGTGAGGTCCACGCGAGGGTTGACACGGGACCTTATGAGTACCTGTGTTCAGAGCCAGGATATCGGCGCAAGACAGGAGTCGCCCTCAACTGAGCCTGTACCACCACCGTGGTGGCGACATGTTCAGAACGTACTGGGAGCCTAGCCACAGTTTTATCGGGACGGGGGCGAATACAGCATTAGCCCATCTGCCATTTCAGCCAAACGTCACTCTGGCATACTAAGGTGATAGAATACTGCAGTCGTCCGCTCATAATCGACAATTCAAACATAGTAAGTCAGTATCGTAGGCCGTATTCGATGCTCTCATCGTCATCATCAGCTGGCCAGGAGTGGTGGCCAGCTGTCCAGATTTGGTCCGCGGGTGGTGCTTTTATCTCCCACCTTCCCTGCAAATATAAAATAGGTCCGCCGAGAGTTCCCCTATCCGCCACCTGGGGACGCGTCCGATGAGAGCCTTGGATTACTCCACACGGAATTATTATTATAATTATTATTATTATTATTATTATTATTATTATTATTATTATTATTATTATTATTATAGAATTTTACATTCTCAGCTTATCCTGGAATTGACGTACCGGGTCTGAGACCAAAGGTTACGCTCTGTGGGGATATAATTCATCTTTTATATCCGTTATCCTAAAGTTTCCCTCACGATCGTTGTTGCTTTTATTAGAATTGCTTTTTGCATTTCGGTTAATATTTTTACATTAAGGTCTAATTTTTCGATTGCACACGTGGTTCCTTTGGGTATTGTTCTCATAGAGCTTATAACTATTGGTAGAATTTCTACCTTGACTAGATTGTGTGTATTCTTAATGTATTGGGCAAGCAGTATATATTTAGATTTTTTGATGGCTATAGTGTCTTCGATATTAGTATCATATGGTATGGCGAAGTCAATGATCTGGGCAATTTTTCTTTGTTTATTTATTACAATCATATCTGGTCTATTGGGTATATTTGTGTCTCGTGGGATGTTGGTTAGTATTGATCTATCCCAATAGATAATATATTGGTTATTTTCAATTATTGGCTTAGGTTGATATTTGTAGTACTGTGTTGTTGGCTCATTAAAATTTAGTCTATTTATAATATTTATGTAAAGGAATTGAATTCCTTTATTTAAGTTTCTGACTTTACGATGAGAATTCATTTATTTAAGCTTCTGTTGTAAAAGCATATGTTTTTCATATATTTGAAGGAAAAGTAGAAGTTTTGAAATAATTGATACATAAAATCAAGTAAAATTAATTTTTAAATTATTGCATATAGCAAAACAAGAGGAATTGACATTGAATTATAAACTTTAAATGTCGTTTCTTTGTTTGCAGGTAAAATAACGAAAGTTTTAGCTAATTAAGAATTATGTTAATATTGTACCTAATAAAATATCAAACTTTGTTTGCAGAGAAACTCAATTTCAGTTTTTTATTGATGTTAAATTCCAACTTTAAGTTCACCTTATATTGAATAAACATTATAAAACGACATTTTTATTTACTGGTAAAATGGAAAAGTTAAAATTTGAGTTTGTGCTTAAATCAGCGAGTGACGGGAAATCAAATTTTCTGGCTCTAACCTCAATTTCAACAGTCAAAGAAAAAACTTTTATTTTGCCGGAGCAATATCAAGATATAGCATATCATACAGAATTGTCGAAAACTACAGTGCTTAAAAAAGTAAAAAATTCTATGAAACAGAGACACCAAACTAGAAGAGTCTGGATAAAATTAGACGAGTCACTGTCGCAGATTTATGTAGATGAGGAAAACAACGTTCAATTTAAGGACATTTATCTAGAAGAACAACAACCTGAGAAGAAAATCATTGCTACAGAGGGTGTAACAGAACAGATGTTAACAAACATACTACAGAGTGTGTGTACAAAAAAAGAAAACACTAAAAACAACGAAAATAAAAATAGCATGAAAGTTTTATCTGAAAAATTTGTTCTATAGAAATTTACAAACAAAAGTTCAAATGTTACTCAGTGGATATGTTTCTTTGAACATGAATGCGACCGGTTACAAAAAGAGAAAGATGGCGAAAAAATAGAAATATTTAGATTTTTTTTAGAAGGATCGTGTTTAGATTGTTATAATTCTATGCTCATAAAACTGACATTAAGTTCTGAGAGGATAGAGTGGAAAAATAATTTCTGTGAAACGTACGCTGATAAAGGGTGGGGTCCAGTGAAATATGCGATGTTTTTCAAGCATAACAGCGGATCACTTTTAGACTACGCTCTTAAAAAAGAAAGGATTCTACTGGAATTAAATAAATCAATAGATAAAAAAACTTTAATTGATCTGATTGCAGCAGGATTACCGGATTTCGTAACAGATAGAATAAATAGAGAAGACTTTGAAGAAACTAAAGATCTTTTTAATGAATTAAGAAGCCTAGAGCATTTGATAAAAAGAAAAAACCCTGAAAAGAAGAAAAGTATGTACATAGGTTCTAAAGAAAACTCTCAAGAAAAAACCCCATGCAAAATATGTGAAAGAATGGGAAAAAAGTTTCGCTATCATTCTGAACAAGTATGTTGGTTCAAAGTAAATGAGAAGAGTCAAGCAGAAAAAAAGAATGAAATAAAGTATGTTCATAACTCCGAGATAGAGGCTGAACTTAACGACATAAACCAAAAAAACTAGATATAACACCATTAATAAAAGTCAAACTATTGCTGCAAGACACAATAGAGACGACTGGAATATATGATTCTGGTTCTAATGTTTCTTTGATAAGTTCAAAACTTTTAAAATTTAAAAATAAAGAAATAAATGCGCATAGTACAAACCTTCAGACAATTAATGGTGAGAAAAAAACAAAAGGAACAGTTAAATTAAAAATAAGAATATTCAATATAGAAGAAGAAGTAGACCTATTTGTCATAGATGGGAACAATTTTAAGTACGATATTTTGATTGGACTGAACATGATAAAAACATTTAGATTGCATCAGGATGAAAATTTAAAGATAACGCAGAAAACTATTGAAACTGATAGAAAACATAGTTGTGAATATGAAAAAAATACAATAGCTGCAGCAAATAATGATCAACGAAATGAAAATGAATGCAAAACACCGAATGTCGTCAGAGTGAATTTTAATGAACACATAAAGGTGGAAAATTTTGAGATTTATATAAACCACATGCGAACTTATTGACAATTATAAAACCATTTTTGCAAGAGATAGATTTGATACAGGTACAGTGAGACATTATGAAGCACGTATTGATCTTAAAGTGGATAAATACTGCAGTAAGAGACCATATAGATGCTCTATAGAGGACCGAAATGAAATAGAAGAGCAAGTCTCAAAACTACTTGAGAAAGGCCTAATTGAGGAGTCTTACAGTCCATTTGCGGCCCCAGTAACTTTGGCCTATAAGAGAGAGGATGGTAAGAAAACGAGACTTTGCATAGATTTCAGAGAATTGAATAAGATTGTAATTCCTCAGTCACAGCCATTCCCCCTCATTGAAGATCTGGTAGATAAAACCAGGAATTGTAAATTTTTTTCAACACTTGATATAAACTCAGCTTTTTGGGCAATTCCATTAAGAATTCAAGATAGAAAAAAGACTGGATTTGTAACCCAAGAAGGTCATTTTCAATGGACATGCCTCCCTTTCGGGTTAAAGACATCTCCCGCTATCTTTCAACGAATTTTGAGCAATATAATAAGGAAGCACAAACTAACAACTTTCGCGGTTAATTATATAGATGACATTTTAGTGTTTTCGGATACTTTTGAAGATCATATAAACCACTTGCAGAAGTTATTAAATGCAATACTAGCAGAAGGCTTCAGGCTGAAGTTATCAAAATGTAAGTTTGCGGCAAATTCTGTAAAATATTTAGGTCATATTATAGAGAACAACACAATAAGCCCATTAAAAGATAATTTGATTTCGATAAAGGAATTTCCGATACCAAACACTATGAAACAGGTTCGTCAATTTTTAGGTAAAATTAATTTTTACAATAAATACATAGAAAAGAGTTCAATACTATTGGATCCACTTCACTTATTAAGAAAAGGGGAAAAATTTGTTTGGTCCAAAGAATGTAATGAATCGTTCGAATCTGTAAAACTATTACTTTGTTCAAAACCTGTTTTATCAATTTTCGATAAAAACTTACCAATATAACTATGTTTACACAGATGCAAGTATTAAAGGCGTCTGTGCAATTTTAAAGCAACAACAAGAAAATAGAGAAATCAAACCGGTGGCTTATTTTTCAAAAAAACTAAATTCAAATCAAAAAAAGAAGAAAGCTATTTATTTGGAATGTTTAGCGATAAAGGAAGCTATTAAATACTGGCAATATAGACTTTTGGGAACAAAATTTACAGTCTTTTGTGATCATAAGCCGCTAGAAAGAATGAACATCAGGTCTAGAACTGATGAAGAATTGGGAGATCTAACGCATTACCTGTCTCAGTATGATTTTGATATAAAGTATTCCCCAGGGAAACAAAATCTAGAAGCAGACTGTTTAAGTAGAAACCCGGTATTGGAACCACACGACAATGAAGATGAACAGCTTAGAGTAGTAAATTTTATCAGTCTAAATGAAATTTTAAAAGACCAGCTGGAAGAGAAAAAGGATAAATTCATACTTAAGGAAAATATATATTATAAAAAAGTACGGAAAAAGGAGAAAATTATTCTGTCCGAAGAGTTTAGCAAAGAATTTATAAAAAAAGTGCATAAACACTATTGTCATATTGGAATAAAACAAACGCAAAACAAAATCAGTAAATTTTACTCAGCAGAAAATTTGACCTAGAATATAAGAAAAGTCTGCAGAAACTGTGAAATATGCATTAAGAATAAGTCGAGAGGGAGAGAAAAAATTGGCCTACTATCACACTTAGGTCCGGCTAAAAATCCATTTGAAATAGTTTCAATAGACACTATTGGTGGTTTTGGAGGTTCGAGATCCACAAAAAAATATTTACATCTTCTGGTTGACCATTTCACAAGATATGCATACATCCACACATCAAAAACACAGACCGCAATTGATTTCATCAAACTTGTGGAAAAAGTAACGGATAACCACATTGGAAAAGTTTTATCCGATCAATACCCAGGAATAAATTCAAAGAAGTTCAAAAATTACTTAACAGAGAAATCTATACCCATAATTTTCACTGCCGTGGATACACCATTTTCAAATGGTCTAAACGAACGGCTAAACCAAACTCTTATTAATAAAATAAGATGCAGGATAAATGAGAGCAAGAAAAAGCGAGCCTGGACAACGATAGCACAGGAATGTGTGGAAGCATATAATGAAACTGAACATACAATTACAGGATACACGCCAAAATATCTTTTGGAAGGTGCGGATGGTTCACTTTTACCTAAAGAATTGAAACAAAAATTTACACATGAAAACTGGATTAAAGACAGGGAAAATGCTTTACAAAATACCATAAGATCACATAGCTACAATAAACAGAAATATGATACAAAAAGAAAACATGTTGATTTAAGGATAGGTGATATGGTATATATAGAAGGCGGTAATAAATTAAACAGGAAGAAGATGGATGAATTGCGGATTGGGCCATACCAAATACTAGAAAAAATTTAAAATTCGATCTATAAAATTAGAACTGGGCTAAACGATTCTGAATTTAATTTATTTCACATCGCAAAATTAATTCCTGTTACAAATTTTGAAGAAGACTAAAGTACAAAAGAAGAAGAGGAATTTAGTTTTTCTTAAAGGGGGGAGATGTAAAGGAATTGAATTCCTTTATTTAAGTTTCTGACTTTACGATGAGAATTCATTTATTTAAGCTTCTGTTGTAAAAGCATATGTTTTTCATATATTTGAAGGAAAAGTAGAAGTTTTGAAATAATTGATACATAAAATCAAGTAAAATTAATTTTTAAATTATTGCATGTAGCAAAACAAGAGGAATTGACATTGAATTATAAACTTTAAATGTCGTTTCTTTGTTTGCAGGTAAAATAACGAAAGTTTTAGCTAATTCAGAATTATGTTAATATTGTACCTAATAAAATATCAAACTTTGTTTGCAGAGAAACTCAATTTCAGTTTTTTATTGATGTTAAAGTCATGTCTTTGCTTGTAATGATTTGGAAGTAGGGTTGGACTGCTGTTAAGTAGGTGCTGTATGGTTTCAGGCGTATCACCGCACCTTCGGCAACTATCGTCTGTTACTGTACTGTCTCGAATTATGTACTTCCTGAAGTTCTTTGTTTGTATTACTCCATCCTGAATGGCTATAATAAATCCTTCGGTTTCAGCAAAGACGTTACTATATTTAAGCCAATTGTTAGTATTTACAACATCTACATAAGCCTGATTGATCAAGTTTGGGTACTTTCCGTGCAGCGGTTTTGATTTCCAGTCTTGAATGAGGTTATCTAATGTTATTTGAGTATTGTTGTCATTGTTTTTAAGATTTAATGGAGTTAGGTTGTCATCGGCATTCACGAGTCTTCTGTAGAGAGTAGATACTGAAGCTTTTGTTTTAAAATATTCTATTAATTTTATTAACTGTTTATCGTGTAGTGTCTTTATATTTAGTATTCCTCTTCCTCCAAATTTTCTTGGAATGTTTATCCGTTCTAGCGATGCTTTTGGGTGGTGATATTTAAGCTTCGTTAAGGTAGTACTGACTTTCATATCGAGGTTATTCAAATCTGTATTTGACCAGGATATGATACCAAATGTATATGTAAGAAGAGGTATGGCGAAAGTGTTTATTGCTTTTACAAGGTTTCGACCATTTAATTTGCTTTTGCATATCACATTAATCCTTTTAATGAACTCCTTCTTGATGTCCTCTTTTTGTTTCCTGTGGTCTATTGTGATATGTTGTTTGATTCCCAGGTACTTATAGTGTTCGTCTCTTCTAAGTGGTGTTATACCTTCCAGGTCCTGAGTTAGGAAATTTTGGCTGGTTGTATATTTTCCCCTGGTCACATTTTGTATTTTACATTTGTCGATTCCAAATTTCATTTTGATATCTTTTGAAAACATTTCAACTATTCTCAATAGGTTATCTCGATTTTGTTTTGTGCTTGCATAAATTTTTAGATCATCCATAAAGAAACAATGCGAAATTATATCGGTTGTAGGGCATAGTTTATATCCATATTGGCTCTGTTGGAGGAGAGTTGATAAAGGGTTTATTGCAATACAGAATATTAAGGGGCTAAGTGAATCGCCCTGGTATATTCCACGCAGTATTTTTATTGGCTGCGACACAGCGGTGTTGTTTCCGTTTTTTATATGCAATTTAGTTTCCCAGAATCGCATTAGGTGATCAATACATTTTATCAGAGTGGCATCAACTTTATATATTTTTAGCACTTCTAGGAGCCATGAGTGTGGTACTGAATCGAATGCCTTCTGGTAGTCTATAAATGCCGTATACAAGTTTTTCTTTCTTTTTATAGCTTGCTTGGTTGTTATGCTATCAATTATAAGTTGGTCTTTACACCCCTTTGTTCCAGGTCGGCATCCTTTCTGTTCCTCTGCGATAATGTTGTTGTTTTCATAGTACTCACTTATTGCAAGACCTACACATGCTGTAAATATTTTATACCCTGTGTTTAGACATGTTATTGGTCTAAATTGCGATGAAGATGTTGGATTATCAACTTTTGGTTTCAAGTATGTTGTGCCTGTACACATTTCGTGTGATATATGATTAGGATTTGTTATGAAATCATTGAATATATTTATTATGTGACTATGTAGTGTTGTTAGATGCTTATAATAGTAATTGTGAATTTTATCGCTTCCTGGGTGCTTCCAGTTGTGGAGTTTTTGTATCACCATTTTGAAACGAGTTTGGGTTATGGTAGTTGTGGTCATTGGTGCATTATCGGTCACGTGTGTAACTATGGTATTCATCCATTCTGGTGTTTTGTTGTGTATCACTGGTTCGCTCCATATTTTTTTCCAAAAGTTTTCTAATTCGACAATTGCGACATTATGCATGTCTGTTGTTGCCTTATCATGCGATCTTGCTATTTTGTCATAAAACCGCTTTTATTCCATTTGGAAGATTTTATTATGCTTTTTCCTATCGTAACTTTTTGTATAATTCCGCATTCTTTCTGAACATTTTAGTAGCTTCTGTTTAACTGTGTCTCGCAATTGTTCTATGGTGTAGTTTAATGGGTCGAATTGTGTGTGTACGAGGTGTCTACGTCTGATATTTTTGAGTTTAGCTTCTGTTCTCCTTCCAGTTGTATTAGTTTCGAATCCAGTGAGGAAGCCTAAATCTTTCCTGATGCTGTCTATCTTTGATTGCAATCGTCTTTGCCATCCTGACTTTGAATGTGGATGCTTATGTCTGTGCTCGCTACTTCTGTTTGTTGGTTGCTGTTGTATACGATGGTTAGTTTCACTTCCACTCCCTGTAATTTCGCAGGTTGTGATGAACTTTGTTATCGTATATGCGCTGCAGTAGACAAGTCCGATTATGTGGCTGTAGTTGGTATTTGACGTTATCTCTGATGGTAATATTTCGTTATTAAGAATGGATGTTATTTTGTGCAATCTTTTACATGGCTTCTGTTTCGGTAAGAAAGGCCTATATTCCGAACTCATTTCCAAGAACTTTATTTTAGCTTCGTTGAATACTGCTCTGAGTGTTCTTATGATGTTCTCATCTTGCTGGGTACTTATGTTTGTGAGATGGTGTGTAGGGTTGTTGTCTTCTGATAGTATAGTCTCTTGGTGTATTAGATCGGTGTTGGTGTCTTGATGAGTTGATATTAATTGTGTTGATTGTGTATGTTGGTTTTGTTCTGTTGTTTGTTGTGGTTGGTGATTATTATCTGGAGATTGATTATTACTAATGGCTGCTCGAATCTGATCACGTAGTATGGGCGGTATCAAATTGTTTCTAACTATTGTGGCTCTTCTATCTGCAAGGATTTGCTGCCTATAGTTAACTATATTTTCATTGCGTGTTGCCATAAAGTAGGCTTTTAGTACGGACACGTTCATTTCGTGGGTCCATTTAATTCTACGCCGTGGCAGCCCTGCCTGGGTGAGCTCATTGTGATTTTGAGTAGCACTTTCGGTAGGCGGAGTTCTTGTTGTATTTTGACTCCTTTGTTCTGTCGACTCTATTTCGAGGTTTCCCCGACCGGGTCGTCGAGTATGTCCCGGCCGCTGGCCGCTCGCATTGTCCCCCGTTCAAGGACCAGCTCCAGTAGGGGCGCCCTCCTCGGGCAATCGCATTTCATTTATTTCATTCATTTTACTGTTTTCACCATGGAAATGGGTTCCATTTAACCCTTGGCAGGGCTCACGATCCCGCGGGGTACGTGAGAAGTTTGCAGTTGATCAACATGAGTCTTCACTGACCAGGAAGCCGCCCAATGTGGAAACCGTCGCGCCTGGATTTTTGACTAGGGTCCGCGAGGTCGTCACACACTCGTCATACCTATCGCTAGGTATGCCTTGCGGTCTTATTATTATTATTATTATTATTATTATTATTATTATTATTATTATTATTATTATTATTATTATTGTTATTATTATTATTTTTCCAAATTTTTCCAACAACGTTGTCAGGCGTAAGCTCACCGATCTGTCCGTATAGGTCACTTCGCTCCGCCTGCCACCTGTCGCAATCAAAGAACGTGTGTTCCACGTCGTCATTTTCTGTCGTGCAGTACATGCAGAAGGGATTCTCCATCTTGCCCGCCAGTGTTTGCCATTAGCCTACTTAGCATAACAGTCACTTTCGCCGCCTTATTGGCTACATGTTGTATCTGGGCCTAAAAAGTGAGCCTGCAGTGCAACTTGACACCCAAATATTTAATCGCTTTCTTGGTAGTCAAGAGCGCATCAGTCATTTGCATGTCAATTTCAAGCGGCATGTGCCTTCGGGTTATCAATATCACCTCTGTCTTGTTCTTTGCCAGCTCAAGACCATGGTTCTCCAGCCATGATTGGGTCCTTATCATCACCTGATTAAGTTTAATCTTTGCGTCGGTTATATCTCGTGCTGAGATTACCGCCGCTATGTCGTCTGCGTAGGCCACGAGATGTGTATCCTGTGGCATTTTCACATTCAGGATGTCATCGTAGGCTATGTTCCAGAGGTCGGGCCCTAGGTTCGATCCCAGCGCCGCTCCAGATGTGAGCATCTTTGTCCTCTTCCCATCTGGCGTGTCATAGAGAAGTTTGTGATCCCTAAGGTAGCTCCGAAACATCTTCATCAGATATACCGGGACGCGGTACCTTTCCCGCAACGTCCTTATAATATCTGCCCAACGTAGACTGTTAAAGGCATTCCTTACATCAAGTGGGGCCAGTACGATGGTACGCTTTGGATGGTAGCGTCTGCTCTGGGCGTGTTAGAAATTCATAATCACATCCTCAATTGCACCTAGTGTCGATTTTCCTGGTCGAAAACCAAACTGTCTATCTGATAATCCCCCAGCAGACTCAACGGATTCTGCAAATCTGCGCTGCAGTAGCTTCTCCAACAGTTTGCCGGCACTATCGAGCATGCAGAGAGGCCGGTATGCTGGTTGTGTTAGGTCACCTCTGGCTTTGCTAATCAATTGGAGCTTCTGTATTTCCACTGCTTAGGGAAAATACCTTGATTTAAGCAAGCGTTATAGACCTCGAGCATCGCATCTAGGCGATTCTCGGCGAGGAGTTTGAGTATCACAACAGGTACTCCGTCTGGACCGGGCGCTTTGCCCTTTTTAAGGCTTCTGGCCGCAGTCCTAAGCTCTTCCTCTGTAAAAGGGGTTGGAATGTCTGCGTATAGTTCACCTTCCTGCCGAAGTGGAGGGTGCGTGACAAACAGATTTCCCACTATATTCTCAATTTCTTCACTTCTCATTTGTGGAGCATCGGAATTTGTATATAGTTTCTTCATAACGATCTTGTAGCCCAAACCCCATGGGTTGCTGTTAAGGTCATTACGAAGTTCTTCCCATTTCGTCTTCTTGCTCAAGATAATGGCATGTTTCAGAGCCTTTCGAGATCATCTGAAGGTCTCAGCCTCCATTAATCCCTGACCATTCCTCCTAGCTCTGGTGTACATCCTCCTATCACAGAGACAAGCCCGTCTAAGTTCGGCTATTTCCGGCGTCAACCAATACATCGGCCGTCTTCTCAAATTCTGCATCACCCGAGGCATGGATGCATTGCAGCTTTGAGCTATGCGTTGGATCATTGCATTTGCGAGAGATTCAGCGTCCCTTCTTACGTTGGGAGTTGGAATTTCATCGAAATTTGTCAGCAGCACTTCGGGATCTAGTCTTGCTAAATTCCATATCCGTGTGCTTCTTCTTAATCCCAAGGCAGGAAGTGGTCGGACTGTAATCTGGAAGGTAATATATTGGTGATCGCTTCCAGTGTAGTCCTTCAGTACTTCACATCCCATAATTTTTGGGGCCAGACTCTCCGTCACCAACGTGATGTCCGGCGTAGTGGATTCACAGCCCGGTCTTCTAAAGGTAGTGGCATAAGTATCGTTTGCCACAACTAGACCCAGCCGTGCGGCCATATCTAGGATGTACCTTCCGCGAGAATTCGTTGTTGAAGCTCCCCATTCTATAGCCTTGGCATTGAAATCCCCAGCTATTATACAAGCGCCTCCCATCTCGCGTGCCTTATTTTCAATTAGCTCCAGTTTTTTTTTAAACTCCTCTATGCCTTCGCTGGGGGTTAGGTAGCAGCTCATCAGTGTGAACGTAGATGTATGCATAGCCCTAGCCGGTCCCGTATTGCGTAATAGCAAGCGTACTACCGGCGGTTATCCACAGTGCAGCCGTTCCCGTTCCATCCTCGTACCAGGATCCCCTAGATATCCTCCCGTATTGTTCACTGACTATAACCGCATCTACCTCCCTCTCCGCGACTATCTGTTCTAGCAAGGAGTTTGCTGTCCGGCTTCTATGCATATTTGCCTGGAGCACTTTCATTTTCTTCTTGGCAGTGGGCATCTCTTCGAACCAGGCAGATGGTCAGTCTGGTTACGCTTCGCTTCCACGCACAGAACGCATTTGGGAGTTGCGTTGCAGTCCTTGATTTTGTGGTTTCTCCTGTCTGGGCCAGAACAGTTTCCCTGGAAGTGTCCCAATCCAAGACAGCGGTAACATCTTTTGATGTCCTCACATGCCCGCATTCTCGCATGAATCCAACCAATTTTAACATGGCCGGTTTCAATAAGTTTAGCGGCACTTTCCGCTGATACAGTAATAAACGCCCATTTCTGCTCCTGGGCATTTGGACGTGTCATTTGCAGCTGTATCTCTTCCTCTTCTTTAGGCAGCAGTTTCCGGACTGCTGCATCTACTTCTTCCTTGAGCGTCAGGGAGTCGAGATTCCGAATCTCGATTGTAGCTCTAGGCTTTAGTTCGGCAATGGAGGTTGTGTCCCTTATGTTTGCTCTTAGTTGTTGGATGAAGTCAGACTTGACCTGTTGCCCTCTTCCAAACTCTAAGAGGATAGCTCCATTCCATGTTTTCCTCACGGTTTTTATCCTAACTGCATCGCCATTCACTTTACTACGCAGGTCTTTCAGCACCCGTTCATAGCTGTATCCCGCAGCCGGTTTAACCATCACGGCTTCCGGTCTTATGCGTACCGGTTTCTGATTGTTCTTGCCGTTGCTCTCGGCTTCCTTCTTCTTGCGGGCTTTTTTCTTATTCCCGCTCTTCCTGGTGACAGTCTGCCACACTTTCTCTTTGTTTAGAGAAACCTCTATTCTGTTCCCCTTAGGCCCTGTGGATCTAGCCTTTTTGCTGCTTTCGGGAACTGCTGGGCTGGTGTCCGGTCGTTTTTGGTTTGTCGACACGGCTGTTACAGCATCCTCTAGCTGTTCGGGAACAGCACGCTTGTGGTGGTTCGAAGAAGATCTTTCTTTTTCCGCAATCTTCCACGAGCGCCTGGGGTTCAGAGTTACGTCTAGCAACTCCGACATTTTAGAAACGCCATTTTTGACATTGACGCTTATATTCTTCTGGCGGTTAAACGCCAGTTGTATATTGCCGATTATCTCTTTGCACTGGAGTAAGGCATCCTCTTCCATCTTCCTCAACATTTTTATCAGCTCCAGTCGAGGTGAGCATCCCATCGAACTTTTGGAGGAGCCTTCCATCTAGGTGTTCAATGGTGCACGAGCTTCACTTCTGCTTCCTACAACAAGCGGTGCCCTATTTTTGCTACTCGAAGCTTTCCCTGTTGGAGAATTGGTGCTTTCCTGTCGGCAGTCATTTAATGGGGTATGAAATGACACTTCTTCGTTCGTAGCCTTCGATTGCGCCTCACGATTTCCAGCTATGCGCTGGCTATACGTGGGTGGCGTTCTTTGCAGCAAGTTACTCTTTTTTAAAGCTCCTCTTAGAGCAGCATCTTACTGATTTTGCTTCACAGCGCTACTTTTCTCTTCTCTCACTATTCCATCATGTTTTTTCGCGTTAGCTATCATTTTGAAAATCTATTCTATTGGGTCCCCGATCCCAGCCGCTATCCTTACAAGATTGTACAGTCGCCTGAAAAAATTATCCCCGTGGGTCTCTTTGTAAGCAGTGAGGTCCACGCGAGGGTTGACACGGGACCTTATGAGTACCTGTGTTCAGAGCCAGGATATCGGCGCAAGACAGGAGTCGCCCTCAACTGAGCCTGTACCACCACCGTGGTGGCGACATGTTCAGAACGTACTGGGAGCCTAGCCACAGTTTTATCGGGACGGGGGCGAATACAGCATTAGCCCATCTGCCATTTCAGCCAAACGTCACTCTGGCATACTAAGGTGATAGAATACTGCAGTCGTCCGCTCATAATCGACAATTCAAACATAGTAAGTCAGTATCGTAGGCCGTATTCGATGCTCTCATCGTCATCATCAGCTGGCCAGGAGTGGTGGCCAGCTGTCCAGATTTGGTCCGCGGGTGGTGCTTTTATCTCCCACCTTCCCTGCAAATATAAAATAGGTCCGCCGAGAGTTCCCCTATCCGCCACCTGGGGACGCGTCCGATGAGAGCCTTGGATTACTCCACACGGAATTATTATTATAATTATTATTATTATTATTATTATTATTATTATTTTTATTATTATTATTATTATTATTATTATTATTATTATTATTATTATTATTATTATTATTATTATAGAATTTTACATTCTCAGCTTATCCTGGAATTGACGTACCGGGTCTGAGACCAAAGGTTACGCTCTGTGGGGATATAATTCATCTTTTATATCCGTTATCCTAAAGTTTCCCTCACGATCGTTGTTGCTTTTATTAGAATTGCTTTTTGCATTTCGGTTAATATTTTTACATTAAGGTCTAATTTTTCGATTGCACACGTGGTTCCTTTGGGTATTGTTCTCATAGAGCTTATAACTATTGGTAGAATTTCTACCTTGACTAGATTGTGTGTATTCTTAATGTATTGGGCAAGCAGTATATATTTAGATTTTTTGATGGCTATAGTGTCTTCGATATTAGTATCATATGGTATGGCGAAGTCAATGATCTGGGCAATTTTTCTTTGTTTATTTATTACTATCATATCTGGTCTATTGGGTATATTTGTGTCTGGTGGGATGTTGGTTAGTATTGATCTATCCCAGTAGATAATATATTGGTTATTTTCAATTATTGGCTTAGGTTGATATTTGTAGTACTGTGTTGTTGGCTCATTAAAATTTAGTCTATTTATAATATTTATGTAAAGGAATTGAATTCCTTTATTTAAGTTCCTGACTTTACGATGAGAATTCATTTATTTAAGCTTCTGTTGTAAAAGCATATGTTTTTCATATATTTGAAGGAAAAGTAGAAGTTTTGAAATAATTGATACATAAAATCAAGTAAAACTAATTTTTAAATTATTGCATATAGCAAAACAAGAGGAATTGACATTGAATTATAAACTTTAAATGTCGTTTCTTTGTTTGCAGGTAAAATAACGAAAGTTTTAGCTAATTAAGAATTATGTTAATATTGTACCTAATAAAATATCAAACTTTGTTTGCAGAGAAACTCAATTTCAGTTTTTTATTGATGTTAAATTCCAACTTTAAGTTCACCTTATATTGAATAAACATTATAAAACGACATTTTTATTTACTGGTAAAATGGAAAAGTTAAAATTTGAGTTTGTGCTTAAATCAGCGAGTGACGGGAAATCAAATTTTCTGGCTCTAACCTCAATTTCAACAGTCAAAGAAAAAACTTTTATTTTGCCGGAGCAATATCAAGATATAGCATATCATACAGAATTGTCGAAAACTACAGTGCTTAAAAAAGTAAAAAATTCTATGAAACAGAGACACCAAACAAGAAGAGTCTGGATAAAATTAGACGAGTCACTGTCGCAGATTTATGTAGATGAGGAAAACAACGTTCAATTTAAGGACATTTATCTAGAAGAACAACAACCTGAGAAGAAAATCATTGCTACAGAGGGTGTAACAGAACAGATGTTAACAAACATACTACAGAGTGTGTGTACAAAAAAAGAAAACACTAAAAACAACGAAAATAAAAATAGCATGAAAGTTTTATCTGAAAAATTTGTTCTATAGAAATTTACAAACAAAAGTTCAAATGTTACTCAGTGGATATGTTTCTTTGAACATGAATGCGACCGGTTACAAAAAGAGAAAGATGGCGAAAAAATAGAAATATTTAGATTTTTTTTAGAAGGATCGTGTTTAGATTGGTATAATTCTATGCTCATAAAACTGACATTAAGTTCTGAGTGGATAGAGTGGAAACATAATTTCTGTGAAACGTACGCTGATAAAGGGTGGGGTCCAGTGAAATATGCGATGTTTTTCAAGCATAACAGCGGATCACTTTTAGACTACGCTCTTAAAAAAGAAAGGATTCTACTGGAATTAAATAAATCAATAGATAAAAAAACTTTAATTGATCTGATTGCAGCAGGATTACCGGATTTCGTAACAGATAGAATAAATAGAGAAGACTTTGAAGAAACTAAAGATCTTTTTAATGAATTAAGAAGCCTAGAGCATTTGATAAAAAGAAAAAACCCTGAAAAGAAGAAAAGTATGTACATAGGTTCTAAAGAATACTCTCAAGAAAAAACCCCATGCAAAATATGTGAAAGAATGGGAAAAAAGTTTCGCTATCATTCTGAACAAGTATGTTGGTTCAAAGTAAATGAGAAGAGTCAAGCAGAAAAAAAGAATGAAATAAAGTATGTTCATAACTCCGAGATAGAGGCTGAACTTAACGACATAAACCAAAAAAACTAGATATAACACCATTAATAAAAGTCAAACTATTGCTGCAAGACACAATAGAGACGACTGGAATATATGATTCTGGTTCTAATGTTTCTTTGATAAGTTCAAAACTTTTAAAATTTAAAAATAAAGAAATAAATGCGCATAGTACAAACCTTCAGACAATTAATGGTGAGAAAAAAACAAAAGGAACAGTTAAATTAAAAATAAGAATATTCAATATAGAAGAAGAAGTAGACCTATTTGTCATAGATGGGAACAATTTTAAGTACGATATTTTGATTGGACTGAACATGATAAAAACATTTAGATTGCATCAGGATGAAAATTTAAAGATAACGCAGAAAACTATTGAAACTGATAGAAAACATAGTTGTGAATATGAAAAAAATACAATAGCTGCAGCAAATAATGATCAACGAAATGAAAATGAATGCAAAACACCGAATGTCGTCAGAGTGAATTTTAATGAACACATAAAGGTGGAAAATTTTGAGATTTATATAAACCACATGCGAACTTATTGACAATTATAAAACCATTTTTGCAAGAGATAGATTTGATACAGGTACAGTGAGACATTATGAAGCACGTATTGATCTTAAAGTGGATAAATACTGCAGTAAGAGACCATATAGATGCTCTATAGAGGACCGAAATGAAATAGAAGAGCAAGTCTCAAAACTACTTGAGAAAGGCCTAATTGAGGAGTCTTACAGTCCATTTGCGGCCCCAGTAACTTTGGCCTATAAGAGAGAGGATGGTAAGAAAACGAGACTTTGCATAGATTTCAGAGAATTGAATAAGATTGTAATTCCTCAGTCACAGCCATTCCCCCTCATTGAAGATCTGGTAGATAAAACCAGGAATTGTAAATTTTTTTCAACACTTGATATAAACTCAGCTTTTTGGGCAATTCCATTAAGAATTCAAGATAGAAAAAAGACTGGATTTGTAACCCAAGAAGGTCATTTTCAATGGACATGCCTCCCTTTCGGGTTAAAGACATCTCCCGCTATCTTTCAACGAATTTTGAGCAATATAATAAGGAAGCACAAACTAACAACTTTCGCGGTTAATTATATAGATGACATTTTAGTGTTTTCGGATACTTTTGAAGATCATATAAACCACTTGCAGAAGTTATTAAATGCAATACTAGCAGAAGGCTTCAGGCTGAAGTTATCAAAATGTAAGTTTGCGGCAAATTCTGTAAAATATTTAGGTCATATTATAGAGAACAACACAATAAGCCCATTAAAAGATAATTTGATTTCGATAAAGGAATTTCCGATTCCAAACACTATGAAACAGGTTCGTCAATTTTTAGGTAAAATTAATTTTTACAATAAATACATAGAAAAGAGTTCAATACTATTGGATCCACTTCACTTATTAAGAAAAGGGGAAAAATTTGTTTGGTCCAAAGAATGTAATGAATCGTTCGAATCTGTAAAACTATTACTTTGTTCAAAACCTGTTTTATCAATTTTCGATAAAAACTTACCAATATAACTATGTTTACACAGATGCAAGTATTAAAGGCGTCTGTGCAATTTTAAAGCAACAACAAGAAAATAGAGAAATCAAACCGGTGGCTTATTTTTCAAAAAAACTAAATTCAAATCAAAAAAAGAAGAAAGCTATTTATTTGGAATGTTTAGCGATAAAGGAAGCTATTAAATACTGGCAATATAGACTTTTGGGAACAAAATTTACAGTCTTTTGTGATCATAAGCCGCTAGAAAGAATGAACATCAGGTCTAGAACTGATGAAGAATTGGGAGATCTAACGCATTACCTGTCTCAGTATGATTTTGATATAAAGTATTCCCCAGGGAAACAAAATCTAGAAGCAGACTGTTTAAGTAGAAACCCGGTATTGGAACCACACGACAATGAAGATGAACAGCTTAGAGTAGTAAATTTTATCAGTCTAAATGAAATTTTAAAAGACCAGCTGGAAGAGAAAAAGGATAAATTCATACTTAAGGAAAATATATATTATAAAAAAGTACGGAAAAAGGAGAAAATTATTCCGTCCGAAGAGTTTAGCAAAGAATTTATAAAAAAAGTGCATAAACACTATTGTCATATTGGAATAAAACAAACGCAAAACAAAATCAGTAAATTTTACTCAGCAGAAAATTTGACCTAGAATATAAGAAAAGTCTGCAGAAACTGTGAAATATGCATTAAGAATAAGTCGAGAGGGAGAGAAAAAATTGGCCTACTATCACACTTAGGTCCGGCTAAAAATCCATTTGAAATAGTTTCAATAGACACTATTGGTGGTTTTGGAGGTTCGAGATCCACAAAAAAATATTTACATCTTCTGGTTGACCATTTCACAAGATATGCATACATCCACACATCAAAAACACAGACCGCAATTGATTTCATCAAACTTGTGGAAAAAGTAACGGATAACCACATTGGAAAAGTTTTATCCGATCAATACCCAGGAATAAATTCAAAGAAGTTCAAAAATTACTTAACAGAGAAATCTATACCCATAATTTTCACTGCCGTGGATACACCATTTTCAAATGGTCTAAACGAACGGCTAAACCAAACTCTTATTAATAAAATAAGATGCAGGATAAATGAGAGCAAGAAAAAGCGAGCCTGGACAACGATAGCACAGGAATGTGTGGAAGCATATAATGAAACTGAACATACAATTACAGGATACACGCCAAAATATCTTTTGGAAGGTGCGGATGGTTCACTTTTACCTAAAGAATTGAAACAAAAATTTACACATGAAAACTGGATTAAAGACAGGGAAAATGCTTTACAAAATACCATAAGATCACATAGCTACAATAAACAGAAATATGATACAAAAAGAAAACATGTTGATTTAAGGATAGGTGATATGGTATATATAGAAGGCGGTAATAAATTAAACAGGAAGAAGATGGATGAATTGCGGATTGGGCCATACCAAATACTAGAAAAAATTTAAAATTCGATCTATAAAATTAGAACTGGGCTAAACGATTCTGAATTTAATTTATTTCACATCGCAAAATTAATTCCTGTTACAAATTTTGAAGAAGACTAAAGTACAAAAGAAGAAGAGGAATTTAGTTTTTCTTAAAGGGGGGAGATGTAAAGGAATTGAATTCCTTTATTTAAGTTTCTGACTTTACGATGAGAATTCATTTATTTAAGCTTCTGTTGTAAAAGCATATGTTTTTCATATATTTGAAGGAAAAGTAGAAGTTTTGAAATAATTGATACATAAAATCAAGTAAAATTAATTTTTAAATTATTGCATGTAGCAAAACAAGAGGAATTGACATTGAATTATAAACTTTAAATGTCGTTTCTTTGTTTGCAGGTAAAATAACTAAAGTTTTAGCTAATTAAGAATTATGTTAATATTGTACCTAATAAAATATCAAACTTTGTTTGCAGAGAAACTCAATTTCAGTTTTTTATTGATGTTAAATTCCAACTTTAAGTTCACCTTATATTGAATAAACATTATATTTATATATATTATCTTTCCGATATTGTCATGTCTTTGCTTGTAATGATTTGGAAGTAGGGTTGGACTGCTGTTAAGTAGGTGCTGTATGGTTTCAGGCGTATCACCGCACCTTCGGCAACTATCGTCTGTTACTGTACTGTCTCGAATTATGTACTTCCTGAAGTTCTTTGTTTGTATTACTCCATCCTGAATGGCTATAATAAATCCTTCGGTTTCAGCAAAGACGTTACTATATTTAAGCCAATTGTTAGTATTTACAACATCTACATAAGCCTGATTGATCAAGTTTGGGTACTTTCCGTGCAGCGGTTTTGATTTCCAGTCTTGAATGAGGTTATCTAATGTTATTTGAGTATTGTTGTCATTGTTTTTAAGATTTAATGGAGTTAGGTTGTCATCGGCATTCACGAGTCTTCTGTAGAGAGTAGATACTGAAGCTTTTGTTTTAAAATATTCTATTAATTTTATTAACTGTTTATCGTGTAGTGTCTTTATATTTAGTATTCCTCTTCCTCCAAATTTTCTTGGAATGTTTATCCGTTCTAGCGATGCTTTTGGGTGGTGATATTTAAGCTTCGTTAAGGTAGTACTGACTTTCATATCGAGGTTATTCAAATCTGTATTTGACCAGGATATGATACCAAATGTATATGTAAGAAGAGGTATGGCGAAAGTGTTTATTGCTTTTACAAGGTTTCGACCATTTAATTTGCTTTTGCATATCACATTAATCCTTTTAATGAACTCCTTCTTGATGTCCTCTTTTTGTTTCCTGTGGTCTATTGTGATATGTTGTTTGATTCCCAGGTACTTATAGTGTTCGTCTCTTCTAAGTGGTGTTATACCTTCCAGGTCCTGAGTTAGGAAATTTTGGCTGGTTGTATATTTTCCCCTGGTCACATTTTGTATTTTACATTTGTCGATTCCAAATTTCATTTTGATATCTTTTGAAAACATTTCAACTATTCTCAATAGGTTATCTCGATTTTGTTTTGTGCTTGCATAAATTTTTAGATCATCCATAAAGAAACAATGCGAAATTATATCGGTTGTAGGGCATAGTTTATATCCATATTGGCTCTGTTGGAGGAGAGTTGATAAAGGGTTTATTGCAATACAGAATATTAAGGGGCTAAGTGAATCGCCCTGGTATATTCCACGCAGTATTTTTATTGGCTGCGACACAGCGGTGTTGTTTCCGTTTTTTATATGCAATTTAGTTTCCCAGAATCGCATTAGGTGATCAATACATTTTATCAGAGTGGCATCAACTTTATATATTTTTAGCACTTCTAGGAGCCATGAGTGTGGTACTGAATCGAATGCCTTCTGGTAGTCTATAAATGCCGTATACAAGTTTTTCTTTCTTTTTATAGCTTGCTTGGTTGTTATGCTATCAATTATAAGTTGGTCTTTACACCCCTTTGTTCCAGGTCGGCATCCTTTCTGTTCCTCTGCGATAATGTTGTTGTTTTCATAGTACTCACTTATTGCAAGACCTACACATGCTGTAAATATTTTATACCCTGTGTTTAGACATGTTATTGGTCTAAATTGCGATGAAGATGTTGGATTATCAACTTTTGGTTTCAAGTATGTTGTGCCTGTACACATTTCGTGTGATATATGATTAGGATTTGTTATGAAATCATTGAATATATTTATTATGTGACTATGTAGTGTTGTTAGATGCTTATAATAGTAATTGTGAATTTTATCGCTTCCTGGGTGCTTCCAGTTGTGGAGTTTTTGTATCACCATTTTGAAACGAGTTTGGGTTATGGTAGTTGTGGTCATTGGTGCATTATCGGTCACATGTGTAACTATGGTATTCATCCATTCTGGTGTTTTGTTTTGTATCACTGGTTCGCTCCATATTTTTTTCCAAAAGTTTTCTAATTCGACAATTGCGACATTATGCATGTCTGTTGTTGCCTTATCATGCGATCTTGCTATTTTGTCATAAAACCGCTTTTATTCCATTTGGAAGATTTTATTATGCTTTTTCCTATCGTAACTTTTTGTATAATTCCGCATTCTTTCTGAATATTTTAGTAGCTTCTGTTTAACTGTGTCTCGCAATTGTTCTATGGTGTAGTTTAATGGGTCGAATTGTGTGTGTACGAGGTGTCTACGTCTGATATTTTTGAGTTTAGCTTCTGTTCTCCTTCCAGTTGTATTAGTTTCGAATCCAGTGAGGAAGCCTAAATCTTTCCTGATGCTGTCTATCTTTGATTGCAATCGTCTTTGCCATCCTGACTTTGAATGTGGATGCTTATGTCTGTGCTCGCTACTTCTGTTTGTTGGTTGCTGTTGTATACGATGGTTAGTTTCACTTCCACTCCCTGTAATTTCGCAGGTTGTGATGAACTTTGTTATCGTATATGCGCTGCAGTAGACAAGTCCGATTATGTGGCTGTAGTTGGTATTTGACGTTATCTCTGATGGTAATATTTCGTTATTAAGAATGGATGTTATTTTGTGCAATCTTTTACATGGCTTCTGTTTCGGTAAGAAAGGCCTATTTTCCGGAATCATTTCCAAGAACTTTATTTTAGCTTCGTTGAATACTGCTCTGAGTGTTCTTATGATGTTCTCATCTTGCTGGGTACTTATGTTTGTGAGATGGTGTGTAGGGTTGTTGTCTTCTGATAGTATAGTCTCTTGGTGTATTAGATCGGTGTTGGTGTCTTGATGAGTTGATATTAATTGTGTTGATTGTGTATGTTGGTTTTGTTCTGTTGTTTGTTGTGGTTGGTGATTATTATCTGGAGATTGATTATTACTAATGGCTGCTCGAATCTGATCACGTAGTATGGGCGGTATCAAATTGTTTCTAACTATTGTGGCTCTTCTATCTGCAAGGATTTGCTGCCTATAGTTAACTATATTTTCATTGCGTGTTGCCATAAAGTAGGCTTTTAGTACGGACACGTTCATTTCGTGGGTCCATTTAATTCTACGCCGTGGCAGCCCTGCCTGGGTGAGATCATTGTGATTTTGAGTAGCACTTTCGGTAGGCGGAGTTCTTGTTGTATTTTGACTCCTTTGTTCTGTCGACTCTATTTCGAGGTTTCCCCGACCGGGTCGTCGAGTATGTCCCGGCCGCTGGCCGCTCGCATTGTCCCCCGTTCAAGGACCAGCTCCAGTAGGGGCGCCCTCCTCGGGCAATCGCATTTCATTTATTTCATTCATTTTACTATTTTCACCATGGAAATGGGTTCCATTTAACCCTTGGCAGGGCTCACGATCCCGCGGGGTACGTGAGAAGTTTGCAGTTGCTCAACATGAGTCTTCACTGACCAGGAAGCCGCCCAATGTGGAAACCGTCGCGCCTGGATTTTTGACTAGGGTCCGCGAGGTCGTCACACACTCGTCATACCTATCGCTAGGTATGCCTTGCGGTCTTATTATTATTATTATTATTATTATTATTATTATTATTATTATTGTTATTATTATTATTTTTCCAAATTTTTCCAACAACGTTGTCAGGCGTAAGCTCACCGATCTGTCCGTATAGGTCACTTCGCTCCGCCTGCCACCTGTCGCAATCAAAGAACGTGTGTTCCACGTCGTCATTTTCTGTCGTGCAGTACATGCAGAAGGGATTCTCCATCTTGCCCGCCAGTGTTTGCCATTAGCCTACTTAGCATACCAGTCACTTTCGCCGCCTTATTGGCTACATGTTGTATCTGGGCCTAAAAAGTGAGCCTGCAGTGCAACTTGACACCCAAATATTTAATCGCTTTCTTGGTAGTCAAGAGCGCATCAGTCATTTGCATGTCAATTTCAAGCGGCATGTGCCTTCGGGTTATCAATATCACCTCTGTCTTGTTCTTTGCCAGCTCAAGACCATGGTTCTCCAGCCATGATTGGGTCCTTATCATCACCTGATTAAGTTTAATCTTTGCGTCGGTTATATCTCGTGCTGAGATTACCGCCGCTATGTCGTCTGCGTAGGCCACGAGATGTGTATCCTGTGGCATTTTCACATTCAGGATGTCATCGTAGGCTATGTTCCAGAGGTCGGGCCCTAGGTTCGATCCCAGCGCCGCGCCAGATGTGAGCATCTTTGTCCTCTTCCCATCTGGCGTGTCATAGAGAAGTTTGTGATCCCTAAGGTAGCTCCGAAACATCTTCATCAGATATACCGGGACGCGGTACCTTTCCCGCAACGTCCTTATAATATCTGCCCAACGTAGACTGTTAAAGGCATTCCTTACATCAAGTGGGGCCAGTACGATGGTACGCTTTGGATGGTAGCGTCTGCTCTGGGCGTGTTCGAAATTCATAATCACATCCTCAATTGCACCTAGTGTCGATTTTCCTGGTCGAAAACCAAACTGTCTATCTGATAATCCCCCAGCAGACTCAACGGATTCTGCAAATCTGCGCTGCAGTAGCTTCTCCAACAGTTTGCCGGCACTATCGAGCATGCAGAGAGGCCGGTATGCTGGTTGTGTTAGGTCACCTCTGGCTTTGCTAATCAATTGGAGCTTCTGTATTTCCACTGCTTAGGGAAAATACCTTGATTTAAGCAAGCGTTATAGACCTCGAGCATCGCATCTAGGCGATTCTCGGCGAGGAGTTTGAGTATCACAACAGGTACTCCGTCTGGACCGGGCGCTTTGCCCTTTTTAAGGCTTCTGGCCGCAGTCCTAAGCTCTTCCTCTGTAAAAGGGGTTGGAATGTCTGCGTATAGTTCACCTTCCTGCCGAAGTGGAGGGTGCGTGACAAACAGATTTCCCACTATATTCTCAATTTCTTCACTTCTCATTTGTGGAGCATCGGAATTTGTATATAGTTTCTTCATAACGATCTTGTAGCCCAAACCCCATGGGTTGCTGTTAAGGTCATTACGAAGTTCTTCCCATTTCGTCTTCTTGCTCAAGATAATGGCATGTTTCAGAGCCTTTCGAGATCATCTGAAGGTCTCAGCCTCCATTAATCCCTGACCATTCCTCCTAGCTCTGGTATACATCCTCCTATCACAGAGACAAGCCCGTCTAAGTTCGGCTATTTCCGGCGTCAACCAATACATCGGCCGTCTTCTCAAATTCTGCATCACCCGAGGCATGGATGCATTGCAGCTTTGAGCTATGCGTTGGATCATTGCATTTGCGAGAGATTCAGCGTCCCTTCTTACGTTGGGAGTTGGAATTTCATCGAAATTTGTCAGCAGCACTTCGGGATCTAGTCTTGCTAAATTCCATATCCGTGTGCTTCTTCTTAATCCCAAGGCAGGAAGTGGTCGGACTGTAATCTGGAAGGTAATATATTGGTGATCGCTTCCAGTGTAGTCCTTCAGTACTTCACATCCCATAATTTTTGGGGCCAGACTCTCCGTCACCAACGTGATGTCCGGCGTAGTGGATTCACAGCCCGGTCTTCTAAAGGTAGTGGCATAAGTATCGTTTGCCACAACTAGACCCAGCCGTGCGGCCATATCTAGGATGTACCTTCCGCGAGAATTCGTTGTTGAAGCTCCCCATTCTATAGCCTTGGCATTGAAATCCCCAGCTATTATACAAGCGCCTCCCATCTCGCGTGCCTTATTTTCAATTAGCTCCAGTTTTTTTTTAAACTGCTCTATGCCTTCGCTGGGGGTTAGGTAGCAGCTCATCAGTGTGAACGTAGATGTATGCATAGCCCTAGCCGGTCCCGTATTGCGTAATAGCAAGCGTACTACCGGCGGTTATCCACAGTGCAGCCGTTCCCGTTCCATCCTCGTACCAGGATCCCCTAGATATCCTCCCGTATTGCTCACTGACTATAACCGCATCTACCTCCCTCTCCGCGACTATCTGTTCTAGCAAGGAGTTTGCTGTCCGGCTTCTATGCATATTTGCCTGGAGCACTTTCATTTTCTTCTTGGCAGTGGGCATCTCTTCGAACCAGGCAGATGGTCAGTCTGGTTACGCTTCGCTTCCACGCACAGAACGCATTTGGGAGTTGCGTTGCAGTCCTTGATTTTGTGGTTTCTCCTGTCTGGGCCAGAACAGTTTCCCTGGAAGTGTCCCAATCCAAGACAGCGGTAACATCTTTTGATGTCCTCACATGCCCGCATTCTCGCATGAATCCAACCAATTTTAACATGGCCGGTTTCAATAAGTTTAGCGGCACTTTCCGCTGATACAGTAATAAACGCCCATTTCTGCTCCTGGGCATTTGGACGTGTCATTCGCACCTGTATCTCTTCCTCTTCTTTAGGCAGCAGTTTCCGGACTGCTGCATCTACTTCTTCCTTGAGCGTCAGGGAGTCGAGATTCCGAATCTCGATTGTAGCTCTAGGCTTTAGTTCGGCAATGGAGGTTGTGTCCCTTATGTTTGCTCTTAGTTGTTGGATGAAGTCAGACTTGACCTGTTGCCCTCTTCCAAACTCTAAGAGGATAGCTCCATTCCATGTTTTCCTCACGGTTTTTATCCTAACTGCATCGCCATTCACTTTACTACGCAGGTCTTTCAGCACCCGTTCATAGCTGTATCCCGCAGCCGGTTTAACCATCACGGCTTCCGGTCTTATGCGTACCGGTTTCTGATTGTTCTTGCCGTTGCTCTCGGCTTCCTTCTTCTTGCGGGCTTTTTTCTTATTCCCGCTCTTCCTGGTGACAGTCTGCCACACTTTCTCTTTGTTTAGAGAAACCTCTATTCTGTTCCCCTTAGGCCCTGTGGATCTAGCCTTTTTGCTGCTTTCGGGAACTGCTGGGCTGGTGTCCGGTCGTTTTTGGTTTGTCGACACGGCTGTTACAGCATCCTCTAGCTGTTCGGGAACAGCACGCTTGTGGTGGTTCGAAGAAGATCTTTCTTTTTCCGCAATCTTCCACGAGCGCCTGGGGTTCAGAGTTACGTCTAGCAACTCCGACATTTTAGAAACGCCATTTTTGACATTGACGCTTATATTCTTCTGGCGGTTAAACGCCAGTTGTATATTGCCGATTATCTCTTTGCACTGGAGTAAGGCATCCTCTTCCATCTTCCTCAACATTTTTATCAGCTCCAGTCGAGGTGAGCATCCCATCGAACTTTTGGAGGAGCCTTCCATCTAGGTGTTCAATGGTGCACGAGCTTCACTTCTGCTTCCTACAACAAGCGGTGCCCTATTTTTGCTACTCGAAGCTTTCCCTGTTGGAGAATCGGTGCTTTCCTGTCGGCAGTCATTTAATGGGGTATGAAATGACACTTCTTCGTTCGTAGCCTTCGATTGCGCCTCACGATTTCCAGCTATGCGCTGGCTATACGTGGGTGGCGTTCTTTGCAGCAAGTTACTCTTTTTTAAAGCTCCTCTTAGAGCAGCATCTTACTGATTTTGCTTCACAGCGCTACTTTTCTCTTCTCTCACTATTCCATCATGTTTTTTCGCGTTAGCTATCATTTTGAAAATCTATTCTATTGGGTCCCCGATCCCAGCCGCTATCCTTACAAGATTGTACAGTCGCCTGAAAAAATTATCCCCGTGGGTCTCTTTGTAAGCAGTGAGGTCCACGCGAGGGTTGACACGGGACCTTATGAGTACCTGTGTTCAGAGCCAGGATATCGGCGCAAGACAGGAGTCGCCCTCAACTGAGCCTGTACCACCACCGTGGTGGCGACATGTTCAGAACGTACTGGGAGCCTAGCCACAGTTTTATCGGGACGGGGGCGAATACAGCATTAGCCCATCTGCCATTTCAGCCAAACGTCACTCTGGCATACTAAGGTGATAGAATACTGCAGTCGTCCGCTCATAATCGACAATTCAAACATAGTAAGTCAGTATCGTAGGCCGTATTCGATGCTCTCATCGTCATCATCAGCTGGCCAGGAGTGGTGGCCAGCTGTCCAGATTTGGTCCGCGGGTGGTGCTTTTATCTCCCACCTTCCCTGCAAATATAAAATAGGTCCGCCGAGAGTTCCCCTATCCGCCACCTGGGGACGCGTCCGATGAGAGCCTTGGATTACTCCACACGGAATTATTATTATAATTATTATTATTATTATTATTATTATTATTATTATTATTATTATTATTATTATTATTATTATTATTATTATAGAATTTTACATTCTCAGCTTATCCTGGAATTGACGTACCGGGTCTGAGACCAAAGGTTACGCTCTGTGGGGATATAATTCATCTTTTATATCCGTTATCCTAAAGTTTCCCTCACGATCGTTGTTGCTTTTATTAGAATTGCTTTTTGCATTTCGGTTAATATTTTTACATTAAGGTCTAATTTTTCGATTGCACACGTGGTTCCTTTGGGTATTGTTCTCATAGAGCTTATAACTATTGGTAGAATTTCTACCTTGACTAGATTGTGTGTATTCTTAATGTATTGGGCAAGCAGTATATATTTAGATTTTTTGATGGCTATAGTGTCTTCGATATTAGTATCATATGGTATGGCGAAGTCAATGATCTGGGCAATTTTTCTTTGTTTATTTATTACTATCATATCTGGTCTATTGGGTATATTTGTGTCTGGTGGGATGTTGGTTAGTATTGATCTATCCCAGTAGATAATATATTGGTTATTTTCAATTATTGGCTTAGGTTGATATTTGTAGTACTGTGTTGTTGGCTCATTAAAATTTAGTCTATTTATAATATTTATATAAAGGAATTGAATTCCTTTATTTAAGTTCCTGACTTTACGATGAGAATTCATTTATTTAAGCTTCTGTTGTAAAAGCATATGTTTTTCATATATTTGAAGGAAAAGTAGAAGTTTTGAAATAATTGATACATAAAATCAAGTAAAATTAATTTTTAAATTATTGCATATAGCAAAACAAGAGGAATTGACATTGAATTATAAACTTTAAATGTCGTTTCTTTGTTTGCAGGTAAAATAACGAAAGTTTTAGCTAATTAAGAACTATGTTAATATTGTACCTAATAAAATATCAAACTTTGTTTGCAGAGAAACTCAATTTCAGTTTTTTATTGATGTTAAATTCCAACTTTAAGTTCACCTTATATTGAATAAACATTATAAAACGACATTTTTATTTACTGGTAAAATGGAAAAGTTAAAATTTGAGTTTGTGCTTAAATCAGCGAGTGACGGGAAATCAAATTTTCTGGCTCTAACCTCAATTTCAACAGTCAAAGAAAAAACTTTTATTTTGCCGGAGCAATATCAAGATATAGCATATCATACAGAATTGTCGAAAACTACAGTGCTTAAAAAAGTAAAATATTCTATGAAACAGAGACACCAAACAAGAAGAGTCTGGATAAAATTAGACGAGTCACTGTCGCAGATTTATGTAGATGAGAAAAACAACGTTCAATTTAAGGACATTTATCTAGAAGAACAACAACCTGAGAAGAAAATCATTGCTACAGAGGGTGTAACAGAACAGATGTTAACAAACATACTACAGAGTGTGTGTACAAAAAAAGAAAACACTAAAAACAACGAAAATAAAAATAGCATGAAAGTTTTATCTGAAAAATTTGTTCTATAGAAATTTACAAACAAAAGTTCAAATGTTACTCAGTGGATATGTTTCTTTGAACATGAATGCGACCGGTTACAAAAAGAGAAAGATGGCGAAAAAATAGAAATATTTAGATTTTTTTTAGAAGGATCGTGTTTAGATTGGTATAATTCTATTCTCATAAAACTGACATTAAGTTCTGAGTGGATAGAGTGGAAAAATAATTTCTGTGAAACGTACGCTGATAAAGGGTGGGGTCCAGTGAAATATGCGATGTTTTTCAAGCATAACAGCGGATCACTTTTAGACTACGCTCTTAAAAAAGAAAGGATTCTACTGGAATTAAATAAATCAATAGATAAAAAAACTTTAATTGATCTGATTGCAGCAGGATTACCGGATTTCGTAACAGATAGAATAAATAGAGAAGACTTTGAAGAAACTAAAGATCTTTTTAATGAATTAAGAAGCCTAGAGCATTTGATAAAAAGAAAAAACCCTGAAAAGAAGAAAAGTATGTACATAGGTTCTAAAGAAAACTCTCAAGAAAAAACCCCATGCAAAATATGTGAAAGAATGGGAAAAAAGTTTCGCTATCATTCTGAACAAGTATGTTGGTTCAAAGTAAATGAGAAGAGTCAAGCAGAAAAAAAGAATGAAATAAAGTATGTTCATAACTCCGAGATAGAGGCTGAACTTAACGACATAAACCCAAAAAACTAGATATAACACCATTAATAAAAGTCAAACTATTGCTGCAAGACACAATAGAGACGACTGGAATATATGATTCTGGTTCTAATGTTTCTTTGATAAGTTCAAAACTTTTAAAATTTAAAAATAAAGAAATAAATGCGCATAGTACAAACCTTCAGACAATTAATGGTGAGAAAAAAACAAAAGGAACAGTTAAGTTAAAAATAAGAATATTCAATATAGAAGAAGAAGTAGACCTATTTGTCATAGATGGGAACAATTTTAAGTACGATATTTTGATTGGACTGAACATGATAAAAACATTTAGATTGCATCAGGATGAAAATTTAAAGATAACGCAGAAAACTATTGAAACTGATAGAAAACATAGTTGTGAATATGAAAAAAATACAATAGCTGCAGCAAATAATGATCAACGAAATGAAAATGAATGCAAAACACCGAATGTCGTCAGAGTGAATTTTAATGAACACATAAAGGTGGAAAATTTTGAGATTTATATAAACCACATGCGAACTTATTGACAATTATAAAACCATTTTTGCAAGAGATAGATTTGATACAGGTACAGTGAGACATTATGAAGCACGTATTGATCTTAAAGTGGATAAATACTGCAGTAAGAGACCATATAGATGCTCTATAGAGGACCGAAATGAAATAGAAGAGCAAGTCTCAAAACTACTTGAGAAAGGCCTAATTGAGGAGTCTTACAGTCCATTTGCGGCCCCAGTAACTTTGGCCTATAAGAGAGAGGATGGTAAGAAAACGAGACTTTGCATAGATTTCAGAGAACTGAATAAGATTGTAATTCCTCAGTCACAGCCATTCCCCCTCATTGAAGATCTGGTAGATAAAACCAGGAATTGTAAATTTTTTTCAACACTTGATATAAACTCAGCTTTTTGGGCAATTCCATTAAGAATTCAAGATAGAAAAAAGACTGGATTTGTAACCCAAGAAGGTCATTTTCAATGGACATGCCTCCCTTTCGGGTTAAAGACATCTCCCGCTATCTTTCAACGAATTTTGAGCAATATAATAAGGAAGCACAAACTAACAACTTTCGCGGTTAATTATATAGATGACATTTTAGTGTTTTCGGATACTTTTGAAGATCATATAAACCACTTGCAGAAGTTATTAAATGCAATACTAGCAGAAGGCTTCAGGCTGAAGTTATCAAAATGTAAGTTTGCGGCAAATTCTGTAAAATATTTAGGTCATATTATAGAGAACAACACAATAAGCCCATTAAAAGATAATTTGATTTCGATAAAGGAATTTCCGATTCCAAACACTATGAAACAGGTTCGTCAATTTTTAGGTAAAATTAATTTTTACAATAAATACATAGAAAAGAGTTCAATACTATTGGATCCACTTCACAACTTATTAAGAAAAGGGGAAAAATTTGTTTGGTCCAAAGAATGTAATGAATCGTTCGAATCTGTAAAACTATTACTTTGTTCAAAACCTGTTTTATCAATTTTCGATAAAAACTTACCAATATAACTATGTTTACACAGATGCAAGTATTAAAGGCGTCGGTGCAATTTTAAAGCAACAACAAGAAAATAGAGAAATCAAACCGGTGGCTTATTTTTCAAAAAAACTAAATTCAAATCAAAAAAAGAAGAAAGCTATTTATTTGGAATGTTTAGCGATAAAGGAAGCTATTAAATACTGGCAATATAGACTTTTGGAAACAAAATTTACAGTCTTTTGTGATCATAAGCCGCTAGAAAGAATGAACATCAGGTCTAGAACTGATGAAGAATTGGGAGATCTAACGCATTACCTGTCTCAGTATGATTTTGATATAAAGTATTCCCCAGGGAAACAAAATCTAGAAGCAGACTGTTTAAGTAGAAACCCGGTATTGGAACCACACGACAATGAAGATGAACAGCTTAGAGTAGTAAATTTTATCAGTCTAAATGAAATTTTAAAAGACCAGCTGGAAGAGAAAAAGGATAAATTCATACTTAAGGAAAATATATATTATAAAAAAGTACGGAAAAAGGAGAAAATTATTCTGTCCGAAGAGTTTAGCAAAGAATTTATAAAAAAAGTGCATAAACACTATTGTCATATTGGAATAAAACAAACGCAAAACAAAATCAGTAAATTTTACTCAGCAGAAAATTTGACCTAGAATATAAGAAAAGTCTGCAGAAACTGTGAAATATGCATTAAGAATAAGTCGAGAGGGAGAGAAAAAATTGGCCTACTATCACACTTAGGTCCGGCTAAAAATCCATTTGAAATAGTTTCAATAGACACTATTGGTGGTTTTGGAGGTTCGAGATCCACAAAAAAATATTTACATCTTCTGGTTGACCATTTCACAAGATATGCATACATCCACACATCAAAAACACAGACCGCAATTGATTTCATCAAACTTGTGGAAAAAGTAACGGATAACCACATTGGAAAAGTTTTATCCGATCAATACCCAGGAATAAATTCAAAGGAGTTCAAAAATTACTTAACAGAGAAATCTATACCCATAATTTTCACTGCCGTGGATACACCATTTTCAAATGGTCTAAACGAACGGCTAAACCAAACTCTTATTAATAAAATAAGATGCAGGATAAATGAGAGCAAGAAAAAGCGAGCCTGGACAACGATAGCACAGGAATGTGTGGAAGCATATAATGAAACTGAACATGCAATTACAGGATACACGCCAAAATATCTTTTGGAAGGTGCGGATGGTTCACTTTTACCTAAAGAATTGAAACAAAAATTTACACATGAAAACTGGATTAAAGACAGGGAAAATGCTTTACAAAATACCATAAGATCACATAGCTACAATAAACAGAAATATGATACAAAAAGAAAACATGTTGATTTAAGGATAGGTGATATGGTATATATAGAAGGCGGTAATAAATTAAACAGGAAGAAGATGGATGAATTGCGGATTGGGCCATACCAAATACTAGAAAAAATTTAAAATTCGATCTATAAAATTAGAACTGGGCTAAACGATTCTGAATTTAATTTATTTCACATCGCAAAATTAATTCCTGTTACAAATTTTGAAGAAGACTAAAGTACAAAAGAAGAAGAGGAATTTAGTTTTTCTTAAAGGGGGGAGATGTAAAGGAATTGAATTCCTTTATTTAAGTTTCTGACTTTACGATGAGAATTCATTTATTTAAGCTTCTGTTGTAAAAGCATATGTTTTTCATATATTTGAAGGAAAAGTAGAAGTTTTGAAATAATTGATACATAAAATCAAGTAAAATTAATTTTTAAATTATTGCATGTAGCAAAACAAGAGGAATTGACATTGAATTATAAACTTTAAATGTCGTTTCTTTGTTTGCAGGTAAAATAACGAAAGTTTTAGCTAATTCGGAATTATGTTAATATTGTACCTAATAAAATATCAAACTTTGTTTGCAGAGAAACTCAATTTCAGTTTTTTATTGATGTTAAATTCCAACTTTAAGTTCACCTTATATTGAATAAACATTATATTTATATATATTATCTTTCCGATATTGTCATGTCTTTGCTTGTAATGATTTGGAAGTAGGGTTGGACTGCTGTTAAGTAGGTGCTGTATGGTTTCAGGCGTATCACCGCACCTTCGGCAACTATCGTCTGTTACTGTACTGTCTCGAATTATGTACTTCCTGAAGTTCTTTGTTTGTATTACTCCATCCTGAATGGCTATAATAAATCCTTCGGTTTCAGCAAAGACGTTACTATATTTAAGCCAATTGTTAGTATTTACAACATCTACATAAGCCTGATTGATCAAGTTTGGGTACTTTCTGTGCAGCGGTTTTGATTTCCAGTCTTGAATGAGGTTATCTAATGTTATTTGAGTATTGTTGTCATTGTTTTTAAGATTTAATGGAGTTAGGTTGTCATCGGCATTCACGAGTCTTCTGTAGAGAGTAGATACTGAAGCTTTTGTTTTAAAATATTCTATTAATTTTATTAACTGTTTATCGTGTAGTGTCTTTATATTTAGTATTCCTCTTCCTCCAAATTTTCTTGGAATGTTTATCCGTTCTAGCGATGCTTTTGGGTGGTGATATTTAAGCTTCGTTAAGGTAGTACTGACTTTCATATCGAGGTTATTCAAATCTGTATTTGACCAGGATATGATACCAAATGTATATGTAAGAAGAGGTATGGCGAAAGTGTTTATTGCTTTTACAAGGTTTCGACCATTTAATTTGCTTTTGCATATCACATTAATCCTTTTAATGAACTCCTTCTTGATGTCCTCTTTTTGTTTCCTGTGGTCTATTGTGATATGTTGTTTGATTCCCAGGTACTTATAGTGTTCGTCTCTTCTAAGTGGTGTTATACCTTCCAGGTCCTGAGTTAGGAAATTTTGGCTGGTTGTATATTTTCCCCTGGTCACATTTTGTATTTTACATTTGTCGATTCCAAATTTCATTTTGATATCTTTTGAAAACATTTCAACTATTCTCAATAGGTTATCTCGATTTTGTTTTGTGCTTGCATAAATTTTTAGATCATCCATAAAGAAACAATGCGAAATTATATCGGTTGTAGGGCATAGTTTATATCCATATTGGCTCTGTTGGAGGAGAGTTGATAAAGGGTTTATTGCAATACAGAATATTAAGGGGCTAAGTGAATCGCCCTGGTATATTCCACGCAGTATTTTTATTGGCTGCGACACAGCGGTGTTGTTTCCGTTTTTTATATGCAATTTAGTTTCCCAGAATCGCATTAGGTGATCAATACATTTTATCAGAGTGGCATCAACTTTATATATTTTTAGCACTTCTAGGAGCCATGAGTGTGGTACTGAATCGAATGCCTTCTGGTAGTCTATAAATGCCGTATACAAGTTTTTCTTTCTTTTTATAGCTTGCTTGGTTGTTATGCTATCAATTATAAGTTGGTCTTTACACCCCTTTGTTCCAGGTCGGCATCCTTTCTGTTCCTCTGCGATAATGTTGTTGTTTTCATAGTACTCACTTATTGCAAGACCTACACATGCTGTAAATATTTTATACCCTGTGTTTAGACAAGTTATTGGTCTAAATTGCGATGAAGATGTTGGATTATCAACTTTTGGTTTCAAGTATGTTGTGCCTGTACACATTTCGTGTGATATATGATTAGGATTTGTTATGAAATCATTGAATATATTTATTATGTGACTATGTAGTGTTGTTAGATGCTTATAATAGTAATTGTGAATTTTATCGCTTCCTGGGTGCTTCCAGTTGTGGAGTTTTTGTATCACCATTTTGAAACGAGTTTGGGTTATGGTAGTTGTGGTCATTGGTGCATTATCGGTCACGTGTGTAACTATGGTATTCATCCATTCTGGTGTTTTGTTGTGTATCACTGGTTCGCTCCATATTTTTTTCCAAAAGTTTTCTAATTCGACAATTGCGACATTATGCATGTCTGTTGTTGCCTTATCATGCGATCTTGCTATTTTGTCATAAAACCGCTTTTATTCCATTTGGAAGATTTTATTATGCTTTTTCCTATCGTAACTTTTTGTATAATTCCGCATTCTTTCTGAACATTTTAGTAGCTTCTGTTTAACTGTGTCTCGCAATTGTTCTATGGTGTAGTTTAATGGGTCGAATTGTGTGTGTATGAGGTGTCTACGTCTGATATTTTTGAGTTTAGCTTCTGTTCTCCTTCCAGTTGTATTAGTTTCGAATCCAGTGAGGAAGCCTAAATCTTTCCTGATGCTGTCTATCTTTGATTGCAATCGTCTTTGCCATCCTGGCTTTGAATGTGGATGCTTATGTCTGTGCTCGCTACTTCTGTTTGTTGGTTGCTGTTGTATACGATGGTTAGTTTCACTTCCACCCCCTGGAATTTCGCAGGTTTTGATGAACTTTGTTATCGTATATGCGCTGCAGTAGACAAGTCCGATTATGTGGCTGTAGTTGGTATTTGACGTTATCTCTGATGGTAATATTTCGTTATTAAGAATGGATGTTATTTTGTGCAATCTTTTACATGGCTCCTGTTTCGGTAAGAAAGGCCTATTTTCCGGACTCATTTCCAAGAACTTTATTTTAGCTTCGTTGAATACTGCTCTGAGTGTTCTTATGATGTTCTCATCTTGCTGGGTACTTATGTTTGTGAGATGGTGTGTAGGGTTGTTGTCTTCTGATAATATAGTCTCTTGGTGTATTAGATCGGTGTTGGTGTCTTGATGAGTTGATATTAATTGTGTTGATTGTGTATGTTGGTTTTGTTCTGTTGTTTGTTGTGGTTGGTGATTATTATCTGGGGATTGAATATTACTAATGGCTGCTCGAATCTGATCACGTAGTATGGGCGGTATCAAATTGTTTCTAACTATTGTGGCTCTTCTATCTGCAAGGTTTTGCTGCCTATAGTTTACTATATTTTCATTGCGTGTTGCCATAAAGTAGGCTTTTAGTACGGACACGTTCATTTCGTGGGTCCATTTAATTCTACGCCGTGGCAGCCCTGCCTGGGTGAGCTCATTGTCATTTTGAGTAGCACTTTCGGTAGGCGGAGTTCTTGTTGTATTTTGACTCCTTTGTTCTGTCGACTCTATTTCGGGGTTTCCCCGACCGGGTCGTCGAGTATGCCCCGGCCGCTGGCCGCTCGCATTGTTCCCCGTTCCAGGACCAGCTCCAGTAGGGGCGCCCTCCTCGGGCAATCGCATTTCATTTATTTCATTCATTTTACTATTTTCACCATGGTAATGGGTTCCATTTAACCCTTGCAGGGCTCACGATCCCGCGGGGCACGTGAGAAGTTTGCAGGAAGCCGCCCAATGTGGAAACCGTCGCGCCTGGATTTTTGACTAGGGTCCGCGAGGTCGTCACACACTCGTCATACCTATCGCTAGGTATGCCTTGCGGTCTTATTATTATTATTATTATTATTATTATTATTATTATTATTATTATTATTATTATTATTATTATTATTATTATTGTTATTATTATTATTTTTCCAAATTTTTCCAACAACGTTGTCAGGCGTAAGTTCACCGATCTGTCCGTATAGGTCACTTCGCTCCGCCTGCCACCTGTCGCAATCAAAGAACGTGTGTTCCACGTCGTCATTTTCTGTCGTGCAGTACATGCAGAAGGGATTCTCCATCTTGCCCGCCAGTGTTTGCCATTAGCCTACTTAGCATACCAGTCACTTTCGCCGCCTTATTGGCTACATGTTGTATCTGGGCCCAAAAAGTGAGCCTGCAGTCCAACTTGACACCCAAATATTTAATCGCTTTCTTGGTAGTCAAGAGCGCATCAGTCATTTGCATGTCAATTTCAAGCGGCATGTGCCTTCGGGTCATCAATATCACCTCTGTCTTGTTCTTTGCCAGCTCAAGACCATGGTTCTCCAGCCATGATTGGGTCCTTATCATCACCTGATTAAGTTTAATCTTTGCGTCGGTTATATCTAGTGCTGAGATTACCGCCGCTATGTCGTCTGCGTAGGCCACGAGATGTGTATCCTGTGGCATTTTCACATTCAGGATGTCATCGTAGGCTATGTTCCAGAGGTCGGGCCCTAGGTTCGATCCCTGCGCCGCGCCAGATGTGAGCCCAACGTAGACTGTTAAAGGCATTCCTTACATCAAGTGGGGCCAGTACGATGGTACGCTTTGGATGGTAGCGTCTGCTCTGGGCGTGTTCGAAATTCATAATCACATCCTCAATTGCACCTAGTGTCGATTTTCCTGGTCGAAAACCAAACTGTCTATCTGATAATCCCCCAGCAGACTCAACGGATTCTGCAAATCTGCGCTGCAGTAGCTTCTCCAACAGTTTGCCGGCACTATCGAGCATGCAGAGAGGCCGGTATGCTGGTTGTGTTAGGTCACCTCTGGCTTTGCTAATCAACTGGAGCTTCTGTATTTCCACTGCTTAGGGAAAATACCTTGATTTAAGCAAGCGTTATAGACCTCGAGCATCGCATCTAGGCGATTCTCGGCGAGGAGTTTGAGTATCACAATAGGTACTCCGTCTGGACCGGGCGCTTTGCCCTTTTTAAAGCTTCTGGCCGCAGTCCTAAGCTCTTCCTCTGTAAAAGGGGTTGGAATTATTATTATTATTATTATTATTATTATTATTATTATTATTATTATTATTATTATTATTATTATTATTATTTTTATTATTATTACTATTATTATTATTATTATTATTATTATTATTATTATTATTATTATTATTATTATTATTATGATTATTATTACAAAACTGAAGGCAATAGCACCCAACAAACAATAATATGTAACAACAAAGTAAATCATCAAATTCGCTATGCATCTTGGGATGGCATACTGCTACATACAAACCCCAATGACCTTTTAAGAGCATTAATTGATAAATTCAATAATATCTATGAGAAGTCAACTAAAACTGTTCCAAAAAATAAAGGAAGAATAACTAAGCCATGGTTAACAGAATCTTTAATTAAGAAATGTGAAATAAGAGATAAACTTTATATGAAATGGCGCAATAATCGTCATAATAATATTTTTGAGAGTGAATATAAAAAATACAGAAACGCCGTAAACAAAATTATAATATATACAAAAAATTAATATTATAAAAATAAATTTTATGAAAACAGAAACAATATGAGAGTAACTTGGCAAATTTTAAATGAAATAATTGGAATAAAACCCAAAAATCTGGATGAAACAATATTAAAAAATTTAAAAAATGTAGACTTAAATGAGATATGTAATAAATTCGCACAAAACTTTAAGCAAGCCGTTGAAAAAAATTTGCATACATGTGACATTAGAACTATAAACCAACCCCCAAACGTACTATTAAATTCTTTTCACTTACGAAACACATCTGAAGAAGAAATCTTCAACATAATAAACACTTTAAATGTTAAAAAAAGCGCGGGATTTGATGGTATCAGGCCTATAGATTTAAAAAATAACTCCGTTATAACCACACCAATTCTAACTAAATTGATTAACCTAATACTTGAAACATCAGTAATACCTGATGTACTAAAAATATCATACGTAAGACCTATATACAAAAGTGGCATAAAACTAAATTACAATAACTACCGCCCAATTGCAATATTATCAGTCATCGAAAAAGTAATGGAAGAAATAATCTGTAGACGTTTGACTAACTATACTGAAAAATACAAAATTATCAACAATAACCAGTTTGGGTTCCAAAAAGGGAAAAATATCAATAAGCTTATTGGCAACTTTTCCACCTACATAAACTTGCAGTTAAGCAAAAAACACCACTGTCTGACTCTGTTTATAGATTTTACCAAAGCTTTTGACACATTGTCACATAAAAACATTTTAAATATGTTAGAAAGACTTGGTATAAGAGGTCAGACGTTAAAATTATTCGAAAGCTATTTGGAGTGTAGAAAATATAGTGTTAAAATTGGTAACAAATTAAGTGATTTAACGAACCTAGAGCACGGAGTACCTCAAGGCTCTAAACTTGGCCCAATACTATATATTCTATACACAAACGACCTAATGAATATGTTAACGGCATGTAAAGCATACGCATATGCAGACGACACCGCAATAATAGTAGGTCATAAAAATCTAGAAGATGCGTCAAGGATATTGCAAGATCAATTAGACATTACAGCAAAATGGTGCCATGACCAGGGATTAATAATAAATGCTACTAAAACTAAGTTGATGCACATTAAACCCCCACACATCACTTATGAAGATATAAAAGTTAAATTCCACGAAATTGATTGCATGCATAAAACAAAATGTATGAACTTCAACTACCAAACAGACACATGCAAAACGACAATAGAACTCGTAAATACTTATAAATATCTAGGCGTACATATCGACCATAACTTCAAATGGAAAACACATATAGATGAAGTACATAAAAAACTTAGAAAGGCATCATATATGATGCACCAATTGAGTTATTGCTCTAGTGATAAAGTAATGAGACAAGCCTATTTTTTCCTTTGTGGAATCACACCTGCGGCATGGCATAACAGCGTGGGGTCAATCGACTCACTGTGGCAAACTCCAACAAATTCAGAATAGAATTCTTAAAATACTAAGACCATACACACAGCCCCAAAATAACAATCATCATAATACAAACAACCTACTAAGTACTTTCACAAACACGTCAACGGGGAATGAAACAACAAATTACCCAAAAGATAGAAATGTCCTAAGCGTCCGAAACATATACCACACAACTCTAGCCATTGAATTTTATATGGATAACACATATTTACAAAAAATTAATCATAACCATCAAACGAGAAGAAATGTCGAAGGAAGATACTATATCCCCAAGTTCAGGAATGAATATGGCCGAAGCACACTACAAGTCGCGTTACCAACAGTATTTAATACAATACCTATTGAAGTCCTCAAAAGATGCAACAACAATAATGCAAGAAAGAAAATACTAAAATCTTATTTCATAAGCACACAATGATTAAAAATCTACTTATAATTTAATATATTTAATAACAACACAAAATGTTTAAAATTTTAAAATTACACAATGATTACTCTACATCCTCTCACTTTTAAAAATCTAATAATAATTTATTATATTTAATATCAAAATTTTGTAAACACATTTTATGTTAATTATACCTGCAGACAAGCCTGAAATGGCTTCGCAAGGTTTTATAAACAATGAATTGTACAGCACAGAATTTGAAAATAAATCGAACTGAATTAAAAAAAAAAAAAAAAAAATTATTATTATTATTATTATTATTATTATTATTATTATTATTATTATTATTATTATTGTTATTATTATTATTATTATTATTATTATTATTATTATTATTATTATTATTATTATTATTGTTATTATTATTATTATTATTATTATTATTATTATTATTATTATTATTATTTTTATTATTATTATTATTATTATTATTATTATTATTATTATTATTATTATTATTATTATTATTCTGAGTGGAGTTATTCCAGTCTCCCATCGGACGCGTCCCCAGGTGGCGAATAGGGGAACTCTCGGCAAGTCTATCAGATTTGCAGGGAAGGTGGGAAATAAAATACCACCCGTGGACCAAAACTGGACGGCCGATCATCATGCCTGGTGCGGCTGCTGATAATCGAAATGGACCGAATATGGCAAACGGTACTGATTTATGATACGGACTTGGTGCTATAGGCTGACGGTTGCAGTATTCTGACATCTTAGTAAGCGGGGCGACACCTAGCTGAAACGACTGTTGGGCCAATGCTGCTACCGCCTCCGTCCCGTTAAAACTGTGGCAAGGCTCCGGGTACGTTCCGACCACATTGCCACTGAGGTGGTGGTATGGGTGCAGTTGAGAGTACTCCTGTTTTTTGTGCCGAGATCCTGGCTCTGAACATAGGCTCCCATAAGGACCTATGTCAAACCTCTTGTGGATTTCACTGCTTGCAAAGGGACCCACGGGGATCGTTCGAGGCGACCGTACAAAAGTGGAAGGATAGCGGCTCGGAGCGGGGACTCAAATAAAGAAGAAATGATTAAAAGAACACCCCCAAAAAATTTGACAAACACCATGGAAAACGAAAAAGAGCAGAAGAAAAAAGCGCGCGCTCGTGCTTCCAGAAGAGCAGTAGGATTCTCCGGTCGCCTACATTGATGGAGGAGGCAGCTATTGCCACCCCAACGATGGTCACGGCTGACAAGGGCACTCCCAACTTGTCTGGAGAAGCAGTGGAAACACCACTTACGACAGCGAAGGGCACTCAGGGAACCAAAACATATGCGAACATATTAAGACTACCGGAGAGTTCACCACGCCTGGAATATATCCTGAAAATGAAAAGAAACGAGGAGGAAGCCCTTGAAAAGTGCAAGGATGTTTTGAGGAAAATACGACAGGCCATGGCGAAGCAACGGAATATTAGTATGGACGTCAAAAACGGTATCTCAAAGCTAGAGGAACTCATCGACGTGACCACCCAGTACCGACGCAACTAGAAGACAGTCGAATCTGAGGCGCAGAAACCCAAAACAATGGATATAAATGCGACATCTGCAAAACGCAGTGCTACGAGCCCAGTTGAAAAAAGGCCCGAGAAGAGGCCAAGAAGTAAAACGAGCCGGACCGCAGCTACAAAGACCCCTAATGAAGTAGCCCCAGTGGTAAAAGAATCGGCCAAAACAAACACGACGACGCGGGAGAAAAGAGGACCTAATGTAAGGGTACGACCAGAGGCTATAATTGTTCGTCCTGCAGAAGGCCATAGTTTTGCAGAAGTCCTGAGGAATATGAGATGCGTGGTAAGGCCAGAAGAGACTGACGTAGAGGTTCGAGCCATAAAGAAAACAAAAGCGGGAGCTATCCTTGTGGAAATCGGAAAAGGAGGAAAGAAAGCACAATTCTGCGACGCCATCAAAGGTGCCCTCAAGGATACAGCGGAGGTGAAAGACTTGAGACCACAAGTCACTATTGAGGTACGGGATCTGGATCTATTCTCCACAAAAGAGGAAATAGTAGCTGCTCTGGAAGAGGGGATGGACTTATCAAAGGATGAAATGCACGTCCGACTTACAGAGGCAAATGATCGCGAACAGAAGAGAGCGTTCGTATCGATTCCCGCATGTACCTCCAGCAAAATTCTGGAGGCCCGCCGGATAAGAATCGGTTGGACACGGTGCAGGGTTAGGCTAGCTGAAGATGTCAAGCGCTGCTATAGGTGCTTCGCAACTGGCCATGTGCAATGGCAATGCAAGGAACCAGACAGGAAAGGAAAAGAGTTTTGCATCCGGTGTGGAGAAACCGGCCACAAAATGCAGACATGCGTGAAATTACCGAAGTGCTGCATTTGCTTGGAGAGCGGAAGGACGACGCTAGATCACCTACCCGGATCGAAGAAATGTCCCAACGGTAAAGCACAAACGCGATGAGAATATTACAACTCAATATGCATAGGGGAAAAACTGCAAACGATCTGTTACCACAGATGGCCATGGAATTGAAAGTGGAAGCCATCATAAGCGAACAATACGGCGAAATCTTGAACGGATACTGGAATGAGGACGAAACGGCAACGGCGGCAATATGGCTACCATCCATGACCAGACCCCATCGCAGCGGTCACGGCAAAGGAAGAATTCTTGATATGGCGGCAAGAAGCGGCCTCGTCATTGCAAATGTTGGAAATACCCCAACATTTAGACTACACGCCAAATACCAACAGAGGTGAACATGAGGATAGAAGATGAGGTTATACGCACGAAAGCATACATCGAGTATCTCGGCATTCGGCTGGATTCAAAGCTAACATACGCGGAGCAGCTGAAACAAGCAACGACAAAGGCAGCGAAAGTAACGGCACAGCTTAGCAGACTAATGGCGAACACTGGAGGACCAATTTCCAGCAAACGCAGGCTTCTTATGGAGGTAAACAACAGCATACTTCTCTACGGATGTGAAGTATGGGCTGACACGCTAAAAGTGAAGCAGAGGGCTAAGAGTCTGCTGGCCGTGCAGAGGACAGCCGCACTTCGGGTATCATCCGCATATCGTACGGTATCAGGGTCCGCTGTGTTGGTAATAGCCAGCATGATCCCCATAGATCTACTGGCACTGGAGCGTAAGCGAATATGGGAGATGAAATCGAACCATTCCGGACCATCAGATAATGCGAGAGAAAGTACTATTTTTGAGTGGAACAGACGGTGGAACGTGGCAACGTGTGGAAGATGGACGGCAAGACTTATCCCGGACATTAGCAGATGGATAAACACAAATGCGGCGAGCTAAATTATTACCTAACCCAGCTGCTATCTGGCCACGGTTACTTCCGCAAATATCTTCACAGAATGGGCAAATGTAACACGGTCTTTTGTGTGTATGAAGGCACAGAGGTTGCTGACGACGCGGAGCATACGTTCTTTGCCTGTACGCGCTGGGCGACCGAACGAGAAACGCTGAAGGAACAAGTAGGCCATTTCACTGCCGAGAACTTGATTGAAAAGATGACCACTGATCAGACCCATTGGAACGCCGTGGCTAACTACTGCGAACGGATCCTACGGGCTAAGAAGATAGATCTAGATGATGTGATCAATGTGGAGAGGGCTACCTTTGCCAATGCGGAACCTGGACGCAGGACAACGGAGAATACGGATTAATGCCGAAAATGGGACCACCCCGAAGTAATGCTGACGCGGTTCCGGGGTGGATTTGTTCCCAGACGAGGAAAGAAGGCGGGTTTTTGGTCGGTATGCCAATGGCGAATCCGACATACCACGATTGGCGACAGCCATCGTGAAGGCATAAAGCCTTTTCCCACCTTATCCGCAAAAAAAAAAAAAAAAAAAAAAATTATTATTATTATTATTATTATTATTATAAGTATTATAGAGGTTCGAGCCATAAAGAAAACAAAAGCGGGAGCTATCCTCGTGGAAATCGGAAAAGGAGGAAAGAAAGCACAATTCTGCGACGCCATCAAGGGTGCTCTCAAAATACAGCGGAGGTGAAGGACTTGAGACCGCAAGTCACTATTGAAGTACGGGATCTGGATCTATTCTCCACAAAAGAGGAAATAGTAGCTGCCCTGGAAGAGGTGATGGAATTGTCAAAGGATGACATGCACGTTCGACTTACAGAGGCAAAATATCGCGAACAGAAGAGAGCGTTCGTATCGATTCCCGCATCTACCTCCAGCAAAATTCTGGAGGCCCGCCGGATAAGAATCGGTTGGACACGGTGCAGGGTTAGGCTAGCTGAAGATGTCAAGCGCTGCTATAGGTGCTTCGCAACTGGCCATGTGCAATGGCAATGCAAGGAACCAGACAGGAAAGGAAAAGAGATTTGCATCCGGTGTGGAGAAACCGGCCACAAAATGCTGACATGCGTGATATTACCGAAGTGCTGCATTTGCTTGGAGAGCGGAAGGACGACGCTAGATCACCTACCCGGATCGAAGAAATGTCCCAACGGTAAAGCACAAACGGGATGAGAATATTACAACTCAATATGCATAGGGGAAAAACTGCGAACGATCTGTTACCACAGATGGCCATGGAATTGAAAGTTGACGTAGCCATCATAAGCGAACAATACGGTGAAATCTTGAACGGATACTGGAATGAGGACGAAACGGCAACGCCGGCAATATGGCTACCATCGATGACCAGACCCCATCGCAGCGGTCACGGCAAAGGGGAATGTTTTTGTATGGGTACAGCTCGACGATATTACTGTTATTAGTTGCTATCTCACACCAAGTGATGCCATCAGGGATTTTGAAAGGAAGCTCGACGAATTTGAGGACAGAATAGTGACCATAGGTGGCGAATTCATCGTTGCCGGCGACTTCAACGCGAAGGCGATGGAGTGGGGTATGCCTTCAACGAACTCCAGAGGCAGAAGAATTCTTGATATGGCGGCAAGAACCGGCCTCGTCATTGCAAATGTTGGAAATACCCCAACATTTAGACTACACGCCAAATATCCACAGAGGTGAACATGAGGATAGAGGATGAGGTTATACGCACGAAAGCATACATCGAGTATCTCGGCGTTCGGCTGGACTCAAAGCTAACATACGCGGAGCAGCTGAAACAAGCAACGACAAAGGCAGCGAAAGTAACGGCACAGCTTAGCAGACTAATGGCGAACACTGGAGGACCAATTTCCAGCAAACGCAGGCTTCTTATGGAGGTAAACAACAGCATACTTCTCTACGGATGTGAAGTATGGGCTGACACGCTAAAAGTGAAGCCATACTGGCACTGGAGCGCAAGCGAATATGGGAGATGAAATCGAACCATTCCGGACCATCAGAGAATGCGAGAGAAAGTACTATTTTTGAGTGGAACAGACAGAGGAACGTGGCAACGTGTGGAAGATGGACGGCAAGACTTATCCCGGACATTAGCAGATGGATAAACAGGAAATGCGGCGAGCTAAATTATTACCTAACCCAGCTGCTATCTGGCCACGGTTACTTCCGCAAATATCTTCACAGAATGGGCAAATGCAACACGGTCTTTTGTGTGTATGAAGGCACAGAGGTTGCTGACGACGCGGAGCATATGTTCTTTGCCTGTATGCGCTGGGCGACCGAACGAGAAACGCTAAAGGAACAAGAAGGCCAATTCACTGCCGAGAACTTGATTGAAAAGATGACCACTGATCAGACCCATTGGAACGCCGTGGCTAACTTCTGCGAACGGATCCTACGGGTCAAGAAGATAGATCTGGATGATGTGATCAATGTGGAGAGGGCTACCTTTGCCAATGCGGAACCTGGACGCAGGACAACGGAGAATACGGCCTAATGCCGAAAATGGGACCACCCCGAAGTAATGCTGACGCGGTTCCGGGGTGGATTTGTTCCCAGACGAGGAAAGAAAGCGGGTTTTTGGTCGGTATACCAATGGCGAATCCGACATACCACGATTGGCGACGGCCATCGTGAAGGCATAAAGCCTTTTCCCACCTTATCCGCAAAAAAAAAATTATTATTATTATTATTATCATTGTTATAATAAGTATTATAGAGGTTCGAGCCATAAAGAAAACAAAAGCGGGAGCTATTCTCGTGGAAATTGGAAAAGGAGGAAAGAAAGCACAATTCTGCGACGCCATCAAGGGTGCTCTCAAGGATACAGCGGAGGTGAAGGACTTGAGACCGCAAGTCACTATTGAGGTACGGGATCTGGATCTATTCTTCACAAAAGAGGAAATAGTAGCTGCCCTGGAAGAGGCGATGGAATTGTCAAAGGATGACATGCACGTTCGACTTACAGAGGCAAATGATCGCGAACAGAAGAGAGCGTTCGTATTGATTCCCGCATCTACCTCCAGCAAAATTCTGGAGGCCCGCCGGATAAGAATCGGTTGGACACGGTGCAGGGTTAGGCTAGCTGAAGATGTCAAGCGCTGCTATAGGTGCTTCGCAACTGGCCATGTGCAATGGCAATGCATGGAACCAGACAGGAAAGGAAAAGAGTTTTGCATCCGGTGTGGAGAAACCGGCCACAAAATGCAGACATGCGTGAAATTACCGAAGTGCTGCATTTGCTTGGAGAGCGGAAGGACGACGCTAGATCACCTACCCGGATCGAAGAAATGTCCCAACGGTAAAGCACAAACGCGATGAGAATATTACAACTCAATATGCATAGGGGAAAAACTGCAAACGATCTGTTACCACAGATGGCCATGGAATTGAAAGTGGAAGCCATCATAAGCGAACAATACGGCGAAATCTTGAACGGATACTGGAATGAGGACGAAACGGCAACGGCGGCAATATGGCTACCATCGATGACCAGACCCCATCGCAGCGGTCACGGCAAAGGGGAATGTTTTTGTATGAGTACAGCTCGACGATATTACTGTTATTAGTTGCTATCTCACACCAAGTGATGCCATCAGGTATTTTGAAAGGAAGCTCGACGAATTGGAGGACAGAATAGTGACCATAGGTGGCAAATTCATCGTTGCCGGCGACTTCAACGCGAAGGCGATGGAGTGGGGTATGCCTTCAACGAACTCCAGAGGCAGAAGAATTCTTGATATGGCGGCAAGAACCGGCCTCGTCATTGCAAATGTTGGAAATACCATAACATTTAGACTACACGCCAAATACCAACAGAGGTGAACATGAGGATAGAAGATGAGGTTATACGCACGAAAGCATACATCGAGTATCTCGGCGTTCGGCTGGATTCAAAGCTAACATACGCGGAGCAGCTGAAACAAGCAACGACAAAGGCAGCGAAAGTAACGGCACAGCTTAGCAGACTAATGGCGAACACTGGAGGACCAATTTCCAGCAAACGCAGGCTTCTTATGGAGGTAAACAACAGCATACTTCTCTACGGATGTGAAGTATGGGCTGACACGCTAAAAGTGAAGCAGAGGGCTAAGAGTCTGCTGGCCGTGCAGAGGACAGCCGCACTTCGGGTATCATCCGCATATCGTACGGTATCAGGGCCCGCTGTGTTGGTAATAGCCAGCATGATCCCCATAGATCTACTGGCACTGGAGCGTAAGCGAATATGGGAGATGAAATCGAACCATTCCGGACCATCAGATAATGCGAGAGAAAGTACTATTTTTGAGTGGAACAGACGGTGGAACGTGGCAACGTGTGGAAGATGGACGGCAAGACTTATCCCGGACATTAGCAGATGGATAAACACAAATGCGGCGAGCTAAATTATTACCTAACCCAGCTGCTATCTGGCCACGGTTACTTCCGCAAATATCTTCACAGAATGGGCAAATGTAACACGGTCTTTTGTGTGTATGAAGGCACAGAGGTTGCTGACGGTGCGGGGCATACGTTCTTTGCCTGTACGCGCTGGGCGACCGAACGAGAAACGCTGAAGGAACAAGTAGGCCATTTCACTGCCGAGAACTTGATTGAAAAGATGACCACTGATCAGACCCATTGGAACGCCGTGGCTAACTACTGCGAACGGATCCTACGGGCTAAGAAGATAGATCTGGATGATGTGATCAATGTGGAGAGGGCTACCTTTGCCAATGCGGAACCTGGACGCAGAACAACGGAGAATACGGCCTAATGCCGAAAATGGGACCACCCCGAAGTAATGCTGACGCGGTTCCGGGGTGGATTTTTTCCCAGACGAGGAAAGAAGGCGGGTTCTTGGTCGGTATGCCAATGGCGAATCCGACATATCACGATTGGCGACGGCCATCGTGAAGGCATAAAGCCTTTTCCCACCTTATCCGCCAAAACACAAATAAAATTATTATTATTATTATTATTATTATTATTATTATTATTATTTTTATTATTATTATTATTATTATTATTATTATTATTATTATTATTATTATTATTATTATTATTATTATTATTATTATTATTGAATTGTGTTCATATTTCTCAACTTCTATGAAGTTGGAAATTACCTATCCCGGGCTTTGCTAAGGGATTAGGCTCTGTTGGGGCGTAGACCAAGTTCTAGCCCATTCGCATCTGTTCGTTGCTGCAGGAAACGTCGCACTATGTTGCAAGTATTCAATATCACAGATCTCTGCATAGTCTCTAGTGCGTCATTAAGACCATGCTTTTTCAACTGGACAATAAGCTGTTTCGGTATCAGTCCCGTGGCAGATATTACTATTGGCGAAATCTCCACTCCTTCCACATGGTACATTGTCCTGAGTTCGTTCGCCAGATCAGTGTATTTCTCAATTTTTGTACCATGGGTCGACTGAAGGTTGTTGTTGAGTGGAACAGCTATGTCAAGGATCGTTATTCTCCTCCCAATCTTATCAAATAGGACGATATCCGGTCTGTTAGCTCGTATCGTCCGATCTGTAATCATTGGCCTATCCCATACAGCTTACATCTGTTGTTCTCAAGTACAGGTGGTGGTTCGTAATTGTAGTACGGAAGTCTTTCTTTCACTAGGTTATTCTTCACCACCAGGGCTTGGTGAATGATTTTTGCTTCCTGGTTATGTCTTGCGGTATAATCATGAGATGCTAGACTCATGCATCCACCAATGATATGATCAATAGTCTCCGAATTGCTCTGGCATCGGCGACATAAGTCATCCGGTAAGTTTTCCCGCAATATAAACTTTCGGTAGTTCCTTGTTGCTATAACTCTATCCTGGATAGCTATTATGAAACCCTCCGTTTCCGCAAAGAGAGAGCCACGTCGGAGACATAAGTTTGAACTCTGTTTGTCGATAAAATTCTGGGACATTTGAAATGGATGAATTCCGTGTAAATTTTTGCCTTTCCACACTTCCATGCCCTGTTCTCGAGAGAGAACATTCGGTGGTATTGTAACCTCACCCGATCTAAGGTTCAGCGGGGTATATTTCTTGTCCGCTAGACACACTATACGAATAAAAGTCGATGTGTCCGCTTGATTCCTAAAATAATCTCTCAGCTTTGTAATTTGAGAAAAATGCAGACTCGGTATGTCCAGGAAACCCCTTCCACCATCTTCATGAGATAGGCTGGTTCTCTCTATTGCACTTCTCGGGTGGTGACATTGAAATTTGGTAAGGGTGGTTCTTAATAATGTTGATACCTCATCAAGGCTTGTATTTGACCAATTAACCACGCCGAAAGAATACATAAATACTGAAATAGCCCATGTGTTAATGGCGTTTCGCTTGTTACCAGCATTTAAGTGAGACTTAAGTACTTTTGTCAGTCTTTGCAGAAACTTTTCTCGCAGGATTTTTTTCAATTCTGTCTCCTGAATTCCTTTCAGTATTATTATTATTATTATTATTATTATTATTATTATTATTATTATTATTATTATTATTATTGTTATTATTATTATTATTATTATTATTATTATTATTATTATTATTATTATTATTATTATTATTATTATTATTATTGTTATTATCATGATTACTTGAGTAGTCATTGTGAACGGACGTGCTTTTCAAACTGCGCTTAGAAAATTGTCGAATTATTTACTAAATAATCATCAATTGCTGATAAAGTCACCAGTTATTTAACCAATTACATTGAAGAAAAAATAAAGTATATTTCGCCAATTAGTTTAAAGTATAACAAGTGGAAATAAATCAACATTTGCATAATAATTAAAAGATACCAAAAAAATCTTGAAAAGGATTAAAAAAAAAAAACTATACATTTGCTCACATAAAATATACAAAGTTTAAACCCTCTTCTCTTGTGTTAAAGAGTCTTTATTTTCTGCCATTCGAACAAAAAAAAAAAAAAAAAACAAAAAAAAAAAAATGAAAAATAAAAAATAAAGTAACAAATATGAGTAAATCTCAGGACTACCTCTCATATACGAGTACCAATTGTTTCACATGTAAAAAAACTTTACCTATATCAGGTGAATTCATTAAATGTAATAACTGTGCTAATAAATACCATTTCTCACCGTGCGCTACACTTTCTGAGTCGACATATAATGGTATGACAATAGAAAAGAAACTAGCATGGAAATGCAAAAATTGCAGAGAAGAACGTAGTAGAACCAAATCGCTTAACCTCCCACAAGAAAACATACAGAGTGGATCACAAAAAAACTCAAACAGTGACCAACATTTAACAGAACAGACTGAAAAGGATCGAAATGGAAATATAGAAAAAGATGTCAACAGCAATGTGTCCGAACTCAAAGCGGACTTTCTTAAATTTAAATGTGGAATCACAAACGATTTGAGTGATATAAAAGCCAGCATAATGCAGGTAAACACGAATATAAATAATGCAAACAATACAGTAAAAGAAGAGATGTCTAAAGCATTTTTAAACCTTACTGAAGCAATGGCAAATATTGCATTGCAAGTCAGTGACCTCGCCAATGATAATAAAGAGAAAGAAATACGCATACAGAAAATGGAAAAAAGAGTAAATTACCTTGAGCAACAACTTATAAGTAAGAACATAGAGATCAAGAATGCTAATGATAACGATATGACCACAACAGAAATAATAAAAACAATAGCGTCTTCGGTAAGTGTTGACATTAAAGAGTCCGATATAGCAAATGCATATAAGCTGAAAAAACAAAATAAGATCATAGTTGAGTTTTGCTCCATAAACAAGAAAAAAGAGCTGATGGCAAAAGTTCGTGGACATAAGGTTAGAGGAGATCTCTTTAAAAATACTTCTGAAAAAGCAAATATAAATAATGAGAATGTAACAAACAATAACAATAACATCATATATATAAACGATCAGCTGACTTCTGAAAATCGCCGTCTTCTATGGATAGCAAAAACTAAAGATAGAGACTCTGGTTGGAAATATGTTTGGGTCAAAGATGGAAACATATATGCAAAGAAAAATGAAGATGCTAACTTATTCCAAATCCATAGTATTAATGATGTAGAAATTTTCAATAATTGATAAAAAATAAACAAGTTAATTAATTATACCCAAAGCGTAATAAAAATTTTTAACATTAGATAATAAAAGATATATGAAAATGAATAATTTAACATTTGAAACGAATGAAAGTTTCAGACAAATCAAAACACAACTAATAAGTTATCCTTTTTCCAATATATATTTAAATATTCGTTCTATGCGTACTAACTTTAACTCTTTTTTGGCAACAATCGGAAATGTGATTGAACAAATAAAAATAATTGTATTAGTGGAAACTAATATAACCGATGACGAATGCTCGTTCTACGGAATAAATGGTTTTGATAATATATTCATGAATAGAAAAGATAGAAGCGGAGGTGGAATAGCAGTATATTTTAAAAGTAACATACCGTTCACTAATTTAAGTATGAATACAAATTATTTTGAGTCGATGTGCATAACCTTTGAAATGTCTGAGAACGTTACAATTTTTGCAGTATACAGACCTCCATCCCTGAACGTGAATAATTTTATAAAGGAGCTGGATGAAATGTTACAAAAACTGAAGAAGCAAAAAACGCTTATTGTACTTGGAGACATAAACATAGATCTATTAAAAAATACATCAATAACAAACACATATCTTGATGCAATAGCAAGCAATGGATTGAAATGTATGATCAAAGAGTGTACAAGAGAAGATGTGACTATGAACTCACAAACATGTATAGATCACCTCTTCGTTAGATGTAAATATTTGAATGCACATGTATATACCTCAATAGTTAAAACAAAAATCTCTGATCATTTTTCATTACTATGCTCTATCTCAAGTAACATCCAAGCAAACAAAACTGAAGGCAATAGCACCCAACAAACAATAATATGTAACAACAAAGTAAATCATCAAATTCGCTATGCATCTTGGGATGGCATACTGCTACATACGAACCCCAATGACCTTTTAAGAGCATTAATTGATAAATTCAATAATATCTATGAGAAGTCAACTAAAACTGTTCCAAAAAATAAAGGAAGAATAACTAAGCCATGGTTAACAGAATCTTTAATTAAGAAATGTGAAATAAGAGATAAACTTTATATGAAATGGCGCATTAATCGTCATAATAATATTTTTGAGAGTGAATATAAAAAATACAGAAACGCCGTAAACAAAATTATAATATATACAAAAAATCAATATTATAAAAATAAATTTTATGAAAACAGAAACAATATGAGAGTAACTTGGCAAATTTTAAATGAAATAATTGGAATAAAACCCAAAAATCTGGATGAAACAATATTAAAAAATTTTAAAAATGTAGACTTAAATGAGATATGTAATAAATTCGCACAAAACTTTAAGCAAGCCGTTGAAAAAAATTTGCATACATGTGACATTAGAACTATAAACCAACCCCCAAACGTACTATTAAATTCTTTTCACTTACGAAACACATCTGAAGAAGAAATCTTCAACATAATAAACACTTTAAATGTTAAAAAAAGCGCGGGATTTGATGGTATCAGGCCTATAGATTTAAAAAATAACTCCGTTATAACCACACCAATTCTAACTAAATTGATTAACCTAATACTTGAAACATCAGTAATACCTGATGTACTAAAAATATCATACGTAAGACCTATATACAAAAGTGGCATAAAACTAAATTACAATAACTACCGCCCAATTGCAATATTATCAGTCATCGAAAAAGTAATGGAAGAAATAATCTGTAGACGTTTGACTAACTATACTGAAAAATACAAAATTATCAACAATAACCAGTTTGGGTTCCAAAAAGGGAAAAATATCAATAAGCTTATTGGCAACTTTTCCACCTACATAAACTCGCAGTTAAGCAAAAAACACCACTGTCTGACTCTGTTTATAGATTTTACCAAAGCTTTTGACACATTGTCACATAAAAACATTTTAAATATGTTAGAAAGACTTGGTATAAGAGGTCAGACGTTAAAATTATTCGAAAGCTATTTGGAGTGTAGAAAATATAGTGTTAAAATTGGTAACAAATTAAGTGATTTAACGAACCTAGAGCACGGAGTACCTCAAGGCTCTAAACTTGGCCCAATACTATATATTCTATACACAAACGACCTAATGAATATGTTAACGGCATGTAAAGCATACGCATATGCAGACGACACCGCAATAATAGTAGGTCATAAAAATCTAGAAGATGCGTCAAGGATATTGCAAGATCAATTAGACATTACAGCAAAATGGTGCCATGACCAGGGATTAATAATAAATGCTACTAAAACTAAGTTGATGCACATTAAACCCCCACACATAACTTATGAAGATATAAAAGTTAAATTCCACGAAATTGATTGCATGCATAAAACAAAATGTATGAACTTCAACTACCAAACAGACACATGCAAAACGACAATAGAACTCGTAAATACTTATAAATATCTAGGCGTACATATCGACCATAACTTCAAATGGAAAACACATATAGATGAAGTACATAAAAAACTTAGAAAGGCATCATATATGATGCACCAATTGAGTTATTGCTCTAGTGATAAAGTAATGAGACAAGCCTATTTTTTCCTTTGTGGAATCACACCTGCGGCATGGCATAACAGCGTGGGGTCAATCGACTCACTGTGGCAAACTCCAACAAATTCAGAATAGAATTCTTAAAATACTAAGACCATACACACAGCCCCAAAATAACAATCATCATAATACAAACAACCTACTAAGTACTTTCACAAACACGTCAACGGGGAATGAAACAACAAATTACCCAAAAGATAGAAATGTCCTAAGCGTCCGAAACATATACCACACAACTCTAGCCATTGAATTTTATATGGATAACACATATTTACAAAAAATTAATCATAACCATCAAACGAGAAGAAATGTCGAAGGAAGATACTATATCCCCAAGTTCAGGAATGAATATGGCCGAAGCACACTACAAGTCGCGTTACCAACAGTATTTAATACAATACCTATTGAAGTCCTCAAAAGATGCAACAACAATAATGCAAGAAAGAAAATACTAAAATCTTATTTCATAAGCACACAATGATTAAAAATCTACTTATAATTTAATATATTTAATAACAACACAAAATGTTTAAAATTTTAAAATTACACAATGATTACTCTACATCCTCTCACTTTTAAAAATCTAATAATAATTTATTATATTTAATATCAAAATTTTGTAAACACATTTTATGTTAATTATACCTGCAGACAAGCCTGAAATGGCTTCGCAAGGTTTTATAAACAATGAATTGTACAGCACAGAATTTGAAAATAAATCGAACTGAAACTGAATTATTATTATTATTATTATTATTATTATTATTATTATTATTATTATTATTATTATTATTATTATTATTTTTATTATTATTATTATTATTATTATTATTATTATTATTATTATTATTATTATTATTATTATTATTATTATTATTATTATTCTTATTATTATTATTATTATATAATATCAAATATCTTCACAGAATGGGCAAATGTAACACGGTCTTTTGTGTGTATGAAGGCACAGAGGTTGCTGACGACGCGGAGCATACGTTCTTTGCCTGTACGCGCTGGGCGACCGAACGAGAAACGCTGAAGGAACAAGTAGGCCATTTCACTGCCGAGAACTTGATTGAAAAGATGACCACTGATCAGACCCTTTGGAACGCCGTGGCTAACTACTGCGAACGGATCCTACGGGCTAAGAAGATAGATCTGGATGATGTGATCAATGTGGAGAGGGCTACCTTTGCCAATGCGGAACCTGGACGCAGGACAACGGAGAATACGGATTAATGCCGAAAATGGGACCACCCCGAAGTAATGCTGACGCGGTTCCGGGGTGGATTTGTTCCCAGACGAGGAAAGAAGGCGGGTTTTTGGTCGGTATGCCAATGGCGAATCCGACATACCACGATTGGCGACGGCCATCGTGAAGGCATAAAGCCTTTTCCCACCTTATCCGCAAAAAAAAAAAAAAATAAAAAAAATTATTATTATTAATATTATTATTATTATTATAAGTATTATAGAGGTTCGAGCCATAAAGAAAACAAAAGCGGGAGCTATCCTCGTGGAAATCGGAAAAGGAGGAAAGAAAGCACAATTCTGCGACGCCATCAAGGGTGCTCTCAAGGATACAGCGGAGGTGAAGGACTTGAGACCGCAAGTCACTATTGAGGTACGGGATCTGGATCTATTCTCCACAAAAGAGGAAATAGTAGCTGCCCTGGAAGAGGTGATGGAATTGTCAAAGGATGACATGCACGTTCGACTTACAGAGGCAAAATATCGCGAACAGAAGAGAGCGTTCGTATCGATTCCCGCATCTACCTCCAGCAAAATTCTGGAGGCCCGCCGGATAAGAATCGGTTGGACACGGTGCAGGGTTAGGCTAGCTGAAGATGTCAAGCGCTGCTATAGGTGCTTCGCAACTGGCCATGTGCAATGGCAATGCAAGGAACCAGGCAGGAAAGGAAAAGAGATTTGCATCCGGTGTGGAGAAACCGGCCACAAAATGCAGACGTGCGTGATATTACCGAAGTGCTGCATTTGCTTGGAGAGCGGAAGGACGACGCTAGATCACCTACCCGGATCGAAGAAATGTCCCAACGGTAAAGCACAAACGGGATGAGTATATTACAACTCAATATGCATAGGGGAAAAACTGCGAACGATCTGTTACCACAGATGGCCATGGAATTGAAAGTTGACGTAGCCATCATAAGCGAACAATACGGTGAAATCTTGAACGGATACTGGAATGAGGACGAAACGGCAACGGCGGCAATATGGCTACCATCGATGACCAGACCCCATCGCAGCGGTCACGGCAAAGGGGAATGTTTTTGTATGGGTACAGCTCGACGATATTACTGTTATTAGTTGCTATCTCACACCAAGTGATGCCATCAGGGATTTTGAAAGGAAGCTCGACGAATTTGAGGACAGAATAGTGACCATAGGTGGCAAATTCATCGTTGCCGGCGACTTCAACGCGAAGGCGATGGAGTGGGGTATGCCTTCAACGAACTCCAGAGGCAGAAGAATTCTTGATATGGCGGCAAGAACCGGCCTCGTCATTGCAAATGTTGGAAATACCCCAACATTTAGACTACACGCCAAATATCAACAGAGGTGAACATGAGGATAGAGGATGAGGTTATACGCACGAAAGCATACATCGAGTATCTCGGCGTTCGGCTGGACTCAAAGCTAACATACGCGGAGCAGCTGAAACAAGCAACGACAAAGGCAGCGAAAGTAACGGCACAGCTTAGCAGACTAATGGCGAACACTGGAGGACCAATTTCCAGCAAACGCAGGCTTCTTATGGAGGTAAACAACAGCATACTTCTCTACGGATGTGAAGTATGGGCTGACACGCTAAAAGTGAAGCCATACTGGCACTGGAGCGCAAGCGAATATGGGAGATGAAATCGAACCATTCCGGACCATCAGAGAATGCGAGAGAAAGTACTATTTTTGAGTGGAACAGACAGAGGAACGTGGCAACGTGTGGAAGATGAACGGCAAGACTTATCCCGGACATTAGCAGATGGATAAACAGGAAATGCGGCGAGCTAAATTATTACCTAACCCAGCTGCTATCTGGCCACGGTTACTTCCGCAAATATCTTCACAGAATGGGCAAATGCAACACGGTCTTTTGTGTGTATGAAGGCACAGAGGTTGCTGACGACGCGGAGCATATGTTCTTTGCCTGTATGCGCTGGGCGACCGAACGAGAAACGCTAAAGGAACAAGTAGGCCAATTCACTGCCGAGAACTTGATTGAAAAGATGACCACTGATCAGACCCATTGGAACGCCGTGGCTAACTACTGTGAACGGATCCTACGGGTCAAGAAGATAGATCTGGATGATGTGATCAATGTGGAGAGGGCTACCTTTGCCAATGCGGAACCTGGACGCAGGACAACGGAGAATACGGCCTAATGCCGAAAATGGGACCACCCCGAAGTAATGCTGACGCGGTTCCGGGGTGGATTTGTTCCCAGACGAGGAAAGAAAGCGGGTTTTTGGTCGGTATACCAATGGCGAATCCGACATACCACGATTGGCGACGGCCATCGTGAAGGCATAAAGCCTTTTCCCACCTTATCCGCAAAAAAAAAATTATTATTATTATTATTATCATTGTTATAATAAGTATTATAGAGGTTCGAGCCATAAAGAAAACAAAAGCGGGAGCTATTCTCGTGGAAATCGGAAAAGGAGGAAAGAAAGCACAATTCTGCGACGCCATCAAGTGTGCTCTCAAGGATACAGCGGAGGTGAAGGACTTGAGACCGCAAGTCACTATTGAGGTACGGGATCTGGATCTATTCTCCACAAAAGAGGAAATAGTAGCTGCCCTGGAAGAGGCGATGGAATTGTCAAAGGATGACATACACGTTCGACTTACAGAGGCAAATGATCGCGAACAGAAGAGAGCGTTCGTATTGATTCCCGCATCTACCTCCAGCAAAATTCTGGAGGCCCGCCGGATAAGAATCGGTTGGACACGGTGCAGGGTTAGGCTAGCTGAAGATGTCAAGCGCTGCTATAGGTGCTTCGCAACTGGCCATGTGCAATGGCAATGCATGGAACCAGACAGGAAAGGAAAAGAGTTTTGCATCCGGTGTGGAGAAACCGGCCACAAAATGCAGACATGCGTGAAATTACCGAAGTGCTGCATTTGCTTGGAGAGCGGAAGGACGACGCTAGATCACCTACCCGGATCGAAGAAATGTCCCAACGGTAAAGCACAAACGCGATGAGAATATTACAACTCAATATGCATAGGGGAAAAACTGCAAACGATCTGTTACCACAGATGGCCATCGAATTGAAAGTGGAAGCCATCATAAGCGAACAATACGGCGAAATCTTGAACGGATACTGGAATGAGGACGAAACGGCAACGGCGGCAATATGGCTACCATCGATGACCAGACCCCATCGCAGCGGTCACGGCAAAGGGGAATGTTTTTGTATGAGTACAGCTCGACGATATTACTGTTATTAGTTGCTATCTCACACCAAGTGATGCCATCAGGTATTTTGAAAGGAAGCTCGACAAATTGGAGGACAGAATAGTGACCATAGGTGGCAAATTCATCGTTGCCGGCGACTTCAACGCGAAGGCGATGGAGTGAGGTATGCCTTCAACGAGCTCCAGAGGCAGAAGAATTCTTGATATGGCGGCAAGAACCGGCCTCGTCATTGCAAATGTTGGAAATACCCCAACATTTAGACTACACGCCAAATACCAACAGAGGTGAACATGAGGATAGAAGATGAGGTTATACGCACGAAAGCATACATCGAGTATCTCGGCGTTCGGCTGGATTCAAAGCTAACATACGCGGAGCAGCTGAAACAAGCAACGACAAAGGCAGCGAAAGTAACGGCACAGCTTAGCAGACTAATGGCGAACACTGGAGGACCAATTTCCAGCAAACGCAGGCTTCTTATGGAGGTAAACAACAGCATACTTCTCTACGGATGTGAAGTATGGGCTGACACGCTAAAAGTGAAGCAGAGGGCTAAGAGTCTGCTGGCCGTGCAGAGGACAGCCGCACTTCGGGTATCATCCGCATATCGTACGGTATCAGGGCCCGCTGTGTTGGTAATAGCCAGCATGATCCCCATAGATCTACTGGCACTGGAGCGTAAGCGAATATGGGAGATGAAATCGAACCATTCCGGACCATCAGATAATGCGAGAGAAAGTACTATTTTTGAGTAGAACAGACGGTGGAACGTGGCAACGTGTGGAAGATGGACGGCAAGACTTGTCCCGGACATTAGCAGATGGATAAACACAAATGCGGCGAGCTAAATTATTACCTAACCCAGCTGCTATCTGGCCACGGTTACTTCCGCAAATATCTTCACAGAATGGGCAAATGTAACACGGTCTTTTGTGTGTATGAAGGCACAGAGGTTGCTGACGGTGCGGAGCATACGTTCTTTGCCTGTACGCGCTGGGCGACCGAACGAGAAACGCTGAAGGAACAAGTAGGCCATTTCACTGCCGAGAACTTGATTGAAAAGATGACCACTGATCAGACCCATTGGAACGCCGTGGCTAACTACTGCGAACGGATCCTACGGGCTAAGAAGATAGATCTGGATGATGTGATCAATGTGGAGAGGGCTACCTTTGCCAATGCGGAACCTGGACGCAGGACAACGGAGAATACGGCCTAATGCCGAAAATGGGACCACCCCGAAGTAATGCTGACGCGGTTCCGGGGTGGATTTGTTCCCAGACGAGGAAAGAAGGCGGGTTTTTGGTCGGTATGCTAATGGCGAATCCGACATATCACGATTGGCGACGGCCATCGTGAAGGCATAAAGCCTTTTCCCACCTTATCCGCCAAAAAACAAATAAAATTATTATTATTATTATTATTATTATTATTATTATTATTATTATTATTGAATTGTGTTCATATTTCTCAACTTCTATGAAGTTGGAAATTACCTATCCCGGGCTTTGCCAAAGGATTAGGCTCTGTTGGGGCGTAGACCAATTTCTAGCCCATTCGCATCTGTTCGTTGCTGCAGGAAACGTCGCACTATGTTGCAAGTATTCAATATCACAGATCTCTGCATAGTCTCTAGTGCGTCATTAAGACCATGCTTTTTCAACTGGACAATAAGCTGTTTCGGTATCAGTCCCGTGGCAGATATTACTATTGGCGAAATCTCCACTCCTTCCACATGGTACATTGTCCTGAGTTCGTTCGCCAGATCAGTGTACTTCTCAATTTTTGTACCATGGGTCGACTGAAGGTTGTTGTTGAGTGGAACAGCTATGTCAAGGATCGTTATTCTCCTCCCAATCTTATCAAATAGGACGATATCCGGTCTGTTAGCTCGTATCGTCCGATCTGTAATCATTGGCCTATCCCATACAGCTTACATCTGTTGTTCTCGAGTACAGGTGGTGGTTCGTAATTGTAGTACGGAAGTCTTTCTTTCACTAGGTTATTCTTCACCACCAGGGCTTGGTGAATGATTTTTGCTACCTGGTTATGTCTTGCGGTATAATCATGAGATGCTAGACTCATGCATCCACCAATGATATGATCAATAGTCTCCGAATTGCTCTGGTATCGGCGACATAAGTCATCCGGTAAGTTTTCCCGCAATATAAACTTTCGGTAGTTCCTTGTTGCTATAACTCTATCCTGGATAGCTATTATGAAACCCTCCCTTTCCGCAAAGAGAGAGCCACGTCGGAGACATAAGTTTGAACTCTGTACGTCGATAAAATTCTGGGACATTTGAAATGGATCAATTCCGTGTAAATTTTTGCCTTTCCACACTTCCATGCCCTGTTCTCGAGAGAGAACATTCGGTGGTATTGTAACCTCACCCGATCTAAGGTTCAGCGGGGTATATTTCTTGTCCGCTAGACACACTATACGAATAAAAGTCGATGTGTCCGCTTGATTCCTAAAATAATCTCTCAGCTTTGTAATTTGAGAAAAATGCAGACTCGGTATGTCCAGGAAACCCCTTCCACCATCTTCATGAGATAGGATGATTCTCTCTATTGCACTTCTCGGGTGGTGACATTGAAATTTGGTAAGGGTGGTTCTTAATAATGTTGATACCTCATCAAGGCTTGTATTTGACCAATTAACCACGCCGAAAGAATACATAAATACTGAAATAGCCCATGTGTTAATGGCCTTTCGCTTGTTACCAGCATTTAAGTGAGACTTAAGTACTTTTGTCAGTCTTTGCAGAAACTTATGTCGCAGGATTTTTTTCAATTCTGTCTCATGAATTCCTTTCAGTATTATTATTATTATTATTATTATTATTATTATTATTATTATTATTATTATTATTATTATTATTATTCTTATTATTATTATTATATAATATCAAATATCTTCACAGAATGGGCAAATGTAACACGGTCTTTTGTGTGTATGAAGGCGCAGAGGTCGCTGACGACGCGGAGCATACGTTCTTTGCCTGTACGCGCTGGGCGACCGAACGAGAAACGCTGAAGGAACAAGTAGGCCATTGCACTGCCGAGAACTTGATTGAAAAGATGACCACTGATCAGACCCATTGGAACGCCGTGGCTAACTACTGCGAACGGATCCTACGGGCTAAGAAGATAGATCTGGATGATGTGATCAATGTGGAGAGGGCTACCTTTGCCAATGCGGAACCTGGACGCAGGACAACGGAGAATACGGCCTAATGCCGAAAATGGGACCACCCCGAAGTAATGATGACGCGGTTCCGGGGTGGATTTGTTCCCAGACGAGGAAAGATGGCGGGTTTTTGGTCGGTATGCCAATGGCGAATCCGACATACCACGATTGGCGACGGCCATCGTGAAGGCATAAAGCCTTTTCCCACCTTATCCGCAAAAAAAAAAAAAAATTATTATTATTATTATTATTATTATAATAAGTATTATAGATGTTCGAGCCATAAAGAAAACAAAAGCGGGAGCTATCCTCGTGGAAATCGGAAAAGGAGGAAAGAAAGCACAATTCTGCGACGCCATCAAGGGTGCTCTCAAGGATACAGTGGAGGTGAAGGACTTGAGACCGCAAGTCACTATTGAGGTACGGGATCTGGATCTTTTCTCCACAAAAGAGGAAATAGTAGCTGCCCTGGAAGAGGCGATGGAATTGTCAAAGGATGACATGCACGTTCGACTTACAGAGGCAAATGATCGCGAACAGAAGAGAGCGTTCGTATCGATTCCCGCATCTACCTCCAGCAAAATTCTGGAGGCCCGCCGGATAAGAATCGGTTGGACACGGTGCAGGGTTAGGCTAGCTGAAGATGTCAAGCGCTGCTATAGGTGCTTCGCAACTGGCCATGTGCAATGGCAATGCAAGGAACCAGACAGGAAAGGAAAAGAGTTTTGCATCCGGTGTGGAGAAACCGGCCACAAAATGCAGACATGCGTGAAATTACCGAAGTGCTGCATTTGCTTGGAGAGCGGAAGGACGACGCTAGATCACCTACCCGGATCAAAGAAATGTCCCAACGGTAGAGCACAAGCGCGATGAGAATATTACAACTCAATATGCAGAGGGGAAAAACTGCAAACGGTCTGTTACCACAGATGGCCATGGAATTGAAAGTGGAAGCCATCATAAGCGAACAATACGGCGAAATCTTGAACGGATACTGGAATGAGGACGAAACGGCAACGGCGGCAATATGGCTACCATCGATGACCAGACCCCATCGCAGCGGTCACGGCAAAGGGGAATGTTTTGTATGGGTACAGCTCGACGATATTACTGTTATTAGTTGCTATCTCACACCAAGTGATGCCATCAGAGATTTTGAAAGGAAGCTCGACGAATTGGAGGACAGAATAGTGACCATAGGTGGCAAATTCATCGTTGCCGGCGACTTCAACGCGAAGGCGATGGAGTGGGGTATATCTTCAACGAACTCCAGGGGCAGAAGAATTCTTGATATGGCGGCAAAAACCGGCCTCGTCATTGCAAATGTTGGAAATACCCCAACATTTAGACGCCCGGGCTGTGATGGAACCATACCTAAACAGGATCCTGAGCTGGCAAGTACTGGAGGAATATACGGGTAGTGATCACCAATACATCTTCTATACCTTGGAAACCGCGGGTACAAGGAACATTGGACGACAAAGAACGCATGCGTGCAGGTGGAACGTAGGAAAACTGAACAAGATCTTGCTAACTGAGGAAATAAACCGCAGACTGGATGCCGAAAATACAACAGGAAGTGCAGCGACGATAGTGAATCGTGTTATGAACGAGATTCGACACTGCTGTAACAAAGCGATGCCAAGAGTTAATGGAACTGGACCAAACAGAAGAGCATTATACTGGTGGAGCGAGGAAATTGTTGAGCTAAGGGCTAATTGCCTACGGTGCAGGCGCCGGAACACAAGAGCAAAACGACATGGAACTGCGAACGCGGAGAAGCAAGCGTATAAAAACGCTCGAACTGCTCTTCGGAAAACCATTGCGGACAACAAGCGCAGGTTATGGGAGGAATGGAGAGCCGACATCAACCAGAACCCCTGGGGGCTGGGCTATAAAGTTGTCATGCGGAAACTGGGCAAAAGAGGGCCTCTGACAGAAATGGATGAGGAAACAATGAAAAACATTGTGACAACTCTGTTCCCAAACCACGAAATTCGCAGTGAAGAGACCTTCAGCGGCGATGACCAAGTCACCGAATTCACAATAGAGGAACTTCAAATCGCAGCATCAAGCCTTAAAAATAATAAGGCTCCCGGCCCTGATGGAGTACCAGCGGAAGTAATGAAGGAAATCGCGAGCAAACGTCCTGAAATACTCCTCAGAATGTATAATAGCTGCCTGAGAGAGGGTACGTTTCCTAGAGTGTGGAAAAGGCAACGGCTGGTACTGATAGACACGGGCAAAGGGGATACAACGTCGCCATCTTCGTATAGGCCCCTGTGCATGCTCGACACGGCAGGAAAGCTTTACGAGAAGCTGATAAAGCCACGCTTGCAAAGGAGCCTCCAATTAAATGGAGGACCCTCGGATCGACAGCATGGCTCTCGCTCCGGAAGATCGACTATAGGAGCCCTACGAGAAGTAACTGACACCGTTTATACTACACAGCGAAGGAACCACTACAGTAGGCCAGTAGTTCTGTTGGCGACACTGGACGTTAAGAACGCCTTTAACAGTCTGAGATGGTGCGATATCATGCACGCCTTGGGCCAGAAATTCGCCATACCACAGTACCTTAGAAGAGTAATAAATGATTACCTTAAGGAAAGAGTGCTTATCTACAACACAAGCAATGGGATACGAAGAGTCAACGTGACGTCGGGAGCGGCACAAGGCTCCATATTTGGTCCGGACTTATGGAACATTACGTACGACGAGATACTGCACATTGAAATGCCACCAGATGCATTTCTAGTTGGCTATGCGGACGACATAGCGGCAGTCATTACGGCAAGAGATGTGAGTGAATCAGAACGCAGACTCAGACAAGTCATGATCAGAGCCAGGACATGGTTAAACGAGCACGCACTACAGCTGGCGATGCAGAAAGCGGAGCTTCTGCTGCTCACTACACGCCAAATACCAACAGAGGTGAACATGAGGATAGAGGATGAGGTTATACGCACGAAAGCATACATCGAGTATCTGGGCGTTCGGCTGGATTCAAAGCTCACATACGCGGAGCAGCTGAAACAAGCAACGACAAAGGCAGCGAAAGTAACGGCACAGCTTAGCAGACTAATGGCGAACACTGGAGGACCAATTTCCAGCAAACGCAGGCTTCTTATGGAGGTAAACAACAGCATACTTCTCTACGGATGTGAAGTATGGGCTGACACGCTAAAAGTGAAGCCATACTGGCACTGGAGCGCAAGCGAATATGGGAGATGAAATCGAACCATTCCGGACCATCAGAGAATGCGAGAGAAAGTACTATTTTTGAGTGGAACAGACAGTGGAACGTGGCAACGTGTGGAAGATGGACGGCAAGACTTATCCCGGACATTAGCAGATGGATAAACAGGAAATGCGACGAGCTAAATTATTACCTAACCCAGCTGCTATCTGGCCACGGTTACTTCCGCAAATATCTTCACAGCATGGGCAAATGCAACACGGTCTTTTGTGTGTATGAAGGCACAGAGGTTGCTGACGATACGGAGCATACGTTCTTTGCATGTACGCGCTGGGCGACCGAATGAGAAACGCTGAAGAAACAAGTAGGCCAATTCACTGCCGAGAACTTGATTGAAAAGATGACCACTGATCAGACCCATTGGAACGCCGTGGCTAACTACTGCGAACGGATCCTACGGGCTAAGAAGATAGATCTGGATGATGTGATCAATGTGGAGAGGGCTACCTTTGCCAATGCGGAACCTGGACGCAGGACAACGGAGAATACGGCCTAATGCTGAAAATGGGACCACCCCGAAGCAGTGCTGACGCGGTTCCGGGGTGGATTTGATCCCAGACGAGGAAAGAAGGCGGGTTTTTGGTCGGTATGCCAATGGCGAATCCGACATATCACGATTGGTGACAGCCATCGTGAAGGCATGAAGCCTTTTCCCACCTTATCCGCAAAAAAAAAAATAAAAAAAATTATTATTATTATTATTATTATTATTATTATTATTATTATTATTATTATTATTATTATTATTATTACTATTATTATTATTATTATTATTATTATTATTATTATTATTATTATTATTATTATTATTATTATTGTTATTATTATTATTATTATTATTATTTTTATTATTATTATTATTATTATTATTACTATTATTATTATTATTATTATTATTATTATTATTATTATTATTATTATTATTATTATTATTGTTATTATTATTATTATTATTATTATTATTATTATTATTATTACTATTATTATTATTATTATTATTATTATTATTATTATTATTATTATTATTATTATTATTATTATTATTATTATTATTACTAACCAAAAAAACAACTTTCGTCGTTTATTTCCTAACAAAAACCATTTTTTAATTTAGAAAACAAAAATTTGGTTTCAAGATTTAAAAAAAGGTCAAAATTTCGATTGCAGGGTTGGATTACTGAACTTGTCCAAAATGGTTACAAATTTTAAGTTTTTTTAAATACGTTGGTAAAAAAACAAAAAAAAATTTTTTTTTCTTTTCCAGGGATGGAAAACTGAACTTTTTATATATACAAGTATTAAAAAAGCAACTAACGTCGTTTATTTTGACTAATTAAAACTATTTTTAATTTAGGAAAAGCAAAAGTTGCATTAAATATTTAAAAAAATCTAAATTTCGCTTTCAGAGGTGGAAAATTATTTTTTTTTAATTCTTAAAAGTAACCAAAAAGGCAACTGACGTTATTTATTTTTTTTTTTTTTTTTGTGGCTAAAACTATTTTATAACTCATGCTGATTTTTTTTGTCGTAAAGAATGCAACATTTTTAACACTTTTTAATAGAAAATGGCCGAATCCTGTAATTTAAAAATAAAAAAATTTATTAGAAATTAATCCAACATCCCTCACGAAAAATAATTTCTATACTAAAACTCTTAGAAACTTCTACTTTTTAGTAAATATATTAAAAAATGTTGCCTGTTTTCTAGAAACGAAAACACAATTAGAAAGAACAAAATTGGTACTTAGAAATATATATTATGCCAGACGTAGGTTAGTGAAGGGTATATAAGATTCAGCAAGCCGAATATAGCACTTTTACTTGTTTTTATTATTATCATCATCCTCATATATAATAATAGAGCACCTTGATATATAATTATAGAGCACTTTTTCTGGATTTGTTAGATGTTTCATGTAACAATCAACATACATATATACATATATATCCCAATAAAATATAACACAGCATTAATAGATATGAGTTTTTTGTTAATATGAAAACTATTATATATTAGAATAAAATACCTCCGTAATTGTTTATGATAATTAATAAAACTCAATGAAGTGTTTGAGAGAAACATAACTGCTTATATTTGTTGGGTGTCAAGGATGTCTATATTCTCCATTTCATTTCTTGTTAGCCATATGTAAAAAAAATATTTTCCTTATCAATCTTTATAAATGTACCTTGACGTAGCGAATTAAGACTGAATTTACAAGGTTTCTTAACCTAAAATGATAACTTGCTTGGTACTTAATTATGTTCTTATTCTTTTACCATTTCCAACTAATAATAAAATGATATAAATAAATTTCGAAATAGTAATGTTCCAATGAAAATAATTCTTGCAAAAAGCGCAATTTATTTAAAAGTGCATCAAAGAAATATTAATTTTGTTATTTCGAAATACCTTATTATAGTTTTTTTTAACTTAATTCCTTTTAATTTCTTTTAAAAATTTGTGAATATTATCATTATTTATATTTAACCCGCACATCTGCTCTCATAGCTAAATTAATCCCAAACAGTCACAAAAAATCGCGAATTCGTAAATGTAATATAAAATTTCGATGTTTGCTAAAAATCTGGTACCTCTGTTACGTAAATAAAGAATTCCAAAATTGTTGTCGCTCAGATAAAACACTATTCGAGCCAAATGTGCTGGAAGCATGCAATAACAAAATAAATTGTGAAATATATGGCGGAAAGGTATATAAATTATTTATGATAATTGCAATTGTTATTTGGTTTTCGCGTACAAGTTTACCATCAAAGTTAGAAGGATTGATATTTTCTATTATCTATCAAATAAAAGAAAATTTATTGTAAGCTCTTAAGTATTTCTTCGCTGTGTTTATATCAAACAAAAGTGTTATTCCGTTGGCTATTTACCTCCTCCTTCTGTATTGATTTTTGTTCAACAGAAAAAAATAGTATGTTTTCTTTTAAAACGTAAAAAAAGAGACCTGAAAGCAAGCGAATGTATTTATTTATTTATGTACCTATGTAAATGTTATTATTAAATCGAATGTGCTAGAATTAAGTGGGTTTATATTTAACGAATATTAAAATATGTATATCACTTGATTTATTAAAATTTTCAGCAGAAATTGAAAAAGATTTATACGGCTTTCTTATTTTCAGTTGACATAAGAAGTTAAGCTTTTTTCTGGTACTTATGAGCATAGCACTCTATTACTATTGTTCGCATAGACCTTGATTTTGATCCAACCTATCCTTTGTTGATACATGCCAGTGGTAAGTCAAAATCCTACGAACCATTCAGAAACATCCTGTTTACCAAGATATATTATCCCTTTCATTGGGTAATGGGAGCTGTCATCGCACATCCACCAAAATCGTAGACCGTATTTGGCAAACTTCGACTGTACACCCCGTCTAAGCGATAGACGTTTACAATATAAATTTCAATGAGTTCTTAATGTACATTCTGAGCACTTACAACTTACAATTGTTTTATATGCTTTCTCAAAACCGTTTAGAATAAAGCGTTTGATTTGTGATCGTAAATCAAATGGATTACAAACTCAAAGGCGATTTAATTTTAACTTATCGTATTGAATGTATCCGATTCTATGAAGCCATAGTGGGATTCGCCTAAAAATCCTGCTTCCTCGGACCTTTAGCGATCTCCCGTTTTTAAATACATATTAATGAATGTATTTCTATTTGATTTTCTGTCAGAATTTCGATTTTAGTATCTCTTATTTTGTTTTCTACCAATAATTTTTATAGTCTTATAAAAAATAGTTTGAAACAGATGTTTGTTAAGCGACCATGTGCCATTGAAAAAATACATCTTTTCGACTAAAACTCGTTTTATTCAATTTACGTTCTTATAGATATCCTCTTTTCTACTTCAAGGTAAAATCTTTTTTATTAATTATTTCTATATTATTAATTATTCTATATATTATTAACTATTTATATATATGTACATATGTACATATATTATATATATGTACATATTTCCTTAGTGGAATATATTTTGTTAACGGAATCAACACAAGGTATTGAACTAAAAACGCCAGCTACTATTCTTATTTTTTGAAATCCAAATATTTTCTATTTTCATCTTCTTCATTTAAAGTTTCCTCAACATCTTTAAATTGATCAAAGTAGTTTGCGTAATAAGCCACAGCTTCTAGCCACTCTCCCCATCTTGTTATCACAAGTTGAGAGGGAAGATTTACATTAGGATACTTTTCTTTAAATAGTGCTACCAGCGTAATAATTTCTCAAAAATAATTCTATTGTTGAAGTTTGAATTTTTAACAATATATGACACAATAATATGCATTTATAACAAAAATATGTAAAAATATGAATTTTCATCAAACTATGCACTAACAAGTCGATACCATTTTTAAGCAAACTCATTAATTCGTAAAGATATTTCAGTTTTGCCATAATCCGGCTTAAGGGAAAAAGCATGCATTTGCATGAAACCCCTATCCCTGCTTATACATAATTTATGATCGGCTGACCCGAATAAAACACAAAAAGTGCTTCTAAACTTAGATTCCCGGTGAATTTGAACTGATTAAGGTAGTCCTTTTGGAATAACTTTTAAAAGGTTTCACGAAAAAATTTTAAATTATTTTAGTTTTAATTCTCTAATTATGTATCTGACGAGTAAGTGTTTATAGTAATCGAAGACAACATCGGTTATCACGCGGAAACCGACTGACTGATTCAAAAGTTAAAGCAGTTAAAAAATCAATATAATAAGGTATTTTACCTCAAATAGCCAGCAATCAATAGCTCTGTCGCTTCTCATATTTTATTATTTTTTATGAATATTTTATTTTTTATATCTCTATTCAAAGGATCGCATTACACATAATTGAAATCTATTATTCACACACTTCTTTCAAAATCTCTAAAGGTTGTTTTACATTGGTTTTGGCTGGCCATTACTTCGTTTATATTTATACCCTTCACAAAAAAGTGAAAGGGTATATCTAGGTTTATCATTCCGTCTGTAATTTCTTCAATATCTGACCCCATAAAGTATATATATTCTGGATCCTTATGAATAGCGATGACGATTGAGAGATGTCCGTCTGTCTGTACGTGAAATCGGTTTTCCGAAGACCCCAGAAAAGCTAGAGACCATTCTTGGACTGATGAATTGGAAATAAGCCTAAAGTGAGTGGTATTGAAATTCAGAAAAATCGGAAGGACGGATCCAAAGCTGGGAAGCTTACACCTATTTCTCGACGCAAAATTAACACCAAAAACCGATTATTTTTTTTGTTTATTTGTAAATTGAACCTATTTAATGCTTTGAGACTCCTCAATTGTCTATTTTAAACCAAAAAAAATTTTTTTTCAAGGGATTATACAATAAAATAACCAATCAACTAACGTCGTTTTTTCCTGGTTAAAATTATTCTTTATTTCAAAACAATATTGGTATTACAAATTAAAAACAAAATCAAAGTTTTGATTCTAGGGTTGGAAAACTGAAATATTTTGTAATACATGAAAATTACCCAAATGGTTACAAATTTGTGGTTTTTCTTAAATAAAACCGCTTTATACATCATGAAGACTTCCATTGGTAAGAAATAATTTAAAAAAAATTTAATTTGCGTCTCCAGGGGTGGGAGTTTGAAATATTTTTTTGCACATTCGGAATTTTGTAATACATATAATAACTAAAATGTTTAAAAATTTCAAGTTTTTCTTAATTAAAACGGTTCTATATATCAGGAAGATTGGAAAAAGAAATTTAAAAATTAAAAATTTTTATCCAGGGTTAAGAAATTTAAATTTTTTATACATTAACATAACCGAATAATAAATAAAAAACTATCTTCGTTCTTTGTTGGTTAAAATTATTTTTTATTCTTGCAAACCAAATTGGTATCAAAATAATTATAATTTCGATTCCAGGGTTAGATACTGCAATATATTGTAGTACATTAATGTACAAAAATGGTTACAAATTTGTAGTTCCTCTTAAATAAAACCGCTTTATACATCATGAAGACTTTCGTTAGTAAAACATAATGTTAAAAAAATTAAATTTTCGCTTCCAGGGATCGGAAATGGATTTTTTTCTTTGCACATTCGGTATTTCGTGGTACATATAATAACAAAAAGGTTTAAAAATTTTAAGTTTTTCATAAATAAAACCGTTGCATTGATGAAAAAATGTTCGCTTCCAGGGGTGGGAAATTGCAATTTTTCTTAGACATATATAAACCAAAAGGCAACTAACGCAGTTTTTTTACTAATTAAAACTATTTCTTAATTCAGGAAAAGAAAAAATTAATATTAAGTATTGAAAAAACTAAATTTCGATTCCAGGGTTGGATATTTGCAATATTTTTTATCACATTTAAGTTACCAAAATGGTTAAAAATTTGTAGTTTTCCTTAAATAAAACCTCTTTACACGTTATGAAGACTTGTATTGGTAAACAAATTTTTAAAAATTAAAATTTATTTTCCAGGGCTGCGAAAAATGCAGCTGAGTTGGTTTTCTTTCGCTTACTGAAGCTATTTTATAAACTAGAAAGCACAAAATATTTAAACAAAATATCTACTTTGTGTTAAGAATACTTTGTTTTAACATTATAAGTGAAATAAATTAATAATCATATAAGAACAGATTTTATGGAATTTGTAAACTTAATCAAGATAATTACTATAATTGGAAGTTTAAGGTGAAGATGTATTTAATAAAAGAATACCTCTGGTCCTTCATCGAAGATCCAGTTCAAGATACAGATCCATGGAAAAAGAAGAATATGGAAGATTCACAACTTATCCTTATTCGCAGTGAATCGTTGGCTAAAAATGCTTGGAACAAACTAAAAAGTCAGCATGAACGTGTGACATTGAGCTCAAAAGTGCATTTAATGCGAAAAATATGCAGTATGCGGTTGAATGAAGGTGAGAATATGGAAGTGAAGTACATATAAGTTTAATGATGGAACTGTTTGACAAATTGCGAGCTATGGGAAATGAAAATTTCTCGGAAGATTGGCAAGTTTCAATGATTCTCAGTAGTTTACCAACAAGTTACGATAGTTTAATTACTGCTCTTGAGGTAAGACCAGATAATGATTTAACAATGGATATGGTAAAAGGCAAATTATTAGAAGAATATTACAAAAAATTATGCCGTGATGATACTTCAAATGTGTCTGCATTGAAGTTAAAGGTTTTGAATAAATATGAAAACAAATCTTGCTTCTTTTGCAGGAAAAGTGGTCATTTGAAGAAAGATTGCCATAAATACGAAAAGTGGTGCAAAACCCACAAGAAATCTGTCAACGTTATTAAGGACGTTACAAACACAGAAGCAGAAGAATTTGTCTTATTAAGCCATTCTAAAGGAGGACGTCAACCTGATTGGATTGCCACATTGATCATTAGAAGGGGTTCTTTACGGAAATCAACTACCCTGACAATAACCATACCATATGCGTTGCTAATGGAAATAGTTCAAAATCTAGAGGAAAAGGTGTATGCAAAATTGAAATCGGTGATGTATCCTTAGTTATTACTGATGTATATTATGTTCCGGATTTTAATTCTAATATATTATCTGTTAGAAAAATTACAGAGAAAGGTTATGTTGTAAATTTTACAGAAAAAGAATGTATATTAGAGAAAAATTCAAAAGTAGTGTGCAGAGCAATTCTTAAAAATGGTTTATATATACTTAATGCAACTTCTGAGAAAGCTTTGTTCATCCATAATTGTAATAAAAACTCTATTCACTATTGGCATAGGGTTCTGGGTCATCATAATGAAGAATATATTAGGAAATTTTTAAGAGATGATTTGGCAATAGATACTAAAATCAGTGAATGCAGAAATCATTTGGGAACATGTGAAATTTGCGTACAAGGAAAGTTTGCAAGATACTCTTTCCCAAAACAAAGGCTTTCCATACCTAAAAGCTGCTTTGATCTTATTCACTCTAATGTTTGTGGTACCATATCGTCTACAACATTTAGTGGGAAAAAATATTTTTTAACTTTCATCGATGATTTCAGTAGATTCTGTTCAGTATATCTTTTAAGCACAAAAGCGGAAGTTTATAATAAATTAGTTGAATATTGGAATTTAATAAAAACTCAAGTTGGTCATTATCCAAAAGCTATACGATCTGACAGAGGTGGAGAATATACAGGCGAAAATATAAACATTTTTTTTTCAAAATATGGCACCGAAGTTCAATTCACCGTTCGATATAGTCCTCAACAAAATGGCGTTGCGGAACGTAAAAATAGGAGTTTGATTGAAATGGTGAAGTGCATGTTGATTGATTCTAGTTTAACAAATAAGTTTTGGGGGGAAGCTCTAATGACAGCGAATCATATTCAAAATCGTTTAATATTAAGTAGTATATCAAAAACGCCGTAGGAGATGAGATATACAAAGAAACCATCTTTTAAATATTTCCATAAATTTGGTTCTTTATGTTACGTGCATGTTCCTAAAAAAAAGCGAAGGAAACTTGATTTGAAGTCGATTCGAAAAGTATTTATTGGATATGATTTTAACTGTAAAGGATATAGAGTTTTTGATCCCAATACGAATAAAATTCAAATTTCACGAGATGTTGTTTTCATAGACAAAGGAGAATTAAATGATTGCGTAGAAGATACAATCGCAAATAGCAATAAAATGTTGTGTATTTTCTTTTAAAAAGGTGTGCAATAAAAGAGTCAAATAATAGCAAAGATGTTGAAGAGAACGAAGATGATACAGAAAGTAGTACTGTAAGAGCAGAAAATCAATTTACTATTCTAATTTTTCTGGAAGTGATGAGACATTTGAAGATGTTTTTCAAAGCCCACAGCCAGATAGACGCGTTTCTAGTAGAATCAACAAAGAAATTTTCACAAATCGATTTGGTATCAACTCTGCAATTTTACGATCAGATACAAATAATTTCAATGAAGCAATTTCAATTAAGGAGAAGTAGCAATGGATAGATGCTATGCAGAAGGAGATTAATTCTCTTCAGGAAAATAATACTTGGGAACTTGTTGATCTTCTTCCTGGCCGAAAAGCTATAAGTTCTAAATTGGTGTTTAAAAAGAAGTTTAATGAAAATGGAAAAATTTAAAGATACAAAGCAAGACTTGTGGCTCAAGGATATAATCAAAAATTTTTAATGGATTATGATGCAGTATTTGCTCCTGTCGTTAAACAAACAACAATAAAAGTTTTATTTTCAATTGCAGGTAAAAATAATTTGCATTCATATCACTTCGATGTTAAAACAGCCTTCTTGAATGGAGATTTATAAGAAAACATCTACATGAAGCAACCACCAGGTTTTACATTAAAAAATAGTGCTAATAAAGTGTGTTTACTTAAGAAAATTTTATATGGTTTGAAGCGAGCAGCTCGCTGTTGGAATCAATGTATTCATAAAACATTGACTGAACTGAACTTTAAGCAAAGCGCAACGGATCCTTGTTTGTACATCAGACTACATAAAGAAAATATTAACTACCTTTTGGTATACGTTGATGATATGATTGTTGCTAGTAAAGATGAAAATTTTATTGAAGAAATTTTTCGAATGTTCAGTTCTAAATTCAATATGACAAATCTGGGACCAATAAAACATTATCTCGGAATAGAGGTTACACGAGATGAAGAAGGTAATTTTTTATTAAATTAAGATAATTATATAAATAAAATCTTATATGAATTTGGACTGCAAGACTCAAAATTATCAGATATACCCTTGATACCTTCATATAATAAACTTTCTGACTCAGAAATACTATTGGATAATACATTGTATCAAAAAGCTATCGGTTGTCTACCTATATGTATCAATAAATACAAGACCAGATATATCAGCCAGTCTAGCGATATTACCTCAGAAGACACAATCACCAAAGAAAGAAGATTGGAAAGAAGTTAAAAGACTTATGAGATATCTCAAAGGTACATCAAAACTTTCTTTAAAAATGAGTAACACAAAGGAAAATATTAAGTTTTATGGGAACGCTGATGCAGATTGGGGTGAAAATAAAATTGATAGAAAATTTCACAGTGGTCATCTGTTTTATTTGAATGGTGGTGTTATTAATAGGTCGTGTCGAAAACAGAGATGTGTTGTAAAGTGGATTTATGACCTACTATTTGAAATGAATTTTGCTATAGATACACCAATTACAATTATGGAGGATAATCAAAGTTGCATTAAGATGATCTTAAATGAGAAATATAATGCAAGATCAAAACATATTGATATTAAGTATAATTTTGTAAAAGATTATTGGCTTAAAAAATTTATAAATGTTGTGTATTGTCCATCAGTTAGAATGGTGCCAGATATTTTAACAAAACCCCTTACAAAAACTCATTTATTAAAATTTAAAATAAGCTTAGGACTTGTATATGTTATAAAAAAAGAGGAGGAGTGTTAAAACAAAATATCTACTTTGTGTTAACAATTCTTTGTTTTAACATTATAAGTAAAATAAATTAATAATCATATAAGCATTGAGAATTTTGTATAATGAAAAATATGTTTGAAAGAAAATATTTCAATCTCAAATAAAAACTCAATCAAAATACAACAATTTTTACAATACAAAATTGGTACTTAAAAATATATGTAATGCCAGACGTACGTTGGTGAAGGGTATATAAGATTCGGCACAGCCGAATATAGCACTTTTACTTGTTTCTAAATAATTTTATATTTTCATGGCATCAGTGAAAACTTTGTTCTTTATTTTTCTAATTAAATTTAACATTTCATAACTTAACAAACAACCTGCGTTTGTACACGCTTCCATACACAATTTATATTACAGCGCTTTTTTCATATGAATGAATTTTAGTTTCCGGGGTAAAGAATCAAAGAAGCATAAAGCAAAATATGTTTTGCTAAGCAAAAATATTTTCAAAGGAAAACCTTATCAAACACTTACGACATCAAACTGACAGTTGTTGTTAAGCAACCGAACGCACAAAAATGAATGGAAAATGGACAAAATGATCCAATATATTTGGCAACACAAGGAAAAACTTGAAAATAAAGGGAACAAATTCAATTAATCTTTACTCATGAAACACAAAGAACTCTTTTGTAGTTTTTCGTTCTTTTTGTTAGTGAAATGTCAGGGGGGAGCAAATATCAAAGACCAATAGAAAAAGAATACGATGGTTTTGTTTAACTGACAGTCTATATGTATTAATTGCATTGTGTGAGTGATAGGGTAAGTGACTGGCATATCAAAGCCCACCCCAAAGGTCTGGTGATAAAGACTTCATATACAAGATTAGGATTGCATTTGCTATGTATCAATCCGCTGGAAAGGAGTTCAAGTAACTATATTTATAAGGGTGTACAATTGATTTCTCAATCATATGAAATCGAGAGTTCGATTCCACGGTATAAGATTTGGCACAGCCGAACATATGAACATTTTTGTCCTTTTATTTGGTTGGCACATGCCATAGCTTTTTAAAATTCTTAATTGTTAATAATATGTAACGCACTTTTTGTTGCTAGTGAATATAGCACTATATTCACTAAAAAATTCAACTATAATGGCAACATAATCTTCACTTCTGTAATTTCCAAGAAAAATATCACATAGATAGATCAATAAAACTATTCAATGCGCGTTATTCAACAAAGTTTAATTTTTTCAACTCCTTGTCTCTCACAATTTTGTGAATTTGAGGTCCAATTAAAATTCATAAGAATCACAGCATCAGATTAAACGTCTGTATTTAGCTTAAAAAATACCTCCTCTTAGCTTCGCTTCACTCAAGTTGAATTATATCCTCCTAATATTTTTCCTGCCTATTTGGTGCGATCCACGAGATGGCCATACCTTATGCTTGTAACGATTTGGGGCACGACTATCCCACTCACATAAGTAACATGGATGTTCCGCATACCCGCCTTGAATCCCAAACTAAAAATCTTTTGGTCAGTAATAACCCTCCATCTATGGGTAGAATAGTCGATGTGTTGGAATATTTTTTTCATCAGTTCTTAAGTTTCTCCGTTGCATATCCTATTGGAACCAATGGAAATGTAGTTTTGTTGTGTAATAACACAGCTTTCAGGCCTGGATTTGCAATTACAGAGTGTATGTTAAAAATAAGAAAGAAAATAAAAGACACATACATACATACTTTTACATGAACCATGTATAACTATGATTTAATGCCAAAAAAAAGTTTCGGTATATAGATGATTTTGACGGTTTTGAAACACTCTTCAAATGGCAAGGTCCGGTTTATTTTTCTGCAGGATGTTACACAAAAATCTCTTTCTAACAGAATCCACAGTATTGATCGTAAATCAAGCATTTTAGCCTGCCGATTTTCCATATGTAAAGCACAAAGAACATCGTTCAAATCTGCTTTTGAAACCAAATATTGGTCCGTTGTCACAAATATGGGTGAAATATACTCTTCTTTCTCCTCTTTAACAGCAGGTTAATATGTATATATATATATATATATATATATATATGTATATATATATGTATATATATATATATATATATATATATATATATATATATGTATATATATAAATGTATATATATATATATATATATATATATATATATATATATATAGATATATATATATATATATATATATATATATAGATGTATATATATATATATATATATATATATATATATATGTATATATATATATATATATATATATATATATATATCGGTTTTGTAACAGTTAAGTTATCAACATATTTAATGTATTTGCGGGTTTTAAAAGAGTGGCCTGTTATAGTATGTTGCGAAAACTAACAATAATCTGATATATGATTGATTTGATAATGGCACGTCATACATTGGTTGAAATTCATGCACATAGACGTTTTTTGGCACATAGACGTTTTTTGTTTGAATCAAGAAAAAAAAGGAAAACTCAAAATGACCCGCCCATTTCTACACCCACCTCCCATATAAAGTGAAAACTAATTTTTTACCTACGGCATTGGTTTTTGGCACATAGCATTTTTAAACACTCAGACTAATTTGTGTGAAATTTGAAAGTATCCGCCCATTTCCCATATAACTTGTATTGAAAAAGTATTACAACTCCCTTGATTTTTAATTCATCAATTCAATTTTCAGAAAAAATAAATATTATAATTGTAGAATGGGCTAAATCATAAAAATGTTCATATTTCAGTGTTAAACTATGTAAAAGCTAAAACAGATTTTGAGTTATAAGGGTATAATAAGAATGTGTGCTAATAAACGTTTAAACGCTAGATAAGCAATGAAACATTTTTACCATACCGTTCTTTTCTATTGGGAACCTTGTTGAAAATAATATATCCTATTTGGTTTAGTGATGTACACAATAAGATTCTATTGTTTAAGTAATGGGTTTAAATGGAAAAAAACATAAAAAATTTTCTTTAAATTGCTTAGAAAAGATATTTAACAAAGCTTTTGTAGTGATAATTAAAGGTAAATGATCAGAGAGCGCAAAATTATACTAAAAGCCTACGTTTGATGACATCTGTTTGTACATCACTATATTACATTGATTTATTTGAAGACAAAATTTCACTACATAAACAATAAATGCAAGACGGCAGGAAAAAAATAAAAAGAACCACCAACTGGTTGGATGAAGATAAGGTATGACGGTATGAAGGGCAGCTGATATATCAGCGATCGTCTCTATAATTTGTAATAAAAAAAATTTCTTTGCACAAATGAATATTACTTACGTATTCTGGAAACCAAATTTATTACATCCATTTTTATTTAAAGACTTTTGTTTATAAAATTTTTAAAAGAATTGGAAAATATTTTTACAGTGAAGAAAAAAGTAGATAAGGAGCAAAATGTCACTATATCAATCGCTTAAACTAGGGAATTGGCCAAAAAAAAATTGTATGTTTTACAGAGACTTTATAGCGATTTAATAAGCTATTAAACGTTTATTAATACACATTTAGCGATTTTTGACTATTAATACATATTAAACAAGCAATCAATCAAAATGTAAAAAATAAAAATGAAATCAATGAATAAGGGCCGTTAGATAGAGACATGCCTATTGGCACAATAGAGATATGCCCATTGGCACTATAGCTGTTAGTGTCGATCGCTTCAATACAATTTATTGCGGCCAAAATAATTTTAAATATACTATGCATTAACTCTTCTTTTATGCCAATTACGTCTGCAGTCTTGGCTGGATTTTTGGAAACCCTTCTTGCCGTATTGCCATCGTTTGTTGTGCCCATACTTTGCTTCACTTCGTCCACATTTATGTCCAGTGTCAATTGAGCTTTGAAGCTTATGCTTTTTTCAACAATGAAATAAATAACAATTTACACTATTGACTAGTATATAATACATTATGTAATAATTTAAACAGTAAAGAACTATGGCAACAACAACAAGCATGAAAGAAAATTCATGTTAGTTACATTAACACTTTAAAGTTTTTACTGCTTTTTTTGGAACTAATGTGCGTCATAGGCATAGAAAAGGGTAAAGAGGCTGAGGGTTGAAATTTTCACTTTTTTATTGTAGCACAACAGTATTCACAGACAAATTCCGGTTCATACCAACGACTGAATCAATACAACGATTGAAGACTTTATTATAAACTTCCATCACTCTATTAGTTTTGAAATCACGTATATGACTTACATCCGTAAATAGGTCACATATATAGCTTATTTGTTACGTTTATCACATATTTTTGTTTTAATTGCATACGATTTGTGTCAAGGTATAAACCACAGTTACTTTCGACGCCAAATTAAAAAATTAATCAAGTAAACTTTTTAATTTACAAAACTGAAATTTCATTTTATGCACAGGTCAATACACGCTATAAACCAATTCAGAAATAGTGCGGTTCCTATATATAATAGTACAAAAAACGCCATCAAATATAATATATATTTTAATGATGTAGTGTTATATAACAAAGCGAGGACCCGCGCGTTTGTTTACCTCTGCATTGACAACTTCAAGCAAATTAAATTACTCGGATGTAAATAACAAAAATTACGCAATATCTCTGAAAAAAGAAAGAAAAAGTGGAATATTTAGACTATTAATCATCAGAGTTGGGGAATTTCATACTAATGAAAAGTGTTTTAACTTCCAAATGAAAATAAGAACTTCCTGAGTTTAATTTTTGTCAAAAAGATTTGTTAATTAGTCGCAGTTTTTACCGACTGACACCAACTTTACAAATGAAAAAATTTCACAAGGAATACTTATGCTACGCCATCCGTACATGAACTCAGTAGTGATTCATTCTTCTAATGCGATGACTACAGAAAATAATCAAACTATTCCACTCTCAATAGAATTTGATATAAACATATTCAAAATATAATTTACAATTACAGATTTAAGCTCAAAACTTGTTAAATAATTTTCAACTTTGAAATCTATTGAACATATTTCTTTGTTAGAACTTAGCAATTTTGTGACAAGTTTCCATGTCATAAGCTACATGATCAAAATTTAAAAAAAAATTGCGAAACTTTAGCCAATCGATATACGAACATTCTAAGTATTTTTAGGGCGTCCTAAACGAGCATTATTATCAACAATTTCTTGATATTCTTCGAAAAGCTTTTAATATATCTAAACATATTTCAGACTCAGAATATATTAACTGTATGACACTGTCAACGTTTCAAATCAATTTTTTACACAAAACATTTTTGAACTTCTTTAATTTGAAATTTGTGCTGATTCCTTTTCCCAAAATTTTATAAAAATTTAAAGTGATCAATTGAGGAGTTTTAGCTAGTTCATATGCACATTTCACTGGGGCTAATGCAGATCATCAAGGAACCCTTACTTAACATTTCTTAAAATAACTAAAGATATTGTTCCAAACTCCTACTTCAATACAAAAACTCACTGATCACTTTTCCTTTTTTATTTTCTAGCGTTCTTATTTAATTCTACAAATGGTCGGCTTTTTTCCGACTCTAATTGTAGTTGTAAGAGAAATAAGAAACAACAACAACTAACACATATGTCAAAAGTTGCTTAAGCTGACGGTGCTCTCTACACCAGGTGATATCAAATCTCCACCACCACCACTGTCACCCTCAAGGGCCACAGCCGTGTAGCCCTTGAGCTTACAGGGGTTGCAACTTAATTGATAAGGTTCCGCACAAAACCACAACCCAAAACCCTTGTTACTTTTGAGGACATGCATGTCGTTTGCACCAAGATGAACCAGAGGTCAAAGTAATAAGACCAATCCCTCCAGAAAACTACAGCACCAACAACATATTACCCCCTCCGTAAAGTCTGTTGATTCCCAGCAGCCAAAGTCCCAACATACTACCAATATGCCAGAACATCCATATCATGCCATAACTGACACCTCTCCCAGCGACTCTTGGTATCAAACCACAGCCTCCACCTGGACTCCCTGAAGAGACCTCATCCAACAACTGGCCACAGCATCAAGTAATCATGGGAGAAGTAACGAAGTCTGCCACAAGAAACCACTCAAATTAACCTGCGTTTACTCAGGTAAACAATCTCGTATATGGCAACATCGTCGTTTCACCCTCCGAAGATTTATTTATTCAAAATAGTAATTAATCTTAATATCAAAATCTGTAGAAGAAATTACAGTTTTGGAGTATCAGTGTCAGAAGCTAAATTCATATGAATGGTTAAATAGGAATTCAACAGTTGACTTTTTAGTAAATGTATATGAATATAAAAATGCATTAAATGAAAATTCCTTCAGCGAATTAGCCACTTTTACAATGAAGTTCTTGTTTTTTTTTATTAATCAACGCGTTTTTAGTGGCATGAATCTCATAAGAACGAAAATTCGGAATAGAATGATGTCAACACTATGAATTCACTAGTTTACATTAGGCAAGTTTTAAAATAACGAATGTTCTCATTAAAAAATGTGATAAGAATATATTATAATGATATATCGAACGAAGCTGAAGAATATTCATTGGATGACGTGATTAATTTATAATTTTAAAATATGTTATATAAATTGTATTGAAATACTAATTAAAAGCCATTTATGGTTGAAGTTACTTTGACTTGTTGTTAATATTATAATAATTTAATGTGATATTGAATTTAATGATACCTTTTATTAAAATAACTTTTATTATGAATGTACATAAATTTGTACATATACTTCAATGTATATTCTGTTACTTTTTAATCAGTTTATTTCATTGAAATGATGTGCAATAAGTGTTTATAGGGAAGCATTACGAAAAATAAACCATTTTTAATGATATATTACCTAATGTAACAACAGTTAATACAATTAAGATTTTAGTATAATTTTAAAGCCAGTTTAGCTGTAAAATATTTTTATATGGCCACACTGGTACTGAAGTATGTTCAATAGTGTAATAGCAAAACGTAAACTTCGCCGTCGAGCATGTCGGCCGACATGTACGCCATTGTAATAGGCCTATAAGAAATCATTTTTCCTTCGAAAATATGGTAAAATTCTTATAAAAATTGGTGAATAGGCATTATTCGAATATTCATTGAAAACTATTGGAATCATGTTATATTATGTTTTAAGAAGTTTTGTAGGTGCGAACAAAAATGGAATAAAGTTGTTTGAATAGTCGTTTAATTTATGTTGAAGCCTGTTTATATAAATTCAATAGAATTTAGATCTCAAAGTGGAGAACATATGTGTGGTATGTTCCTCTGTCGACACAGTGCTCAAAGTTTTGTATAAATTAAAATTAAATTTTTGTTGAAAATCGTAAAGAGTATATTATAATTTTGACGCACTGTAGGTAATTTTACAGGTGTTAGCTACAACTTCATAAAAGGTATGTATATATTCAAAAAGTTATTTCCAAGGTTAGAAATTAAAACTTACTTTTTGTATATCAAAATAACTGGGTTTCACCGTCTGTATTTTCTTATTCTTTATGGGAGCGTTCTAATATGCGCACGTGGCAAAGTTGTGTCTCAATGCCGAAAACCACTAAGTATGTCTAATGCAGAATTTAGAAGTCTTTAAACTAAGTTCAAAATCAGTACACTATTTACGTTACGATCATCTTTATAGAAGTCTAAACGCGAAGCTATATATGGCTTCGACACCCTCTCCGACTCCATATCAAAGAATCTTGATGATTGTCCAAAATGTATTAAGGAACGACCAAATATTTACTGACCTGCCGCTAATATGTTTCTGATATATTCTCATACAAATTCCACTTAGCTTATAGCTCTCATCTACTTTCCGCGCTCGGAAGAGTATCCGTAACTGTGCCAAAAATTGTTTTTTAAGTGCACTGGTATTAAAGCAGGGCACTTCGATGCTAACGTTTTCTAACTTTCAATGAGCTGGAAAGTTACTAAAGGAACGGCAATCTTTAAAGAGGCAGAGGCTATTTACCCTGAAAATTACCACCGGATCGCAACATGTTCTGCTATTTGGAATGTTATGAAATGTATGCTTAACCTCCACTTTGTGAATTATATAGAGTCCAACAATTTACTTAATGGCGGTTAGTATTGATTGAGTAGAGGCAGTCGGTGTCTGTGATATATTCTCTCAATTTACATCGTTTTTTCTCAGAGATCATTCTATGCAAGTTGTTATAGATGGGATCTTATATAACGAGTTCAAGGTTAACTCAGGAATACCGTAGGGCTTCATTCTTTCTCCTACTATCTTTCTAATTTTCCTTAACGATCCTCTATCTTTAACTTCCACTCTATCTACTCTTTCACATATAACAGCAGCATTTCATATTGATTTTACTATAGGCCTTCAGTGTCTGAGATCGACAGAATATAAATGAGTTGTTAAATAACGACCTCATAAAAATATCGGAATATGCACCATTAAAGTGTCTCGTCTTTTTAAGACAGTGATATTTTAAAGATACTTTACTCCATCTGTTCCCATTATTTACACAATTTGAGGGACAGTGCCTTATATGTCTATTACTCGGCTTTGTGCAGGAGAGAGCGAAGAAGCTCATTGGAAACGGTAGTGTATCCAACTTTATTGATTTTCTCATTTTCAGCACTTGTAGTCAATATTTTAACGAGTCACGCTATTAACAATCTGTATGTGGAACAGACTACCTGCAGAGCTCTTCCCCACCGCTTTAATTTGAGAAGGTTTGAATCGAATGTACATAGACATTACTTCCTTTTACATCCCTCCCGGAACCTATCTACCCAGTTCCAGCGCAATGCTGAAAAAAAATTTATTCACCAAAAGTTGCTATGGGTACCCATATATTTGGGTTTGTAGGTCTTGGGTTGATGTATACGAAATTGTCTTTAATATATCCCTATTTAAAATACGGTTCCAGAGTTGGAAAAGTAATTTCTTCCTATATGAGAGTAAAAAGTTAAAACTAGTTTTGGTTATTCTTATTGATTAAATTACTTTTGATTACGTATGACCTCTACGCACGATATATATTGTGCCTAAAATGTGGACAGGATAGTACAATGTTAAACAGACGGGAGTATTAAGATGAGAACAAATAATCAGTAGTAGTCATTTTTATTTATCACATACCAGTATATTGCCTGGCACATAGTTACCTGATATTAATAAAAAAAAAAACCTTACTCGCTGTGATTATTGTGATCACAAGTGCGACTTGTTGACGGTTATTTTGATATATGTATATTTTCTTATACTCAACTACCGTTTTCCTTAAGTGCACAATATATTCTTACTTTCATAAATAATAGCACATTTGTTCCAAAAAGTATTCAATACTCGAAATATACAAAAACATATATATTAAAAATTCTGTAATTTCCAAATATACCGATATATCAGATGGTATTTAACAGATGTGATGTTTATATCAATAGACTAAAATATTTTTCACAAATTATTCTAAAGGTATATTTTACCCCTTTTCCTGAAAGATTTTAATGAAAAAGAACTTCATTTCAATAAGCACTTTTTATAGGACCGCCTTACTGTCGTTGTTCAATAAAACAATAAATCAGTCAGATTTTAATATGTTTTAACTGGACTAATTTTATCTATACCTTGCAAAATTATTTTTATATATAAAGAGTATGTAGGCACTTTCTTATTATTAGTAAACGAGTACTAACTTATGTTTTAGAATTTCTAGCTACAGCTACTTTTTCTATCTTTTAACTTTTTATTAGGAGCAGCACTTAGGAACTAGAAAGAAATAGATAGTGTTGAAAGGAGAGATGTAACAATAATGAGTGTGGCTTTTTTTACTATTTTACTTCGTAAGCCATGTTCAGCGACCAGAGCCATGCCTTCGTCATTGAGACAAGCCGACTACAATCATGCACTAATTCTGATTTGCAGAATTCGATATCATATTCATGACTGGGTGCGGGGTTGAACTTTTTTGATTTTTCTGTTAACTACTTCAGCCAAAAACTGCCTAATATCCAGTACAATACCGGCGAAGAAAGTGAAAACACTGCATTTTTTAGTGTGTTAAAATGCGTTTTTTATTGATACACCGCTCGTATATTTCATTCTAAATTTTTTTTAATTAAAACTGCTTTCACATTCAACAAAACCACCCAATAAGTGGTTATTAGCGAAATGAAACATAAGGCTATCATTATTGAATTTAGTGTAGGAAAAATAGTTTGTTATAAATAACTATCAATATTAAAAAAATCTTATTTTCGAGTTAACACGTGTATATAATATATCTTCCATCCCATTATGACTTTGCTCTCTTATTGTCAGTTGGCAACTCGTTATTTAACACTCGTTGGTTACAGCGGTTTTATTCGTTTAAGTGTAAAATATTGAAAATATTGAATTCCTCTCAACCAACCATAGAAACAATGAATGCCAATCACGAAACTAATATATATATATATATATATATATATATATATACATATATTAATATATATATATATATATATATATATATATATTTATATATATATATATATATATATATATATATATATATATATATATTAAATTATACTAATAAATTATATTATATATACATATTATATTAATAAAATTACATATATATATATATATATATATATATATATATATATATATATGTACCGAGTTATCCATTTCGTGGTTTCAAAAGTATAGGACTGGAATTCGACATCTGTCAAACAAAGTTGTTAAACCAATTTTTTCTTTTCAGTTGAAAGTCTGGCATTGACGAAAATGGATCGCTTAACTATCACACAACGGATAAAAATTATCAAAACATACTACAAAAATGGTGATTCTGCAACAGCTACATATCGTGCTTTAAGAGGAGATTATGGTTTACATAATCGTCCAACTACGCTGCTATTGAAGAATACGAGTTGGAGAATATGTGGTTTCAACAAGACTGTGCCACATGCCACACAACTCGAGCGAATATAGCTTTATTGCAAGCGACATTTGCTGGCCGCGTAATTTCTCGTCGTGGCGATATCAACTGGCCACCAAGATCATGCGATTTGACACCATTACATCTTTTTGTGGGGCTACGCGAAAGACCGTGTTTATGCAAATAAGCCTTTAACTCTTGAGTACTTCAAAACCAACATTCGTCAAGTTATGGCTGAGATACCGACCAATATGTGTCAAAAAGTGGTCGAAAATTATCTCAAAAGTATCAATGCTTGCAACACTTCGCGTGGTGGTCATTTAAATGATCTAGTGTTTCATACATAATGTCAACGTTCAAACTTTATAATAAAAAAGAAATATCATGAAAAAAAAATAATTTTTATGTGTTTTATTTACGTTTACTTTTGAAACCGCAAAATGGATAACCCTTTGTATATATATATATATATATATATATATATATATATATATGTTATAAAATTTAATAATCTTGTTTTAAGCAAATATTTGCTAAAATTTTTATATATTAATTATATATATATATATATATATATATATATATATAATTAATATATAAAAATAGAAAACTTTTAGCAAATATTTGCTAAAAACAAGATTATTAAATTTTATTACGTGTTATGTTTTGTTTTACATTGTCAAATCTCCCCCTAATAAAAACAAATATCTTTTGGAATGGTATTACAGGCGAAAAAATACTTTGATTGCGCTTAATAAAATGAATATTTACAAGTACATAAAAATGTAATAAAAGTCATATAAAATTCGCAAATAAAATGTTTAATAACAATACAAGTAATAGCATTATTTTGAACATCACGAAACTAAACAAACCACAAAAATAAAGTATCGAATGGAATATTTAACATCCAGTTCTTGCATTGCAAATGGTTTCGTGCTTTCAATGTTATGATTCTTAAGAATATATAGAAATTATTCGTTGAAAGAAGTTTTTTTATACGATATCTTCTTCTATTTGCTTTAAAATGAAATATGTTATTTATTGATATAATAGCATTTATTTTATTTTTTATTGGACACGAACCAAAAACGCTGATTCTCAGCTCAAACATGGAATTCTAAACACTGGCGCTTATTTAAATTGCAAATGGCAATTGGGTTGTTAACAGTTTTGTCTGGTTTCTGACTAGATTAATATTACATTTAAGTTTTATGCTAGACGTTATTTATTCTGAACAATATTTGAAAAAATCCTTGCTTCGGAAAGGTTAATGGAAGTGGTTTAGTGAAGGTATGATCACAGATAGCCAATATCAGACAAGGCGGTTTCTCGTCAAGTATATCGATTTTATTACTTGTTTATGGTAACAAATTTTGATTCGGTAACATGGCGATTTCTTTCCATTTTTAAGGAAGTTGGCTATTATGGGGTGACTCATCGCGAGATTTGATTTATAATGCAAAATAAAACACTATAATTGGAAACTGAACTTGATATTTTTATTATTAGCTAGATAACAATTTATTACATCATCTGTTTGAAAATATCATGTCAGGGCTTAACACGATTGCAAAAGGCGGTCCATTCGGAAAGTCCAATTTTCAACGACTCGTTTCGGCGTTCCGACCATTATCTAGTCAGTGCCCCGAATAATGTTGCTTTGCAAAGGTCTAATCATAACTGGTCTAATCCTGAATACCTCCGACTTTATATACCCCCTGAGAAAAAACTCATGAGTGTGATATCGCACGACCTACATATATGCTCACCAAAATTATTTCTTAATAAGATACAAATTAAAATCGTCTGAATTCAATTCAGTAATAAGGTATCGATGAAGGAGAGTGCTATATTTTGCTATTTAGTACATGACTGTGTTGATAACTGTCGATAATGCTTAGAAGCTAGTGGTATACCATCGTCATTTAGATATTTCAACTAAGATTAACATAACCATGTACTAATGCAGATCAAAAAATTTCGATAACATACTCGAACTCGTGATCTAAGGCATATTATTCTTGTATTCCTTATTTCAGCCAAAAGCACCCTCAAATTGATAAGTAGTTGAGTCCTACTTAAGTTGTGAACACCCTAAATCATTGTTTTTACATTAGGAGGATTGTTAGAAGTTGTAGTTTTTTATCACCTGCAACTACAATTACAGTTAGAGAAAAACCAATCAAATGTGGTATAATATAGCAACGAAATAGAAAGGCGATGCAAAGTAGTCCGGTTACGAGATATTCTTGGCGCCTTCTAACTTTGCCAAACGCGCCTTTTTTCATTTTAGTGCACACAATAAAAACAAGCAAAGTTAGCGCGTTTCAGCACTCCCTACCATACTCAATAAAGTGATATTATCACTTTAAATTATTATAATATTCAATTAATACAGAGAGGTTTGAATTCAAAAAACTAATATTCTCTAAGATGGTACTGCACAATATTGGCATTTACAACAGTTATAACATATACAACGGTTTAGTAACAAGAATTGTTCAAATAATTTTATATTGACGTTAATCAATTCTTAATCTGCCCTCAGAAATTTTTTTTCATTCAATTTTAACAAACAGCACAGGCTCGGCCTAACGAAAGTTCTGCTTTAAGGAGTTCTTAGCAACGACCTTAACAGTTATAATTTATATGAATAAAATCTTCAATTTCTTCAAAAATAAAGCAGCCGTTAAAAATAGTTATTCTTCATCTCAATAATAAAAAGTCTTATTAGAGTCTCAAAAAGACAATTTCATTATGCCGTCATGATATAAAACTCTCTCAGGGAGTTTGATTTGAAAGTCGTTTGAGGACTCTTATTTTTCTTATCAAATTAATTAAATTGGGCATAAATTGCATAAATCGTAATAAAAATAATAAAAATTGACAACGAACATATACAAAATATTATAAAATAATTGTGATTTTGGACCCAAAAATAAAACTCCCAAAAAACAAATAAAACTCTTTTATTTTGAGAAATATAAAATACTCTCTTTAGGATAGTAATATTTTACGGAAGACTAAAACACCTTAAAAAAGTTGTATTTAACAACAGCAATGTTTTGTAGAGCTTTCAATTTTTTTTTTAAATACCTTTTAAATGTTAACAGCATTTTATGAGATCATGTCAGTACGATGATCTCCGATGATTTCAACATGGAGAACTTTTAATTTTATAATTTGCGGATATCTGCTATTTACGATCCCTGGTTTTTGTAAAAGGTGTATATATGACCCGATCCCAAAAAAACCTTTAAAAAAATTTCAAAGCTATCGATTCTATTATATAAACCAGGTCAAAATCGGTTAATTCGTTCCTCAAATATTGTGAACGAAAAAAATTCGAAGTTATGTATCTGATCTATTAGTGTTATTGATTGTTTCATAGGAACAAAAACTACACTCATGACCAATATTTGAATATTAAAATAATAGTGTTATAGCTCGAAGAGTTCAAAGCCTTAGCACAGCATAAAAAGCAGGTTACGATAGGCTTGCAGTTGGTATTAGCGGGAAGTTATAACGATGTCCTTTATGGTCAATATTTCTCCATATATTTTTAGAAACGAATTAAGTACTTTTTTGTTTCGTAAATGAGTTAATTATTTTAGGTTTAGAATAGGTAAAATACTAAGGATATATACAAATATACATGTATATAGGTATAGTGTCGAAGAAGAATGCGTATGTTCTTTTAGTTTGTGCAGCAAGAATATTTCGATAGATATGATGTTGATAAGTATATATAAATCAGTTCAATTTAGACCTTATGTAAGATAAAAGAGCGATGTTTCCCTTTCAAAAATCGCTTTAACTCCATCATAATGAACTGATGCGTTAATGACTTTATGCGTTAATGTAATACAGCACCTTTTTTATTATCCCTTGAGGCATTTCTATTTTCCATATTAAAAGTGTTGACAACAAAATGCTTTTTGTTAATTAAAAAATGAATTAAAAAAAAGAAATATATATATATATATATATATATATATATAGTGAGTGGTACTGTTCCGAATAATTTTATGGAACCGTAAAGAATATCTCGGCAGGGCTTTTCACCGTTAGACTATCGAAAATATATTTTGATGGGATAAGACTCATCATATATATTCTCATAGCAATAAAATTTTATTGCAAAATCAGCGTGACCTATTGAAAATTTAACCTAAAGAAAAATTAATTGGTTGCAAGCAAGGCTTAGTTCATAAAAGATTTTTCAGCCCATTAGAGCAAACTATTGCCCATTTCCTACCTTTACCTACAACCTTTGGGATAAAAATTGCAAACTTGCTGCCGGTTTGATTACGCTATACAAATATTACAAAACATATACTATTTCTATATACGAAAACAACTTTTTCAGTAAACAACTTACTTTTCATCCGATAATTGAAAAATATTTAGTATAAAGACCAATTTGCTCTGATATGTTATCTTTTCTTTACAGTCGTTGGTAGGGAAAGAAAAAAAAAAAACACATGTTTTTGTAACCAAAACTTTTGACAATATATAAAATCTGTCAAGTAAGAGCCAGTGTCTCCTTTAACTAAAACAGTAAGTTGTAACCAACATACATAATAAGAAATAATATATATATATATATATATATATATATATATATGTATCTTTCCGTTGATTCGATAATTTCGTGATACCCTGGTTTAGAGAACGCTCTATGGGCTGTCCGCCTCCCGCTAGGCAGGACATAACACTGACATGGAAAATGAAGCACTATCTCGTCTTTCTCTTTATTAAAGCGGTTTCTGCAGTTTCTCAGCCTTCTAGATTCACTTGCAAGATGCTACAGCCATCTCGAGGCATAAATCTGTCTCGTCACGAGTCGAAAGATCGTTTTAAAAGTCCTTCGATGAGATTCATTATATGTATATCGCATTCCACAGTAGCAATAACCTATAAAACAGAATTGGTTTGATTACAGCCTTAAGAATCTTATTGATCATCGTGTCTCATGCCCCAGTTGAAACCAATTGCTATTTTTCAAATACAAACTTTCGCTAGGACCTTATCCACTCTTTTCTGGATGTTCAGATACTCTATAGCTTGCTATTAAAGAGTATACCCAGGCATTTAGAGATCGTGAAGGGCTGCTTCGGAGATGTAACCGTATCAACTTAGCCTTGGCTGGATTGACACTAAAGTCGCAACCGACACTCCACCTACTCAGAAGTAGGTGTAGTAGTATCTAAGTGTTTACAAGAAGTCGCAACCATCATGTCAGCATATGCGACAATCTCAAATAGTCTACGCTCTAAGCTTAGTAGCAGCCGAGGAATTGTATGGTTCAATAGCAGCCGAAAATACTTCCCTGTGGAGGACCCCGACAGATAGCGTTAGTTTCAGCGACATCCCTAATAAAGACCTTGAGTGGATAGTGGTTTTCACAGACTTTCCTTCTTTTATATGCCCATACTTAAATGAATAGCAATTGCTTTGAACCGAAGTCCATTGGTTGTATATGAAATCTTTTTCCTCTGCTCGAGATAAAGGCAACGCTGCAGAGGCGTCTGTATGTTGGTAAATGAACCCTCCTTAGACCTTCCTTAAAAATTACGGAGAGCTAAAGCAGGACAATGCGCTCATTCATCTGTAGATCATTCATCTAATCGCGAGGATTGATACGAATCGAAATTGTTAACAGCGTTTTCTGAATACTTGCTTTACCACGATAGTGCTGTGATACTATCGATATTTTATGTTTTAGGTATCTATCAATAGCTCATATTTTACTATCGATTGCATCGGGTGAATATTTGTATATGTATTTTTTTCTTTTATTGTTTTATTCAAAGTAAGTAGCATTATATAATATTAATATATGCGCGCATATGTGCGCAGATTAGTTTAGGGACAGTTGTCGAAAACTTGCTCTGGTGTTAGTCATACAATCAATTTTTTTATTTATATCACGTTTTATATTAACTGAATATAGAGCTGAATGACACAGCAAAGTAAAACCCATTGAAAACTTCCTTATATTTCAAAGAATTGATCAGACTTTATTTCGCTGTGATTACAGTTCAAATTAGTATTTTGAATAACAAAATCGATATATTTTCTTATCAATATACGCAATATTTCAAAACTGAATACAGCATCCATAACTTTTCAACTACTTTTATTTATGCAACTAATAGCAACTCATAATTTCGCCAACCTTTCGACGAGTTGCAAAATAATTGTTTCGTAAAACTTTTTAAAGTAGTCGTGCGCACTGTATTCCTACATGAGTCAGGAATAATTTTGCCTCTCACACATGATAGATCCATTCAAGTCAATTATGTTTTTCCTCACAGCTCTGTATCTTAGCTAAACATAAAACACAGTACAGCGATATTTGCATAACTGAAATGTTTCCTTTCCATTATAATGAAGACATAAAAATGTATGAGCAATTCATGAGTTTCGTTCTTTCCGTTAAAAAAAATTAAGCAGAAACTAATTCTACGATTGAAAGTATTAGTAATATACATTCCCCCTCCTGCTTGCAGCCTCTACGAATAAGACATATAAGATTTATTTTAGAAGTTTTTGGAAGTAATTTCTGTTTTCTCTTCTTTCTTAACTGTAAAATTTTAAGTGTAATTAAATTACTTTGATGTATGCTTGGAGTTATGCGAAGTATTATTTTACACATTTTTTATTTATTTATCGAGTGGCAGGCATTATGCTTCGATTTGCACAAGTTCTGGGAATATATAAACATGATATTTTCGAATATTCATTTAACATGAATTTCATTTTGTATGCAAATAGTTTTCAGCAAGCAAACAATATTAAATTTTTTAATTAGAAATTTTTTATTACATGATTAGTAAAGGGAGTAAAACTAGAAAATAATTTCGTTCTTATGGCTGCCATAGCTTACTGAAAAATAGCATTCTCTACCTCGAATTTTCTTGCGTTTTTTTTGAGCATGTATGTAAGGCATACATACTAAAGTGCTATTAACCCCTAACCTTCAAACGTTTTGACGGCATTTTCAGAAATCATGTTATCGCTAAATATCAATAAGTAATAAATGCGGTCGGCGCAGGAAACGTTTGTTTTTCATCATCTAAATAGTTGATAGTCTATTGACGAGTTCTGACATCGTTTTTGAACAATTAAGGTCCACACTTCGTAAAACAGATCAAAAGGTGTTTTTGTGGATGTAGTACAGTTTATAGTGTACTGATGTCCCTCCATTTTCGGTATATGGGCTTTTCTTCGGAATGATCTACCGGCATCCAAAAAAGAAATGTTGATAATCACCGTGTTTTATTCTTTATAATTGTAAAACACGTTTTACTTAAGAAAATTGGACTAGAAAGTGGAATATGTTAATATTTTCCTTTTAGCTACTTTCAAATACATTTTTATATATAATTATTTAACATATAAAATATATGTTATGTTTGCACTCCTGCTTCAAAATATCTCTATTACAATCAGTTAAGAAGAGAAGAGTGTAAGTAGGACAAGAAAAGTTCGATTAACGGTTAACTTTTACTTTGTTTCTAGTCTATGTTTTAATCGTACGTTCGCGACCGAAAACGTCATATTATTGTAATAGCTTCGCATAAAACGTCAACAGGTGTCCGACAAAACACATAGTAATTAATTTCGGTATCACTTATTTGTAAACAAAATAGGTTACAGTTAAATAGGTTACAGTTAAATAGGTTTTTTTACTTTCAAAAATTCGTCCGTTCGAGACCGTAAGTAAATATTTTTTAAATTATGAACTTATGTTCATATGAAATTATGAACACATGTGATAAATAGTAAAATGAGGGGATGCGAAAACGACGCTTTGCATTAACAAAAAATATAAGTTTTAGAACAAATGCAAGAAAAAGAGCCCAAGATTGAAAGAATACCGACAAAAGAGGAAGAAGAAGAACACGAAGCGTATTCGTTTAAAAAAAATCTTAGAAATACAATGAAAAAGGCAGAAAGGGAATTACCAAGTAATTAAAAAAAATTAACTTATTAAAGGCTATTTAAAAGTATGTCGAACCCCAAAATGACAAAAAAAACATCTACACAAGCTAATTTGGAATAGGAGAGGAAGTTGAATTAACATAATATAAAACTGTGATGAAAATTTTAAATTAAGCACAGCTCTAACGATATATTCAATAAAAACAAAAATATTAAATAAAATAGTCTACATATATAAATTGAGTATTAAGTTCTTTGTTAAGGAAATTCGAAGATATTTATGGGAAAATGCATGATAATTAATAAAAAAAAACATATGAGAAAAACGTACGTTTGCGAAACGTACGTTCGCGACCGGTACTTAAACCAATGAAACAAAAACCAATAGAAATATTTTATTTGGTATATAATGGATAGAGACCTACATTAATACACTTTTAAAATAAATTAATCGCCTCTGAATATTAAGTTCCACTTCGCAGATTTTTACACTTCACTGCTGTCAGCCAAAGTTGACTTCTATTTTGCGTTGACTTCTATTTATGACAAAACAAGTAAAAGTGCTATATTCGGCTGTACCGAATCTTATATAACCTTCACCAAAGTACGTCTGGCATTACATATATGTATATTCAAGTACCAATTTTGTTCTTCCTAAGTTGTAAAATAGTTTTAGATACCAAAAAAAACTACGTCAGTTGGTTTCTTGGTTACTTTTATGAATGAAAAAAAGAAAAATTAATTTCCCACTTCTGGAAATGAAATTTTAATTATTTTTTACCAATGCAACTCTTCATGATGTGTAAAGCGGTTTTATTTAAGAAAAACTACAAATTTGTAACCATTTTGGTCCCATTCATGTACTATAAAATATTGCACTTATCCAACCCTGGATACGAAATTTTGATTTTTTTTATTTTTGATACCAAATTTGTTCTTCATAAATTATTTAGCAAAAAAACAACGTTAGTTGCTTTTTTGGTTAAGTTCATGTATAAAAATATTTCAATATCCCAACCCTAGAAAGGAAATTATAATTTTAAAACTTTTATCAATGCGAAATTTTCTTTATAAAGCGGTTTATTTAAGAGAAACTTAAAATTTTTAAACATTTTAGTTGTTACATGTACTACGAAATACTGAATGAGCCAAAACAAATTTTATTAATTTCCCATCCCTGAAAATAGGTTTTAATGTTTTTTTAGTTTTTAATAGACAATTGAGGCTTCTCAAAGCATTAAATAGGTTCAATTTACAAACAAACAAAAATATAATTAGTAATTGGTATTTTCTGAATTTCAATACCACTCTATTTAAGATCATTTCCAATCCATCAGTCCAAGAACGAAGTCTCTAGCTCTTCTAGGGGCTTGGGAAAACCGATTTCACGTACAGACAGGCGGACATCGCTCAAACGTCATAGCTATTTATAAGGATCCAGAATATATACACTTTATACGGTCCCGTAATAATATCGAAAAAATTACAACTCAGGGGCTGAAAAGTGAATTTTTTTTAATTTTTAAATAGCTTATCATAACAATTTTTTTTAGTAACTGATTTTATGATTCTTTTTCTAGTCCTCTTTCAATCATCGTTTAATCTCATATGAGTCTTTTATTACTAATATATCAGTATGTTTAGGAGTCCTTTTATTTATTTCATTTATCAGTGATGTTTATATTAATTGGAACTCCTTTTTACGTCATTTATAGATTTGATACGTCATTTATTAATTGGAATCATTTATTTGTCGTACTTCCAATTGTATTTTACTGTCTTCAGTCGGTTTTCTGAGTCCTACGTTTACACTGCCCCGATTTCAAAAATCACGTTCTTATGAACATTAAATAACAAAGAAAGGATATTAAATTTATACTCGTGATGTATGAACATTTTCGTTAAAATTAGTTCTTAAAATTAGAAGTTCAATAAAAAAACGTTTATGGAAATAAATTATTGGCTTTTTTGTTTTGTTTGTGATGTCCTTTTCGGCTTGAGGTCATCACAAACAAAACAAATTTACTCAAAAAGGTCTACAACAAAACATATTCATTATTGGCTTTTGCAGAATAAATGTGTTTTTATATTTAAGATGATATATCTGAAACAAAATGTTTTATTTTTGTTTTTTTCTTTTTAAATATTTATATTAAAATATATAGACTTACTTTTAATTGTGTTATTAAAAAGCATTTTTCGACACTAGGCTTAGAGCTGGTCCCCTTCCTGCTGAACAATGTGAATAATTCATACGAATAAACTTTTCGAACAACAGCAATACAGAAATTGTGGCGGCCCCTCGCCGCCGGCTTTTGCAATAAATTCTTTTTGTTATATGTAATAAGTTAAAAAGAAATGTATATACTTAGTTAATAGGATATTTAGTTGATTATTTAGTTAGTTAGTAATTAGTAAATTAGTTAGCAATTAGCTTGTTTGTTACTTTGTTTTGTCACTTTCCATACTCACAAGTTGTTTAAGCTTTCACCATTTTATTTCACTATTTTATTACATCATTTTATTTAAATTTATTAACAATATCTTACGTTATTTATTTTTAAGTGTTTAATTTATTTACTCGTTTTAATTGCTTTTGTTTCACAACTATACGATCTTTACACTTCAATGTAACTTTTTGAATTAGCAAAAACTGAACTGGTAGAAATATACTAAAAATATGAAATATATGTCCCGGTATAGTTGAAAAAATAAAACATAAAAAGCAGTGTTCAATCATCTATCTGCGCAAAACATTATCATAAAATACTTAATTACAATACATTTTTAAACACCTGTTTTTGATTACGCGTTTTTCAATATTCAGTATAAGTAGAATATAATAATAAATAACGGAAATAATAGTCACATATTAAACGTCTGTATGATTAATTTCCAATTGCTATACAATTTTTATTGTATTTTAAATCGAACTCATTTTACCCATTGGCACGAATAAGTTTTGAATCCTATTTTAATCGTGTAACTGACTAATAAGATTTTGATCACCAAAAGTACTCTTAAAAGACTCAGCAAGGTAATTTTTCTGAAAATAATCTTCCCAATGTTAGCAGGGACATATATTATAAAAAAAAGTTTATATTGGTATTTAATATCAAACTCTATCAAAAATTTTTATTTGTGTTTATATACATATATGTATAGCCAAAGTGTGTTTGTATTTTGCATGATTTTTGTCATGAGCTAATAAGACCTAGGCATGGTACAATAATCATGTAACACCACTACTACTACAAATAACAAAACCAAAAAACACACCTATTTTGTTTTAAGAATAGTACGAAATGTGGTCGAAAACATTTGTGTTGAAAATCAGAAAGGAAATTATGTGAAAAATCCACATTATTTAAGTCTTATAGGCTGATAACTGGATAACTTTGCAAATTTTGCTCCACACATTTCTTTTCACACTTTGTTAATTTTATTAATTTAATATAGTTTTTAATGTATTATAGTTTTTCAATAAAATATTTTTCACTAAGAAAATTTATACATAAACACAAAACATATGTATATGAACTTTCAAAACAAATTTTGACAATTTTACGGTACAAAAAGTAAAAGTGATATATTCGGCTGTCCTTCACCAAACAAAAAAAAACTACGTCAGTTGCCTTTTTGGTTACACGTGTATGTATAAAAAATTTCAATTTCCCAACCCTAGAGAGGGTATTTTAACAATTTTTTGTTTGTTCTTTTTATCAATGCAACTCTTAATGAGGCACTAAATAGTTCTATTTAAGAAAAACTTAAAATTTTTAAGCATTTTGGTCACTTCCATTAACTACAAAATATTGAAGTTATCCAACCCTGAAATCGAAATTTTAATTTTTTATAGTTTTTGATACCAAAAATATAGTTTTAATTAGTAAAAAAAGACCTTAGTTGCATATTTGCTTACTTTTACGTATACAAAATTTTAATTTCCCATTCCTGGAATCGAAAATAAAATTTTTTGTTTGTTTTTTGTTTTACTAAAGCAACACATAATGAGGCATAAAATAAAATAATAGAATCGAAATTTCGATCTAATTTAAATATTTGATACGAATTTTGTTTTTCCTGAATTAAAACATGGTTTTAATTAGTTGCCTTTTTGGTTATTTTTATGTATAAAACAATCAATTTCCCACCCCTGAAACGAAATTTAAATTTGCTTTGTGTTTTTTACCAATGCAAATTATTATCAACCAAATTTGTTTTTTCCTAAATTAAAAAATTGTTTTACTTAGTAAAAATAAACGACGTTAGTTGCATTTTTGTTACTTTTATGTATAAACAAATTTCAATTTCGCATCCCTAGAAGCGAAAAGTAATTTTTTGTTTTGTTTTTTCTTAAGGAAGCTTCTAATGAAGCATAAAATAGATTTATTAAAGAAACACGTTAAATTTCTAACCATTTTGGTCACTCTTATGTATCACAATGTATTGCAGTTATCCAACCCTGAAATCGAAATTAAGATTTTTGAAACTATTTGATATTAATTTTGCCTTTTCCTTAAATAAAAAATGTTTTTGATTAGTAAAAAAACACGGGCGTTAGTTGCTTTTTGTTTTATATATGTATAAAAAAAATTTTAATATCCCACCACTGGATGCGAAAATTTATTTTTTGTTTGTTATATTTTACCAATGCAAATCTTCATGATGTATAAAGCGGTTTTATTTAAGAATAACTAAAAAATTTTAAGCATATTAGTTTTTTCGTGTACCACAAAATACCGAAGGTGCCAAAAAATATTTAAATTTCCCATCCCTGAATCCGAAAATTTAGTTTTGCTTTGTTTTTTACCAATGAAACTCTAATGAGACATGAAGCTGTTTTATTTAAGAAAAACTTAAAATGTGTAACCATTTTGGTCGCTTTCATGTACTATAAAAAATTCCAGTTATCCAACTATGGAATCGAAATTTACAATTTTTTTAAATTTTTGATACCATTTTTGTTTTTCAGAATAAAAAAATAATTTTAACCAGTAAAAAACGACGTTAGTTGCATTCTGGTTATGTTAATGTATTAAAAATTTTAAATTTTCCAACCCTGGATAAAAATTTGTAATTTTTAAAATTTGTTTCATCAATGCAAATCTTCATGACGTATAAAACGGTTTTATTTAATAAAAACTTAACATGTGCAAAAAAAACTTTTAATATCCCATACCTGAAAAAAAATTTTTTTAGTTTTAAATAGACAATGGTGTTAGTTTTGCGTCGAGAAATAGGTGTAAGCCTCCCACTCAATACCACCCTATTTTATGTCATTTCCCATTCATCAGTCCAAGAACGAAGTCTCTAGCTCTTCTGGGGGCTTGGGAACACCGATTTCATGTACAGACAGACGGGCAAGCAGACAGACATATGCACACGTCATCGCTATTCATAAGGATTCAGGGTTGCATATTAATATCGAAGAAATTACTGGAAATTAATTAAGGAATGACAAACCTAAATATACCATTTCACTTTTTTGTGAAGGGTATAAAAAAATTAAGCAGCTGAACTAGTGGTGTTACCTGATTATTGCACCATGGGCCTAGGTTATTTCAATGACACTAAAAACAAGTTTGCTTTCGTTTTTCCCGACGCTTTGTCAATTATTTGTTGACTTTATCAAGGTTTGTGAAATCCATTTTATTATTAAAAACATTAGCTTGTAAGTTTTACATATACATATATGTATGTATAAGAACATTTTTGAATAAAATTGCTTAAAAACTATTGACATTTTGTATATATATATATATATATATATATATATATATATGTATATATATATATATATATATATATATATATATATTTAGTTGAATCGTTGACCTGTTGTATTATAATAATATTCGTATTTCTATAATGTTTAATGTTTACGGATTTTTTCAAAACATGACCTATAGCCGAACGATAGATATACGACTATTGACATTTTATTACTTTAAATTTTAGTGAAATTGAATCTTTTAAATATAACAAATAACATAACTTAAGTCTATATCGTAGATTATTTTAATGCTCCTTTGTAGCTTGTGCTGATGTTGTTCGTATCTTCCTTTAAAATCATCCTCTTGTCTATCCTTTGTTGTATTCGTAAGCTTTCTATTATGTATCTTTTCTTTCCAATATTCTCTCTGTCCAAGATCTTCACTTCAAAATCAGATGTGTGTCCAGTGTCCAGTATATGTTTTAGGGGTCAACTATAAGTAGTGCGAACTGATTACTGTTTTCTATAATAAATGGGAATAATTTGATGGCATTGATCGCAAATGTCAAAGTTGAACACAATTGAAAAACTTAGATCTCTGAATAATTATTATTTAAGATTAAAGAATATATCTCGTAATAGTTATGTTATTGTATATTTGATTATAAATGAGATTTATTTCTTGGTGGTTAAGTGAAGTCTGTATAAATTTTTTTTTTCGGCGCTTCACCAAATCGACAGTAGACTTCAAGAACTTGTATTGGAAAGTTTTTAATAGTGAATAGTTGTACATATTATTTATTTATTTATATATTGGCATTCCTGTGCAACAGTGTTTCCCACGAGTTATTGCTTCGCGGCCCCCTTGAAATATTTCCAGAAAGCCGCAGCCCAACCAAATTTTTCTGCCTAATATAAATATATGTATACCTACATACCCAGAGAAAACTTTAGGCGATTATTAGATCTAGTAGAAAATTTTTGTTAAATAAAAAATAAACATAGTTCATTACAAACAAACAATAAAGAAGCATTAAAAACAAAACTAAAAGAAATAAAAAAGTTTTTGTCCTTGAATTCTGGGTGTTTTGTAAAGAGATGTTTTTCCATTTTCGATGGCTTCATGCATTTATTGTAAAAGGTTTTAAAACAAATCACACATTGTGGTAAGATCTAATTATTATTATTTAAAAATGTAAATCCAAATTTAATATAATGTTCATAATATTGTCTTTTTTAGAAGACATTTTAAAAATATAAGGTAGAATAAATTTATAAAATACATTTTGAAAACGTTATTTTAAACTTACAAATAAAGAAAAGCAACTGAAAACAAGACAGCTGATACTGTCAAATTGAAAACAAAATAGTATTGCTGACACACCAGTATTAATATACTATTATAGCGGTATAAAAATAGTGATATAAAAATAGTTGCACCACTTGCACGAAAGGTGAATTTACACAAAGCAAAGATGTTACAGAGGAAAGTTTTCTCTGTATGTATAATTTAAAGCTATGTTTAATCAAATTATAATATGTATTTCACATTCAATACAACATGTCAAACAGAAATACACAAAAAAAATTATTATATAGTCATTGAAAACCAAAAGAATAAAAAGTAGCAACAATTTACGACCCCTAGAAGGTCCGTACGGACCACCACTTGGGAATCAGTGCTATAGAACAAGGCTAACAGAGTTATAACTATAGTACAGAATTTTTAGACCGCAAGAATTTCATATTCGTCATATAAAAACAATTTCTATTATGATATTGTTTATTAACATACTAACTTGTTACTAAAAGCAAGCACTAGTTCCCGAACTTTGTATGAGAGGTAACACTCTTTTGAACATGGTGTTACCATTGGATGGAGTCTTTGACATAATTAATATACTCGTTAGGATCTAGACCTAACCTCAAGTACTTATCTTGTTGTGGTGTTCGTAGCATCAGTCCCAATTATGGCCATAAGAACCGGTATTAAAACCATTCTAGAGTTTTATGTCTAGATGAATATATCTTCCTCTGTTATGCTAGTGACTGAAAATTTTGAAAGTACGTTTGTTCTCATATTGTGATATGTCCCTTTTACACTAGGCACGCCTCAAGAACTTTGCATCAGTCATAAGAGAGGTACTTCCGGGAGATTTAGTACAACATTTTTCGCAGGGTCTGTTCAAAATATATATGTTGAATATTAAATTTTCTCAATATATAGTCATCCATCAATTTTTATTTTGATCCCTGCGAAATAGTTTTCATTCCTCAAAGCAGTTTTCGTATAAATTTTTTAATTTTTATCTCGTTTATCGTAACTAAACGCTGTTCCTTCATTTACCTTTTACAGGAAAACGTCTCAGCGATTTTCAAAAGAGCTTAGCTGAACAGATTTCCTGTACAAAATTTCCAAAATTTATAATAGGTCCGACATGAAAGCCCTCTCACAATGGTTTTGATTGTAACAATCATTAATTAAATTACAAAAATCTCAACTAAAACTACGCCAGGAGTGGTGGCTTTTCTAGGGTAAATTATTTGGAACGCTTAATTTGTTGAGCAACTTTGTAGCCACACCAGATGAATCAAAGTGACTATATTTGGCGTTTCTAGCTTCATCTGCAATGCGATTCATTCGCCTCGTTGTTAGTATTAAAATTTCAATAAATAAGGGAATGAAAAATCAACTACTGGTACACTTTAATGGGTCAAAAAGAGACCCAATTCAGTAGTGGTCTGCATCGATATTTCCCCCATATATAAATAATAAATATAGGGTGTTTTTTATAGAGTGATACAACTTTGAGTTGGCATCACTGCTTTATTCGAACACCCCCTTATCAGCTGCTTGTTGTTTTTTGTTTAGTTTGTTTTCACATTTTATTGCGTTCTGACTTACACCAGAGCAACGTGCAAATTGTGGAAATTGTTAATCAAAATAATGGTTCTGTTTGTAAAACTTACTGTGCACTTCTTCCATTCAAAATTTTATTTTCCGATGAAGCCCATTTTTGGTTGAATAGGTACGTAAATAAACAGAATTGTCGGATTTCGAGTGAGGAGAATCCACAAGCTTTTGTCGAAACACCATTACATTCACAGAAAATTACTGTTTGGTGCGCTTTATGGGCTGGCGGAGTCATTGGCCCATATGTCTTCAAAAACCATAATGGTCAGAATGTTACTGTTTGTGAAAATTGGTGCTCAAGATTGTGCGTTGTGCGCGCCAGCCATAAATCATATTTAAACATTAATGTCATAAAATTTTCTATCCAATAAAGATCGTTTTATTGATATCAAAAATATATGATTTAAACTTGTATCGCTCTATAAGAAACATACTATACAATTTTCTCAATATCATCTTAACCATATTTCGAAGCATTTGTAATATTTTTTTGTAATTTTCTAAATGGAAGAGTAAAAAAATCGTCACAATCAGTTTCGAGTGTAACTTCAATCGATATCGATTGAATGTTATATTTTGTTAGTTCTAGCTAAACTTTAAAGTATATTTAACTCAAACTTTCATGTATGACGAAATCACAATGGTTTATTAATTTTGGGTATCACTTGTTCTTCACAAACATATGTGATCTTTAAATTGAGTATCACTTATTGCGTCTGTGGCTGATCTTTCATTGTGATTGTATATTTCTAAGAAAAAGAACTTCAGGTTTTTATTGATCGTGTTGATTCTTTGCTTAATATATTATAAATAATATGTAAGTATGTGAAGTTGCAGGCAAACTGCAAAATCATTTAAATATTTTTATTAGTTAGGGCTACAAAAATCCCCAGTGTGCGGCAGGCAATTCTTACCCAACAAACAATTTTAATTTTCCGGATAATTTACAAATTATGTTAATTCTTAATAATTTTTGCAATGTGGTATGCTCGTTAAAAATTAATTTAAAATTGAGAACGAGTTTTTGTTACTCTTTAACAACAGTTTTGTTAAATTCCGATTAACTCCTGGTATACTTTTTACGGTAGATTTCAGCGATTTTTGTGTAGTTTTTAAGTACACAAATAAAAGCCTCGAAAGCCGAACATTTTACCCCTTTTTCTATCACGTGGTAATATAAATAGCGCTTTTCAAGAAAATTTTTAAATTCAGAATCTTTTTTTGTATATTTTACTTTACGTGGTAGGTTGTATTTTAAGGGTCAAATAATCTGACTCCATATATCGATCACGTTTTAGCAACGTTGGAGTTTATTGACAATCAATTTTCCAAACAAAGACAATCAGAAATCGCACGATTATATTGTACAAAATGTGGTCGCTGAGAAGAATCAACAGTGCCCAATATACACAACTTTAATGCTAAAGTTCCTAAGACTGGTTGCATTATTGATGTGGTCACGCGAGTGAGTGAGTACAGTGCGTAAGCCCGATAATGTTGAGAGTGAGTCTGAGAGCCCATTAACATTAACTCGTCATCGTAATCAAAAATTGAACATTCATGCTGCAGTTTACATCGCGTTTTTCAAAAATATCTCGGTATGTCGCCATACAAAATTCGATTGGGTCAAAAATTGAAGTATGACCATCCTCTTCGTTTTCGCTTCCCTAGATGGAACAACGATTTTGCCAAAACAAAATTTTAGCATTCGAAAAAGGGCTCGAAAGTTGGTCCGATCGAATGTAGTATTGTGATGCCAACCGCAGCAGCCACATGAATAAATTAATATTTATATGAACTTCACAACAAAAATTTTGTTCGGCAAAACACTCAGACCCTTTTTATTTCATTGCAATTTTAAATTTAAATTTTTAAATGAACTCAATAAACTCGCGCTATAGTAGCATATTCAAGCAATTCGTGACGTCAGGAATTGCTTCAGATGAACGAAGTGCTCTCTGAACCCCCGAAGATATTTATGTATGTTTTTCAAATAAATTTTCACAATTTGTAAAGGTTTCGACTCATGATGACATTTTCAGTTGTCGAACGGTTGTTGTGTATGTTGAATCCGAATTCTATGACATGTGATTATTCGGTAATGTAAATACGAATAAGTCTATTCGCATTTGGGAGTATGCATCGAGTTCAACATCAGGTCTTAAACCAATAATTACAACGCACACACATGTGCAAATACTCGTATTAAAGATCTGCAAGCAACTACAAATGCTGCATGAAAATGCTTTAAAGCTTGAAAATTAAACTTTATAGACCAACAAGAGATAAAATAAATTGATTTGAACTTTTTTATCGTTTCTGTGCGCATTAGCTTTATACATGTAGAAGTTTAGTTAATGGTAAATTCTGAATACGTTGTTGGCAGTATGTGTCGTTTAACATTTTTATACCCTTCACATATAAATGAAAGGATATATTTAGGTTTGTCATTCCACGTGTAATTTTTTCGACATCAATATGCGACCCCATAAAGTATATATATGCTGGATTCTTATGAATAGAAATGACGATTGAGCGATGTCCGTCTGTCTGTACGTGAAATCGGTTTTCCCAAGATCCCAGAAGAGCTAGAGACTTCGTTCTTGGACTGATGGATTGGAAATGAACCTAAATAGAGTGGTATTGAAAAATTTGAAAGACGGTTTCAGAGCTGGGAAGCTTACACCTATTTCTCGACGCAAAATTACACCAAAAACCAATTATATTTTTTGTTTATTTGTAAATTGAACCTATTTCATGCTTGGGACTCCTCGATTGTCTATTTAAAACTAAAAAAAAAAAAATTCTAGGGATACGAAATTAAAAGTTTTTTTTTGAACATTCAGTAATTAGTGGCACATATAATAACTAAAATGTTTAAAAATTTCAAGATTTTCTTAAATAAAACCGTTTTTGGTATCATGGTGATTTGCATCGATGAAAAAAAAAATTTTTAATTTAATTATTGTATCTGATTTTTTAACCTTTTTTCGTTTATTAATCAATAGATTTGTTTAAGTTTTTAGGTTATTCAATATTAATATATATATTTATTTCGATATTTAAACGTTTTTTTATACATTAACATAACCAAAAAGCAACTAACGTCTTTTTTTCGAGGTTAAAACTATTTTTTATTCTCGCAAAACAAAATTGGTAACAAAAATTTAAAAAAAAATCAAAATTTTGATTCCAGGGTTGGATAACTGCAATATAGTACGTGAATATAACAAAAATTGTAGTTTTTCTTAAATAAAACTGATTTAAACATTAAAAAAAATTTGCATCGGTAACAATAATTTAAGAAATTAAATTTTCGCTTCCAGGGGTGGAAAATTAAATTTTTTTTCATATATAAATCAAAAAGCAACTAACGCCATGTTTTTTACTAATTTAAAATCTTTTTTAATCCAGGGAAATCAGAATTAATATCAAATATTTAAAATATAAATTTCCATTCCAGGGTTAGATAACTGCGATATGTTGTTATACCTGAGAGTGACCAAAATGGTTTCAAATTTCTTCTTTAATAAAATTTTTTTATGCCTCATTAAGAGTTGGATTGGTAACAAACAAACAAAAATAAATTTTTGCTTCCAGGGATGGGAAACTGAAATTTTTTTGTACATAAAAGTAACAAAAAAGCAGCTAACGTCGTTTATTTTTACTAATTAAAACTATTTTTAATTCAGGAAAAGCAAAATTTGCATCAAATATTTAAAAAAAATCAAATTTATAAAAGTACCCAAAAAGGCAATTGACTATATATTTTTTTTCTGGCTAAAACTATTTTATAACTTAGAAAGAAGAAAATTGGTACTTGAAAATAAATATAATGCCAGACGTACGTTGGTGAAGTGTATATAAGATTCGGCACAGCCGAATATAGCACTTTTACTTGTTTTTTTGTACGTGTTATACTTCCAACATCTTTTTTTCTCCAACATTTGTTACAGTTAAACTTTCTCTGGTAGTGTTGTTTCTTGTTTCTTTTTTTTTGCTTCTAACCGTAGGCCACATTAATTGCATTTGCAAAACGTGATTTCAGCTTTGAAGGCGTTTCTACTTCTTGTGTAAAAAATAAAATGAATGCAATATTTTTAGTTTTTTAATTCATTTGGATAATTTTGATGTTTCCTTATACACTATCAAAGTTATTTTTTGCATGAAGGATATATTCCTTGAAACGCACTTCAAATAACTTCCATAGAGAAAAAAATATATACATGGACATTTGTGGTTGTATGTACATATATAAACATGCTCAGTTTTCTGAAAGAGAGTACTTTTAGAACTTCAGAGCGAGTTGTTAGTCGTCAAAATATGTTATAGAAACCAGGAGAAGCGCTGAAAGAAATTAACTGCATTATTTTCAAACAACTAGACGGTGAAAATTCGGCAGCCTAACTACAACAAGTAAAAGTGCTATATTCTGCTGTGCCGAATCTTATATACCCTTTACCAACGGACGTCTGGCATAACATATATTTCTAAGTATCAATTTTGTTCTTTCTAAAATATAAGATAGTTTTAGTCAGTAAAAAAACAACGTCAGATGTCTTTTTGGTTACTTTTATAAATGAAAAAATAAAATAAATTTTCCACCGCAGCAAACGAAATTCTAATTTTTTTACAATGCGGTTTTGTTTAACAAAAACTATAAATTTGTAATTATTTTGGTCACCTTCATGTACTACAAAATATTGCAGTTATTCAATCCTGAAATGGAAATTTATTTTTTACTTGTAAATATTTGATATTAATGTTGCCTTTTCCTAAATTAAAAAGTAGTTATAATTAGTAAAAAAAATGACGTTAGTCGCCTTTTTGGTTAATTTATGTAAACAAAATTTAGATTTCCTATCCCTGGAAGCAAACATTTAATTTTTTTTTTTTTTGTTTTTTTAGCAAAAAAAACTACAAATTTGTAACCATATTGGTCACTTTTTTGTACTACAACAGATTGCAGATATCCAACCCTAGATCGAAGCTTTGATTTTTTTATTTTTATACCAATTTCTTTTTTGCTTGAATTAAAAATAGTTTTAGTTAGTAAAAAACGGCGTTAGTTGCATTTTGGTCCCTTTCATGTACTACACTATATTGCACTTGTCCAAACCTGTATTCGAAATAGTGTTTTATTTTTTAATATATGATACCAAATTTGTTCTTCTTAAACTATAAAGTAGTTTCAGTTAGCAAAAAAAACATCAACGTCACACAGTGAACGGTCTCCATAGTAAAAGTGGAAAAATATCGAAGCAGTTATGGTAGCTTAATGAAATTTCGGCACACATCTCTCTTGGCCTACTATTTTCAAAAATAAATTAAAATTCTTAGAAATCCTTTTATTTTTCCGGTGCGGGGAGAAATAAATACCAAAAATGCCCCCGTTTCAGTAACTATTATTTTTTTTGAATTCTAATCTATCATTTCACATACAAAATGATAACGCGTGACAGTTTTTTTTATAAAATACTAGCAAACCCCCTGCACACTTCGTAGTGCAAAAAAGAAATAAAAGAATTAATTCGAATTCATTTAAATCAGTGATAAACTGCTTTTATTGTAATGCTCTGCGGTAAACAACATTTGTTGTTTTTGCATTTTCGGTGTAAATATACAAAACCGAAGGTTTGCCAATGCGCAAACAGGTTACATACAACTGCCCATCTGAGAAAACTGGATAGTCTAAATTGACTCCACAAATGTCTAAGGATTGGCCTTGCGCCTTATTCAAAAATTCTGTTGGATAATTCACAACATATTCTTCATTGGTAACAGTATAGACAGACTTGCACAACACCACTTCGCCAGGAATAATTTATTGTATAGCCATGTTTAATTCAGTAACATCTTTGTTCTTTGCCGCTGAAATCGCTCTGGCACTCAACCATGCATGGCATGTGTATTGTGTGCTATATTAGTGAAACACATTCAATCAAATATTTTTTTGACTGTACGAAACGGAGAAAATCATTTGGCAATGTTATCAATCCAGTGTCATCAATAGGCATTGCATCGTTCCTAATTTTCAGCAATTGCTTAGAGAACTTATCAGCAGATGGATCATTCTGCAATTGAACACGAACGTTGGTAGTGAGTTTTAATATTTTAACAAATCTCCATAGATATGAAGACTTTAAGCAAGCGTTAATTTCATCGGCAGCTGTCGATCTAGGAATGACTGGCAATGTTTGCCTAAAATCGCCTGACAATAAAATCAACGCACCACCAAACAACTCTGAGTTATCTTGGAGATCTTTCATTGATATTTCCAAAACTTCAACAGATTTCTTATTCGAGTACTCATGCATATAGCGTATTTAAATATTTAAGTTTTTAGTGATTTATTTATATGTAATTTATTTCATAGATCCCCGAAGTTGTGATTTAGAATAGCCAAGTATATAAATTGAATTAATGGTTTGACTAAAATTGAATTGTAATGAATTTAAAAACGAATTGTATTTCAGTTTTTCAAAATAATAACTCAAAGATTTCGAAATGATTGCAGTGTTCACTAAGATAGCTATAACCAACCTCTAATTATTTAGGGTTGCCGCATAACTTTTTTCCATATAACATTATTTAAACTTTTTAGTATTTTTATTGTTTACAGTTTTGAAAATAACCATTGGTATTTAAATAACATTATATGAATGGGGTTGCCAAATTGACAACACTAAAAATTTTAAATTAAATTATTATTTAAGATAAGAAACATATTTATATAAAGATTAATAATCAAGTAATAAACAAATTCAAATAACATAACAATTGTAAACAATTTCTTAATCACTAAAATAAGTTTCTGAGTCTGAATCAGTGTTAAAAGATTCATCTACTATTATGTACTTGCTAATTTCTTGATTATTGTAGAAAGATCTGCTTGTATTTATTGTATTTCTATTAGATGAAATTAATGGATCAGAAGAAATTAGGAGTTTATTCATTAAATCCTGATTACAATTTTCTCTGCTATTTTTTCGAGGGTGCTCAAGTCCGTTCTTTCTAATTGTTTTGTGCAGATATTCTAAAGCATCTTCAGAAAGCATTCCTAAAATAAACCAAGAAAATATTTGATAAAAAAATTTTTATTTCACACAGGTATTTAAATATTACCAATAGGTGAATCAAAATATTTTATAATTTCACAACCATGAATGAAACGTTAATGGCATATAATACCAATCATAGTTCTTTAAATATATTTCTCGAGTTTGCTCCGTTAGCTGCTTAAAGTCATATATATTTATAGGTTTTCCAGAGGATACTTTTTCTTAAATTAAACTCAAATTATATATCAATTCTTCCTTAACTGCAGTAATTTCGGACGATTTTTTGAATTCGCTAAAAAAAATTTCGAATTGTATTGCCATCATTACTGCTGCCAAAATTAGACTTCACTTTATCAACTGTTAATCTCATCAAATTTTGTAAGTTGATCTTGTTTTTGGTAATTGAGCACTAGGAACAGGGAGCTACATGAAAGTTTTATTTATGTTTCTCTATATGATCCTGGACCATCTCGCGCATCAGTCTTAAATATGGCCAGTCTTAGACACGTTCAGATTATATTGGTATGTTTACAAAAGTTGTTCAACTTTACCGCGGCTACAATTTTTCCAACTATAGTGTATGAAAAATAATGGTTTCCTAAAAGTTATGATCAAAAACCAAAAAAAAAAATTGTTTGCTCTCTAACGTTTTTGAAAAATCTCTAAGATAAAATACATTTCTGTCATAAAATTTTAGCAAGAAATATTCAACGTACTCTTGGCTACATTTTTGCCGAACATAGTTAAGCGATATTTTATAGTTAAGCGATATTTTATAGTTAAGCGATATTTTTATTTGGCAAAAACTGATAGCACATATTTTTGGGCATCATGCCAATATTGGGAAACTTTGGAGGCCCATAAAAAGAAAACGGTCACCAACTTGACCAAACTGAGTATAGGATTTTACTACATTTTTATAGTAGATTCGAATCCATATAGTCACGATCTTGCACATTTCAAAAGGTCTTCATTTGTCGCATAGTGTTATCAAACATTAAAAATATCAACTGATAATTTTAATACATATATCATACAAGGATGATTTTTAAAAACATAGTATTTCAAAAGTTGGCATAGAAAATACCTAAACCTTCGTATACATATTTTAGTATATATAACAGAAAATAAGAGTATTGATGCATAAAAGTAGTTTTGTGCTGTGCCTAGTTTTTCGGGCCCAATGAAGCTGATTTTTTTTTAGTTATATATTTTGCCTAATTTCTTTACAATTTTTCTTACAGTGTTGCTATAAATATTTGATTTTTATGATTTTTTCGTTGTTTCTGCTATATTTCTAAATAAGACAAATATAATTTTGTGCATATTGATCAAAAAATGAATTTTTTATATTCATTTTTCCCAACCCATTCTTTGTTACTTTAAAGTTATTAAAAAAATTATGAAAATAGTTCGACTTTAAGGCCGCATAACTTTTTATATGAAAAACCAAACCACCTCTGGAATCGTGAGAGTGTTAGCTTTCATCTCGTATGTATTTTATTGACAAATTCGATTTTTTTTTTCACTAGAAAGCTTACTGTGTGTCAGCTCCTTTTTTGTTAAGTTAATGTAAAAAAATATTGCAATTTCCCAACTCTGGAAGAAAAATTTTTATATTCTTAAATATTTGTTTTCCAATGCAAAACTTCATGATGTATAAAGCGGTTTTATTTACCAAAAATTTAAAATTTTTAAATATATTAGTTGTTACGTGTGCCACAAAATACCGAATGTGCAAAACAAAACTTTTAATTTCCCATTCTGGAAGCGAAATTTTCTTTTGTTTTGTTGTTTTACCAATGAAATTCTAATGAGGCATGAAATAGTTTTATTTAAGGAAAACTTAAAATTTTTAACCATTTTGATCACTTTCGGGTAATTCCATTATCGCGAGTGCAACATATAGACACCTGTTTTAGTTTACCCTAATCAAATAAAAAACATTTTCAATCAAGTTAGCCTTTAACTGACTACATTTTTATATACGGACTTTAAATTAATTAACAAAAATTTGCATATGATACTTTAAAAGCCAGGAGGAAGGTTCGAATTGCCATCGCGGGTGCAGCAAATTTGGCCCAACATTTCCAAATGACAAGCAAAAAAGGCCTAAATCTGTTAATCCTAATGCATTTCATATGATGTTGCTTAATATTTTGAAATGTATTACTGTAACAAAGGATATCAAATAAAAATTCTAAGCAAAATGCAAATAAACAATGCATAATTAATATTTTTAGTAATCGCGAATGCAACACCAAATTATCGCGGTTGCAACCAGTCTAACTTAAGTGAGCAAAAACATCAATTTTACTTATAAAGAAACAAAATCAGAGATAAATCTATATATATATATATATATATATATATATATATATATATATGTACATATATTAATTGTTTCCTTTCGATAAATCATTGATATTGCATTGATGCCCGATTATGCTTTGAGCACAAAAACTGAAGTAAATTTTGTTTTTCTTTGAATATTTACCGTTGTTGTGAAAAATGTTATTTTATTATTTTCTAAGATTAGAGTGTAGTGTATACATATAAAAGCAAAAAAAAAATACAAATATTTCCTATTTTTATTTAGTTTAGAGCACATACATATCAAAGAAATGCTTGTCCGATTATGCGATGGATTCACTGTATATCAGGACCCGGAATTATTTTTTGTGATATGAGATTTTTAAGAGGTTCCAAGTCCTCATCGGCCCGATCACTATCTCACTATTAGCGGTGGATTTCGGCGACTTTAAGTCCAATGTTGTTTGGAGTAAAACAGTGAGGTGCGCGCCTCAGAAATTCTGTGACCCTCTTCAGATCGGAAGAAATGTTTGGATTGAATATTGGATTGTTAGGATTGTATATTTTTCGGTCCTTCCCATTGATCATTCAGCATGTCTATCTTTTCCTTAGCTTCTTCCTTTGCTACAAATTTAAAGATGATGTTCTTAGAGAGGCTGCGTGCTAAATTATAGAATTCTATTGCGCTGTTAACTATGGCTTTCCGAGACTTAGCCGGGATCCACACTGATCTCTTGACACCTACACCAATTCCATCAACGGCACCTTTTCCGTGTGAGGCAGAGAAAAAGTTGTATTCGAGGTAATCAAATCCATATTCTGTTTTGAGTGAATTGATACTTGACATTATATATCGATTCTTAAATTGAGCGGCGAAATTGTCAAACAAAATATAATGTTATCGTAGACTGATTTTACATCGGCATCGCAGGTGCAACCACTTTAAGTTATCGTTAATTTGGACCTACCAATTATTACACTCTTAAAAACGAATTATTTAAGCTTGCTTTTGACCTCTTCTTACTTTTGCAAAGTTTCAGAACGATAGCTCTTTATATCTGTGCAAAAAGTAAACTTTTTGTATATTTTGCATCGCGGGTGCAACAACTTAACAGTGTATTCTAGTGTATAATTAAATTTTTTGGTGCACGAAGATAAATGAATATTGTCACTTCACTTTTACCTGGTAAACGATAACTTCAAACAGTCAACAACAACTGTTTCGCGCCACTGTTGCTAGTTATGATTTTACAGTTTTTATACATTATTCGAACAGTAATATATTAAAAGCCGCCAAAAAAGAAGATATGGTATAAAATCAAATAAAAATTAGTTTCTTATTATATTTTGACTGTCTGTCTATACCGGAATCGCCCTTTCATGTATTAAAGAATATTGCAGTCATCCAACCCTGGAATCGAAATTTTAATTTTTTTTATTTTTAATAGCAATTTTGTTTTCCCTGCATTAGAAAATAGTTTCAATTAGTTAAAAACGACGTTAGCTGACTAACGAAAAATAAGTTTGGTCAGTGCAAATCTCCATGACCTATAAAGCGGTTTTTTTTAGAAAAACCTAAAATTTTTAAATATTTACATGTACCACAAAATGCCAAATATGCCAAAAAAGAAACTTTTAATTGCCCATCCCTGGGAAATTTAATTTTTTAATTTTTTTAGCTTTTAATAGACAATTGAGGCTTCTTAAAGCATAAAATAGGTTAAATTTACAAACAAACAAATAAATAATTGGTTTTTGGTGTTAGTTTTGCGTCGTGTAAGCTTCCCACTCTATTTAAGTTCATTTTCAATCGATCAGCTCTAGAACGAATTCTCTAGCCCTTCTGGGGCTTGAGAAACCCGATTTCAGGTACAGACAGACGGGATCGCTCAATCGTCAGCGATATTCACAAGGATCCAGAATTATATACTTTATGGGGTCGCATATTGATATCGAAGAAATTACACATGGAATGACAAACCTAAATATACCCTTTCACTTTTTTGTGAAGGGTAAAAAAAATTTTCTTCTTATTCTTTATAAATTAAACATATATAATAATTAATAAACAAATTTTTTGACATATTGTCATTGTACTATTATAATATGAAATTTATTTGTTGGGTGGTTAAGCAATGTCTATATGCATTTCATTGGCGCTTCTTACCAAATCTTCAGTAGACTTCAACCACAGTTTTGCAAAGTTTCAAACTTCTCAACTTATTAAAAGACTTCCAAAAACCATCAAACTGTGGTTGAAGTCTACTGAAGATTTGGTAAGAAGCGCCAATGAAATGCATATAGACATTGCTTAACCACCCAACAAATAAATTTCATATCATATATAATAATTTTAAGTAATTTGATTGGTACTAGAAATTAGTAGAGCCAAAAAATTAAAATCAATTGTTCGTTTTTATTATATCATATTTGAGTAAAATATAATGGCAACAGAAATTGGAAAGCAAAAGAGACAGCTCCAGACATGGAATATTCATTTATTATTTAATATTACTTAAATGAAAATAATCAATTAAAACATATGTAAAGTAATAACTTATTATTGAAATTCAAAATATATAAAACAAAAATTCTTCATTAAAGTCTCTTTTTATATGTTCTCAATATATATTTGTATTGTACTCGTATATATGTATGTATATTAATAAAGCAAAAATTTTTTATATATAATATTCAACTTAAACATCGTATAATCAAATTATTTGGTGGGAGAAGAGCCGCAGGTAATCAATAATTGCAATAGAGCTTAATATATGTAAATGAATGTGTACACTGGGGGAAAAATATAATCTAATCGGACTTAAATCAAGTCGGAAACGTCATAAAAGTCTGTTAAGCTTGAAAATTCTAAAATCAAGCCGAAAATCTTATATTTAGAACGATAATTCTTAGGTTGGTTTTTAAGCTGCTTCTTTCTTAATATAAGAATAAAAATTTTGTTTTAAGAATCATGCATTCTTAAAGTAAGAATAATGTGGGTTTATTTCAAGTCTGCATCAGGGTTAGTTCAAGAATGTTTATTCTTATTTCAAGAACGTTACCTCTTAATTTTATGCTTTTCGAATCTCGAAATTCGAATGTATTTTACCCCATAAACCCAAGAAACGAAGTAAGAGATTATGAATTTTTTTTCAATTTAATTTAAGTTTATTCAAATATATAAGTAAAATAACGAAAATTCATATACTTTTGTGCATATAATAATTTTCAAATATACTTAAGTCTAATAAATGCATTACCACTATTTATAAAATATACATGTAAAGGAGGGCTAGTAAAGTTACATATATTTATAATATTTACATTGTCTGTTTTTAAATCTTGACTTGGTTCAATTTCATATGATTGAAAATTATAATTAAAGCCTTTTAGCTTAATTCTATAACACAAAACGTAAATATTTTCATTTTGATATAAGAAAGTTTTTATTTGAATGATATCAAGTGTGATGTTCTTAATTCCTAGGAAATATTTAGGTTTATAAAGTGTACCCTTATAAATCATTTCGTCAATCATGTCTACATTAGCAAAATTTATATCTGATACTGAAATTGTTTTTGAAAAAAATTATATTGTCTTAAATCAACAGTTTTTGAGGATTTATAACTAAAAACAGGTTCTAATGAGTTCTCATGATCTAATAAAAAACTTGAAAATTTAATAGCAGATTTAACTGCTAATGAGTGAGAAGGATTTAGTCTAGATGTAATGTTATTTAAATACATTTTTGATTCTTTATGCTTCGCCTCGAAACGCATGCTCCAAATATATTTTAATGGACCACATTTCTTTATTACAGTAAGGCAGTGAACTAAAAAATGGTGCTTTGGTTTAAGTGGCCCGTAGAGCTTAGTATAAATTGTGTGATGTTTCTTGACTAGTTGTTGAAAATTATTTAATTCTTCATAACTATAAGTTGGTTTTAATAAAAAGTCGAGAATTTCTATCAAGGTTATAAAAAGTTCCCAATTTTCGTTACCAATAGGAATTAAGCCACCTATTATTAGTGGCAAAAAATTGATAAAACATCCAACTTCGCTAGCAGACATTCTTAAATTAAATGTTTTTAGTCTCGAAATATACATAATGGTACAGAAGTATTTCCAATTTCTGATTCACCGAACTGAAAAAGTTTTTTTCTGTTATTTATAGTGTTTAATGTCACGATGACATTATGCGACATTTAGCAATGCTACTAATACATTGCATACATCGTATATGCAAACACCTTCATATATATCCTTTAATCCCGTTGCTTGAAAATTATTTTTTAGTAAGTCACCCCCATGACTTTTCTTATTCCTTAGACAATCGAAATTTTCATAAACATCAAAATGCATTTCTGCCTTTGTTCTTGTACATGCGCGACAATATTTCAAAGAATTGAAGGATTGTACAAATCCTAAAATACCATTCACATCTAAGTTGTCCCCAACAATCAAACCGAGAATAAAATTTATTTTAAATTGTTTATTATCTGCTTTAATTTCTAAACCTTTTTCAAGCAATTTCAGTTCTTCAACTAAATGGTAAAAACTATTTGTGTTCCCCCACTTTTTTAAATTTTCTGGCGATATGAAAGCTGCATGAAATATATACTCTACTTTAGAAAGCAAATGCTAAGGCATGGTGGGAAAACTTATATAACACCCACAAATGGAGAATGTGTGACTACCAAGCGGATTATTTATTTGGAAATCATCGAAGTAAAGAATATATGCAATAACTAAAGAAGACTGCATTTTTTGTATTTTTAGTTTAAAAATCTCTCCACTAGCAAAATTACATAGAGAGTTGCTTTGCAAAATTTTATTTGTGTTTTCTAATGTAAGATGTAAAAGTTTTGGTATTTCAAAAATCGATTTTATCATAAATTTCAAAGGCATTATATTAATATCTGACAACTTGGGGCCTAAGGTGGGATTGCCGTTCGAAATAATTTCAGAAATTGAAATACTTATTGTAAATGACTTTGGATGTTTATTAAAGCTCAAAACGGATAAAACTTTAAGGAAACGATATTATGATTTAATTTCTTGGAAAGGATCTTTTCCACGATAAACATGATAAATATTGCATTTGATCTCTTTCAACTTCATTTTCTTTTAGAACAGTTTCTATTGCCAAGGATATGGATGACAATAAAGATGAAATCATGCCTTGAATTTCTACTACCTTTTTTCTTGGAATAAAGTTTTGATGGTGTAAGCTTAAGGACAATTGTAATGCTTGCTTTTTTAAAACATTGATGGTTTGCAAAGTTGTTCTGTGCTCATTAGAAACTGAATTGGAATTATTGTAAGAAGTAGGGAATATATTAATTGAAGGTGCATTGAGTGACAAAGCGTTATAACTTTTAACACTATCTTTAATTGGATGTTGTTTCTTCAAATGTATGCGAAAGTACGTAAAATTAGAAAAAATCTGGTTACATTGATTTTGTATACATTTGAGTTTTAAAACCTTTGTTGATTTAAAATGATTATCTTTGAAATACTGAAATAGCAGACGTGTGCCCAAAAATTTTTGAGCATTCAAAGCAAATATACATTTCGTTTAAAATTAGTTGTTAGCGAGAAAATTTAGAAGAGAAGTAATATTTGCAGATTTAATGTCAAAGGAAGTATTAATTTAAAAAAAAATTTTTGTACGAAAATCCATGGTAATTGACAAGCATCAGGATACTTAAATTAAATACTTGAAAAATTTTAAAGCACACGTCTAAACTTTCTATATAAGAATCAAATTTGTATAAAGTCTTATCAAAATAAACGTAAAAACCTTTTATATCCACATCTGATAATCCTTCTACCAAAAGAAAAGGTTGTACAGTCAATTTCACTGAGTAATATTTGGAGTGTATTTCATCAATTTGCTGCTGGTATTTATTAATTGACGTCAATCTTAGTGCAAAACTCTACTCTGCATCCACAATAGTTGCCTTTTTGTTTAGTTTCCCTGAAGAATTTCGAAATCGAGTTGGGGTAGGCATTACAGCGTTGAGTAATATGATCAATATGTAGTCTTGAGCATCTGAAAAATTAAAAAAAAACACAGAAAAATTTAATATTAAGTATTATCTTTATTATTTATAGGATCTTACCTTTATTTTAACTTTGCTTCATTAAGTTATTGTCTACAAAAATCATTACGAATATGGTTTTCATAATACTGAATTAACTTTACTTTAAAATCTTCCCATTTTGAGTATAATAGTTGTTGTTTAGATGGATACAATAAATCAAAATCGATTTTTATCTAAAATTGTTTTTATTATTAGAAAATTATGAAAAGAATCTGCTTCTCAAATATTTACTAATGCGGGTGCTCTAGAATCTAATATTTTAGGCCAAGAATAAAAACAGTCAGTACTTTCCATTTCGTTTAAATCCTGCTAACGCAACTTAAAAGTTAATTTCCATTTTTCGCAGACATCATTCCAGTCAGAACTATCCCTGCTTAAGATTGTTTTAAATGCCATACGTGTTGATTTGTTGGTCTCAGTTAAGATTTCACTGGTAAATCGTAAGGTTTCAATTGAAGAATCTTCATCAGAGTAATTTTTTTCCAATTCATCAATAAGTCTCCGTTTTTTTTATCTTATATTTTTGTACTTAGCGCACAGTTTACCGCTTGGATTTTTGCGCCCTTGGCTTGGTATAAAATAGTAATTCTTAAAAAACAGGAATGTTTGTTAATATACGTACTACAATAAAATAACATACGGCTTACCTCTACAGTCTTTTCATTAGGAAAAATACCCACAATCTCATTTATTAACACCAAAAAGTATTTTGCATGGAGCGTGATATTGTTGCTGATTAATTCTTCTACTATGATGTTTATCAGTTCATTTCTGTGCTCGTTTGATAAGTTTTGGTTTTGATTGTAAAATTCAAGAATAATTTTTCCTTTTGATGTTTTATTTAAAATAACACTCAAATCTTTGTTCAATAATTTTCCACATACTGACAGATTTCCAGATGAAGACTTTAAGGAAGTGTTGTTTGGAGCTTTCACACTTTCCAGCCAGTCTTCCACTTTCGATGGCATTGACATGGTAGCGTCGTCTATTCCAAACTATAATACATAGATGTTTATTATTAGTTTCTAATGATTAGTTTCTCTTAAAATATTTCTACCTGTTCTTTCTTCCAAACAAATAATTTCTCACGAAATTCCATGTGTAGCCCTAACGGAGGAATAGCTTCCTTCAAGTCACCTTTTTGCATAAACCTTAAGCTCCTATAGGTCACTTGAGCAGCTAAATAATATCATAATAATGAAAGATGTGTAGAGCACAAAAAAAAACATAAGAACTTACCCCTAAAATATTCAAAGGCAGGTTCCAAGTCGAACTCTCTTAGAAGTTTTTTCAAACTCTGCTCGTCTTGGTTTTCGGTAGAATGCTGAAATTGTTCTTTTTCAACATTTAAAAGCACAAACTCACTAGAATTATTTGATGGAAATACACAGATTTCCCTTTGAAATGTTTTTTGGAGATCAGACCGTGATTCACTTTCAATGGTTTCTTCTCCAGGATTATTTAAACTGTTTTCTTCCGCCGGAATAACTGCTTCAATAGCCACAGTCATCCAATTACTTTCGGAGCTTTCATCAATGTTTAAAATTCGATTATTTTCCATTGGAACATATTGTTTTTTTAACTTTTATTAATTTTCACCTTAATACGCTGAAACAAAATCACAACTAAAGAAATAACCGCATACAGAAAGTGTTTTTTATCGTTTCAGATTAAATTAAGAATTTTATGCTTGTTTCAAGCATTTTTAGATTTAAAAATAAAAATTATTCTTGATGTAATCTTAAATCGAGAATTTTATTCTTAAACTAGGATTTTAGTCTTATTTTAAGATTTCATTCTTGGTTTAAGACCGTAATTCTTAATTTTATCTTCATTATAGTGCTATGCAGGCTTGATTTGTTCGACATGTGAGAGTTCTAAAAACAAGCCCGACAAGGCTTGATTTTATTTCGCAGTTTTTCTCTTAGTGTATATACATATGTTCCAGTCGAGGAAGGGTCTATAAGATTCGGTACAGCCGAATAGAGCAATCTTACTTTCTAGGGCCATTATTACAACAAAGTTAGGGGTAGTAAATGCTAACGTTAGCATAACAAGTCGATAAAGTGGACTTTAGCAACTTTGCATTATTACAACTTGCCGGTAAAATTAAATATATATTTCTTATTGTGTGGCAATACCGCTAGGAATTACCGACTACTTTTGAAAGATTATTTAAATCGCAAAAAATTCTAGTGACGTCGACGCACTTGTTTTTACCTTTTGAAAATATATGCAGCTTTTGTTTGTGAAAATATAAGTTTGTGTTATGAAATAAAATATGTCAGCATCTAAAGAAACAATCGTGCGAGCTGTGAGAAGGCGGGCAAAAAACTCTTCAAGTAAGCAAGACCTATGTTTGGTGCTGCCATATTAAAAAATAAGAAAATATAATAATACAAACATATGTAAATCCTCCTGGTAAAACTTATCGAAAAGTCGAACTTGCCTTTAATTTATCGCACATATTTAGATTAAAGGAAAGTTGTAATAATGAAAATATATTTATCCGACCGATAAAATCTCACTTTAAGATAACATCAAGTTGTAATAATAATTAATAGTATAGTGCCCACACTATCACACATACCATAAAATAGCTTTTTGAACTAAAATAAAGTGTTACGTTTTCCTCGTTGTTGTATTTCATACGACGAATGTACAGAATGAATTTTTACCAAAGGCTTCGTCGTATTTGGCAAAGTACGTCGTAGTCCCAATTGTATTTCCAGCATTAAGCAAGACTTTAATTAATAATATCTAACACGGAAGTAAAGATATTATTCAAATATAACAAAAGTCAACAGAGACAATTGACCTTTTGAAAATTATTTCCTGTATATGGTATGCAATTGTTAGAACTTTCTTGGCCGCATACTAACACAACATGAAAGATTTTCGCCAACAAGGCATCAAATATTGTCGCTTTATGAATACAAGCCAGCCATAAAAAATATAGTCGATGGAAATAAAATCGCACGATCTTGGGGACCAATTTACAGTTCCATATCTAGAAATAAATTTCCAACAACATTATCATGGCGCGGTCCCATTACGTTCTCCAACGAAAAAGGTTTATTAACGCCGTCAGATTGCAAACTGCACCAAACGGTATTATCGTGGATTTAATGGAATTTGTAGTATCTGTTGTGAATTGGCTTCCTTAGTAGCAAAACCATTATGCTAAACATTTGCCTTAACGCCAAATAATTTACAACTGCCTTAAAGTACAAGCGAATAGGGAACGATGCAAACACATATTTTAATGCTTGGACCAGCTGGATCATAAAAAGTATATAATCCTTTTGCAAAATTTTTTATGTAGAGAAAGGGCAGAGCACAAATTCCAAGGACTGAAGAGAATTACAGCTGATCAGGCCACACACAAACTTTGAACAGTTACAAAAATGAAATAAATAATGTTAAGTACGAGCATGTGTACATATAGCGTGGTGAAGGCTTTGTTATGTCTGTTGTACACATGCTATCGATCTTATGTGCTATTATGATTATATGCATAATTAAAAAGCAATATAATGATGCTTGATCTCCTTTGAGAATTGTATCTTCAATATGTTATTAATCCATACTCATTTAATTGAATATAAAATTAAAATGGTATTAACGCTGATGCTTATGACATCAGCTACTCAAAATATTGCTGGTTAAAGGGATGAATACACCCAACAACAGATAACAAACTGCCTGCCTGCCTGATTGACTACTTTGATGGAATGTTGATATTAATCCCGGTTGAATTTGTTATATTGTTAACATTATTTGAGTATATTCCATTTTACGAACAAATAAATAAGCATCATATTGCGGAACACATTTCTTGAATAATAACTCCATTCTTTTGTTGTAATTAAAACAGAAAAATATTTAATTAAACCATCTTTTTTTATAATATTAGTAATACAGCAGCATACCAATTTATTTTTATTTAATTTTTCTTATACCAGTCCAATCATACATGTGAACGTACCAGCATTTGAAAAAGGGAACAAATAACATATTTTGTGAACTTAATTTTCACAAATAATTGTGCATTAAAACCAATACCATGAAAATTCGAGAATAAATAGATTGTCTTTCTCATTCTGCGTAGCTTTACATCTATAAGTAACACAGTTTAATTAAGAATCCACTCAACAAAGTTCGTTAACGCTCCTTCAGGGCAAAAAAGCATTAGTAAAAAGATTTTGCAAGATTAAAGATACTTACTAATTGGAAATTGCGAACCAACCCTCATTCGACTACGTTGTTAGAATATATCTGTTTAATTAGGCAAAACGGAAAATAAAAACTCATTTTGAAGAATATAATTATAAAATACTTGAGATATTGCTATTCATCCAAATTCCAATATAACCAAAGGTCTTGGTTTAAACACCTAAATTTGAGAATAAGACAAGAAAAAGTATTATAAAAACAATTCATATGTATGTTCGTGGTTACATGCAGTGCTGCATTATGTTAAGATATAAAATTCGACCATACAGCTATGAAACGGGTCGCTGTTAGTTTTATATCCGGCATTTATGATATTGAACCACGTGGACATGAGCAACCATGATTACTTCTTCTACGGATATAATCCCAGATTAACCGATAAAATTTTAGGTTCATGCTTTTTGCTATTCCTATTGCAGCGAACACAACTGCAAAAATATTAACGCTGTTCATTTACTTTTCTATCACTTTCCATCAACTAGAGAGTAAAAATAAAATTTTGTGAAATTTCTCTCAGTACTAACAAAAAGTAAATGAACACTTTTCCATCCAAAATTATCAACTTAAAATAGTGATGTGTTCTGTAGGTATACGCGAGTACTAAGTAATTACTCCAATATTTGCGAAAATTTTATATATTAGTATGAAAATAGTGTGATTTTAAGTATATATTTGTTACTTTCCAGTGAAATTAATAAATAACTGCTTCTTACAAGCAGCAGTCGTACAAAAACACAGTAAATAATAAATATTTATCTGCACAAACCTACTAGCACTATCAAAACGTATAATTTTTATTATAAAACATATCTAAAGCACACGCACAAGCTTATTTTCTGGAATTTTGAACTATTGCATATTCATATAAGAGTTTTTTTCGATCTTAACGGATTATCTTATCTTGTTATTGATTTCACTATGTAAAATCGCAGTGCCTCTATTCTAAAGTGATATCTCGTCGGATCAACAACACGTTTGTTATTCTCTTCAAAATATGTATCCTTATTGTATGTACTTTTGTTAGATTTGGATAATATCCAACATATTATTCTATGGATCATCCTACAACAATGTATATCATGCCAATCGTAATAAAAATTTTTTCTTAATGTAGAGACTTCTCACAAACTGCAGAAGCCAGGCACTGTGTATAGTCAAAAGTCAAAAACATATTTTGACCGAGCTTACATTAAATAAAATATTAGATTTTTCAAAAATCATTTACGTCATATGCAAATGTATATATGTATATCTTAAATAATTCGACTATCTACGGCTATTATTTGAAGTGTCGATTATCTAGGTACTTATAGTTTTTACATCACCTCCATCCGCTGCGGCACCCTGTGTCCCTGATGTACTGATTTACTACTTAATTCATTTGCTTTATACGTAATATTTGATTGCTGCTGATCCTAAGCTAAATAAAAATAGATATAAGCATATTAAAAAGCTTTAAATATTTGCAATAACTTAATATTTCTAAAATTTTTTAATTTTTAAATTTCTAGATTCTTTTAGAAAGCTTGATTTCTAATTGTAAACACAAAACAGCTGATTGGATCATTATTGAAAGTAAAAATTTTACTACCAAAAACTTTGAACAACTTTCATGTCTGTCAATCTTTTGCTATCTTTTGTGACTCTCTCGTTGAAAGTTTTTCGAGTTAATGAACATTTTTCTATCAACAATTGTTAACAATTTTTAGTAAATGAACAGAGCTAATGTTATATATTTTAAGTGAAATAGTAAATATACTTCTATCACCGTAACACATAAAGCTAGAGCTTATGACAAACAGCGGGAGAAGAAAAGGTTGATGGCTTTTTATAAATATTTAAAAACAAAAAGATTATTAAAGAAGATGGTGAAAATTATATATAGTATAGCGAAAAATTTCCTAGCAATTTTTGAATAAAAAAGACATAAATTTTTTTCAGAAATGACCGACCAATTGATTATAAAAAAATTTTCACGGAATTGCTATCTTCTTGGCTAGATTTTATACATTCGCACTAAGATTTTGTTTCAGGTACGATAGCCATCTTGGCTATTAAAGAGATATGAACAATTTAGCATTCAAAGAGGTCTACTTCCGGAAACTGTAATTATAAATTTTCAAAACTGTCTTTAGCATTTCAGTATTTTTCGAATACATTTGCAATAATGGGTGTTTTGAGACTGATAAGCTTTACGAAATGCTTAAATGTAATCATCATCTCGCTTGAATCTCGTTAAGAAAAACTATGCAGATTTTCCTTGAATATCAATTTGCTGTTGAGCTAAGACAAGTTCTAATTTTTAATTGAACCGACTCCCTCGTGATAAGTGGTGATTGATATAGTTTTCAGACGCTACAACAGAACCGAGAACACAAACTTACCAGATATATAATTTCGGAACTTTTACAAAAAAACTTTTATAAAAAACGTTGAATGACGTGGTTTTTATATATAAAGAATTGATTATTTTGTAGAAATATCCGTGAAGCCATTGAAAAGTTGTTATAAAAAAACAGATCATATATTTTTTATATATTTTTGATATATCTTGAAATTTACTGGCTAGAATCGCTTTAAATTCACACGAAATCCAATATTCACGAATACTTCAGTTTGGTTCAATTCGATTCAACTGTTCAAAAGTTATAAGTGAGTCCGTCATTACACACACATGCAAATACATACATCCATACATACAGAAAAGGGCGCTGAGAATTGAAAAAGCTTCCTAGAACCTCAAAACGTATATATCTGATGAGAACAAAATTTTTCAAACCAAGTAAAACTAATATCTCCCCAACATTTTTCAATTTTCCTAGCGGGAATTTAAAAAAAAATTATTATATTTTCAAACTCGAAAAAATTGTTTTATTATTTTTGGATTTTAATAATAAAACCTGTTTCATTACCAAAGAAAAAACTTTTGTTTTGTTTTGTTACTCTAACATATAAGAAAAGTTTAAAATTTCATGCTCTGGAGATGTCTTTTTGGCTTTTCTGATTTTTCTTACTAATAAATTTCGTCCAATATATAAATTATGATTAATTTAAAAAGAAAAGAAAAACATTTCTCTTACTTTTATTTGAAAAAAAATTTTCAATAGTCTAGCAGTGGAGTCGAAACTTTGGTTTTGTTTATTTTGAATACCAATTTAACTTTCATTCTAAGATATATAATATATAATTGCCACTAAAGATTATAAGTATAGGGTTACCCATTTTGTGGTTTTAAAAGTAAACGTAAATGAAACACATAACATATTTCTCTTCATGATATTTCTTTTTTATTATAAAGATTGAACGTTGACATTATGTGTGAAACACTACATCATTTAAATGACCACCACGCGAAGTGTTGCAAGCATTGATTTTTTTAGGTCATTTTCGACCACTTTTTCACACATATTGGACGGTATCTCAGCCATAACTTAACGAATGTTGGTTTTTAAGGGCTCAAGAGTTAAAGATTTATCTGCAAAACAGGGTCTTTCGCGTAGCGCAACAAAAGCTGTCTAATGGTGTCAAATCGCATGATCTAGGTGGCCAATTGATATCGCCACGACGAGAAGTTACGTGGCCAGGAAATGTCTCTTGCTATAAAGCCATATTCGCTCGAGTTGTGTGGCATGTGGCACCGCCTTGTTGGAGCCACATATTCTCCAAGTCGTATTCTTCAATAGCATGCAAAACAAGTCGGTTATCATATGACCATAACGCTCCGAACGGTCCTCGGACCAAAAAGCGCACCAAACATTGACTTTTTCTTGATTTAATGGCCTCTCCTCAATTACTTGAGAATTCTCAGAGCCCCATATACGACAATTTTGTTTATTAACATACCCGACGAGTGAGAAATGTGCTTCATCGCTGAAGAAAATATTGTTCGAAAAATCGCCGTCCACCGCCTGTTGTTCAAGCACCCATTCCCCGTATCTACAACATTTGTGAATGTTCAGCTGGCTTCAGTTGTTGTATGAGCTGGACTGGTGTAGGTGTAGAACTAAATGCAAAATACCCTTAATGTGCCGTAAAACAGTCCTAATTCCTGAGAACGACGAGGAATCGACACATTCGGGTCTTCAGCAACACTTTCACTTACAGCAGCGATATTTTCAGCGGAACGAGCGAAAAGATGATGCACAGGCCTTACAATATTTGTAACAGCTCCAGTCTCTTCAAATTTCTTTACGATTAAGTAAACCATAATCTCCTCTTAAAACACGATATGTGGCTGTTGCAGAATCACCATTTTTGTAGTATGTTTTGATAATTTTTATGCGTTGTGTGATAGTTAGCGATCCATTTTCGTCAATGTCAGACTTTCAACTGAAAAGAACAAATTGGTTTAACAACTTAGTTTGATAGATGTCGAATTCCAGTCCTATACTTTTGAAACCACGAAATAGACAACCCGGTATTATACAGCTAAATTCTCCAACCCTGGAGCTGTTTTTACAATTAATAAAGAAATACACAACATATGTTTTAGTTCATTACTTTCATTAAATTAATAATTAAAAAACTATATGTTCCACCCCTGAAGCTGTTTTGTTTTTCTTTTGAGATTTCTCTTGCAATGAATTTCTTCAAAAAATATGAAATGTGAGTGATTTATAAAAAAAAAAAAGATAAGTTTTGTTCTGCTCGCTATATAAAAATTTTGGTATGTATAAATTTAAATTTTTGTTTAACTAAATATATAAAACTAGCTACTTCTAGCTACTTTTTTACACCAAAAATCGGTTAAAGTTTTTCAGCTCTGAAATGTCAGTTTGAATTTTGCTGATTTTCAATAACAATCTATTAAGCTTGTCTGGGGATCTCGGTTACCGCGTTACACGTGCAAATAAACGGACATCGTTTATTAGGCTTCCCTTTATATATATATATATATATATATATATATGTATATATATACATATATATATATATATATATATATATATATAAGAAAGTCGTGTTAGTTACACTCTTTAAAACTCAAAAACGGCTGTACCGATATGGCTAAAAATTCTTGGGTAGGTAGCTTAGAGCCAGGAGACGGACATAGAATACTATTTATCCCGTTCGACAGCGTTTCCGTGTGACTTGACATAAAACGTCAGTCTCTATAAAACGTGGCATAACAAAAACGCATCAGACTTGGAATAACAAAGCGCAAATAATAGTTAAGTAATGCAATGGGCGTATGGATGACAATTTGATTTTTGTAAGAAATCAATATTAAAGATGAGAATAAACATAAGATGACATGGTCACATGGGACGGTAGTATAAGTATATAGGTGAAGTTAAATATTTAAGCTTTGAAGTATTTTGACATAGAAATTTAAATTCGTGTGAAGATAAAATCATCATGTGATGTAAAATCATCTATGACAATATCTATTTTCCGTTTTATGAAGAAGCAAGTTGGAGAATTAAAAGCAGTTTCGTTAAGAGTGGTGTTATCTGACAATGATGATAGGAAAAAATGTTCTACACATACATTATTAAAATAATAGACATGTATGTACGCATTAATTGATACCGTCATTCGAAGAAACATTATTCGAATTTTCCAGCATTTTTTATTCATTTTCACGAACCAACAAAATTTTTTGATTGAGAGAAAAAATGATTCGAACAGTTTTTGACGAATAAACTTTGAAGCTTCTATGCATAGCAATATAACTCTTCAAAATCTATCTTGAAATTACTCGACCGTGTACAGAAGAGGGAAAAGAAAACAGTGGATTAGCATCGTCGCTCACGAAACGATTATATATTATTTAACCGGATGGTGTCTAATGAAATCAGAAAAATTATTCCCGAAATCCGTTCTTTTATACCCTGAACGCTTTTTTCACCCAGAACAGTACGTATGTTGAACAAAGCACCTGTAGCTATCTTCCCCACCACTCACAATTCGATAAAGTTTAAATCGAATATCCACTGACACTACTCTTTTTATCCTCCCTTCCAAAATCGAACTTCCTATTAGGGGTGTGTAGGGGCTTTACTCATAAAAAAAGAATTAACTAGATAGGAAAAAGTAATAGCTATTTAATGGAACTGGAGGCTATCTTGAAAGTTTGAAAATTTCTCTAAAGATTTAGTCAGAAGCTTTATTTCTTAACTCTGGCAAGCAATAGTAACTTTTTTATATATAACTCAAATTTTAAACTAAGATTATTTCAAGAGTATATTATGAGAATAATTTACAAAACGGCACCAGTTTCGCTGAAACATCAGACGAAGTTTTGAAATCGAATGACTGGTTTAAAAACGTTAAAACTATTAATAAATGTTCGGTTTTCGATGTTATTTTAACCGAATCAACAACATAAGCAATTTTTAAAAGAAAATTTTAAAAGTATTATTTCAATTTATTATTGAAAAAATATATTTAAATGTATTTACGTTCATGCATTCATATCCTACTTCCTACTAATATTATAAAGCCGAATGTTTGTGAGCGTGGATGTGTCGATATTTGTTACTCTTTCACACAAAAACTACTGCATGGATTTTAATGAAACTTTATAATAATTTGCTTATACATCAGAATAACACATAGGCTATGATTTATAAAGATGTTGTGTAAATTGACCAAAGTATAACGATTAGTGTCTAGTAAGTAGGAAAAAATATTTCATATTTTTTTATTTGGAAAAATAATAATGATTTTTATTTGGTGACTATTTTAACGAACATTTTATATTGCTATATTAAATCGAATTCAGATTCACAGGCTAATTGTTCGAACTTAATTTAAATCTCAGAAATACATGATGATAAATATTCCTAGGGACACAGGAAAGTCAACATCAATTTTATTCAACTTACACAGCAGAGCAGAACAGAAGTTTGCGAAAGTCGCAACACTTTCATCATCAGTGCTCATGTTTGTCACTTTTTAGGTGGATTGGTTGAATGTGATAACAGTTCCTATTTACACAAATTTTATTATGAAAAATAATCCGGGAACTGTATCAACCTGATGTTAACACGTTTTTGTTTTAATACACGTGTTACCGTTTGATTATTATCTTCATGTCCCATTTTTCTGAATTTTTTTTCCGTCACACCTAAGTCAAACTTTTTTGGTTTGAATTTTATACTTAAGTACATGTGAATGTTTTCCAATTTTAATTGGTAGAACAAGCCATAGCTTAAATTTGAATTTGGTGATTATTTCAACGAACATTTTATATTGCTATATTCAATCGAATTCAGATTCATAGGCTAATTGTTCAAGCTTAATTTAAATCTCATATTTATTTTGGTTAGGTTGTATATCCTTTTTTGTCAAATTTGGGAATATAACATTTGCCGTTAGAAGGTAGTTTATGAGAGCATATTGCAATAGCTACTTTTGTATTACCACTAAATCAATCCTAATAAAATATTATATTTGAATGGGAATGTGAAATCGTGATTATTACAAGATATACACATACGTATTTCCAGCTCAAGATACATAGCCTACTTTTAACCCGATATTCCCACGCGATGTAGACTTACGCTGGTGAAACCGCGGGGCGCACCTTGCATATATATATATATATATATATATATATATATATATGTCTGTATATATATATATATATATATATATATATATAAATAAATATATATATATATATATATATATATATATATACATATATATATATATATATATATATATATATATATTATATATACATATATATATATATATATATATATATATATATGTATATATATATATATATATATATATATATGTATATATTATGTGGTTAATAATGAAGACATTACTCTTATAAATTAATCATATCATACATACATATATTGGGTGTACAAATTAGTTCGGTCCGTTTTAAAAAGATGGCTCTGGCTGTTATGAGTGTTTTATTCTGACAGTTGATCTCGGTGGTTTCAGAGAGGTTAGACATCTGTAAATAATATTCCGTTCTCATCACTTCGAATTTCGTAAACGAACTTGTTTTTAATTTTTTTGAATATGTCAAATTTTGTGTTAACTAAGCAGCATCTGCGGGAAGTTTTAATTTTTTGCTTCAATTGGAAGAAAAGTGCAGCGGAAGCGCATCGAATGCTTGTGGAAGTTTATGGTGATAATCCTCCAACTGATAAATCATGTAGGGGATGGTACCGACGTTTTAAGGATGGTGATTTCAGCGTTGAAGATAAGCCTAGACCCGGACAACCAAAAAAATTCGAGGACGAAGAATTGGAGGCATTACTCGATGAAGATGGAAGTCAAACACAAGAGGAGCCTGCAGATAGTTTAGGAGTGACTCAACAAGCAGTTTCTGTACGATTAAAGTCCATAGGAATGATTCAAGAGCAGGGATACTGGGTTCCCCATGAATTGAAACCAAGAGACGTTGAAAGGCGATTTTTCACTTGCGAGCAGTTGATTCAAAGGTAAATAAGAAAGGGTTTTTTACATCGAATTGTTACTGGAGATGAGAAATGGATATTCTACGATAATCCCAAGAAGAAAACATACTACGCTAAGCCTGGTGAATCGTTACCATCGACCTCGACATCAACAGCAAAGCAAAATTTGAGTTCAAAATCATGCTGGGTATTTGGAGGGACCAAAAAAGTGTTGTGTACTATGAGTTGCTACAACCTGGCGATTCCATTACGGGCGATCGGTATAGGCTACAATTAATTCGATTGAGCCGTGCATTACGTGAAAAGCGGCCGGAATACGAACAAAGACATAATAAAGTTATTCTTTTGCACGACAACGCTCGACCTCATGTCGCAAACGTCGTCAAAAATATTTAGAAACACTCAAGTGTCATATATATATATGTATATATATATATATATATATATATATATATATATTTAGAAACACTCAAGTGTCATATATATATATATATATATATATGCATACATGTTAGCTTTCATAGATCAATGCACAGTGAACATATGCGTGAATCCCAGACTTATCTTCTCCAATAATTTAAAAGAATACACAGTTATATTCAATGCAATTTATTTGACTATAAATAAATTTATTATTAAAAGAAAACAAAAAAGTTCTTGTTCAAGTGAGAATAGAAAAAGGAATGAATGGAAAAAATAATTAGTTAATAATTTAACTTTGACAATTAAAAACATATATACTAAAACAGTACGCATTTGAATTGTAGTGGAATTTTAACAATTTCAACAATCTCCCCCTCAAGTCAAATGCAATATAAAAATCATATGAACAGTTTTAAATTTATGAAATACATATCAGTTTTAAAAGATTACAACCATGAATATGTTTTTGCTTAGCTAGACAGTTGGTTAGATGTCTGCCGCATTTTCTTCCGATGTAACGTAGTATATATCACTAGCCTTCTCGGCATATTTTTCTCGAATATAGTGAAAACGTATGTCAATGTGTTTACTTTTCTTCTGAACTGTAGTATTTTTTACCATAAACATAGCACCTTGATTATCGCAGAAAACAGGAGTAGGATTCACAACAAGATCCTTGAAGCCCATCTCTTGCAACAAAAAACTACTTCCTTTTCACCTTGACATAAAGCAATATATTCGGCCTCCATTGTACTTAATGCTACCACAGGTTGTTTGCGGGACTCCCAACCAATTGGTCCACCTGCCATAAACAGCACATGACCAGAATACGATTTTCGATCAAAGGAGTCACAACCCCAGTCTGAATCTGTGAAACATTCAAAATTTTCCACTTTATTAGAAGAAGTAATTTTACCTATAGGATTATTTTTCAAATATCTGAGCACGTGTTTCGCCGCTTGAAAGTGTTCTTTATGCGGGTGAGAATTAAATTGAGATAATCTCGACACCACATGGATCAAATCAGGTCGCGTAATCACCACCAGATACATCAAAGCACCAAACTTTAATAATTTTTTGTGTTCAGGTCTGTACATTGATCTTCACATTTCTTTAAAATGGTACCACTTGACCATGGAGTTGCCGCTGGTTTGCGTTCAGTCATGCCCCATCGTTCCAGTATTTCTTCGGCATACTGCTTTTGGTGTATAGTAATGTCACCTCTCAAACCATCCCGATGAATTTCCATCCGCAGATAAAATGAGATCGGACCACGATTAACAGCTTCAACGTACTTATTTAAGTAATATTGTTTATTGCCATCTACATAGATGGCAATAAGACTGACTTCATGACCATTTCGTTTCATATAGACACAACTGTCAGATTTGCACCTCATAAACCCCATTTCTAACAAAATATCCTTTACTTCCAGCATGCTTTAAACCATATAAGGCCTTTTTTAATTTGCATACCTTATTGGGATAATTTTTATCTTCAAACATTTTGGGTTGTACCATATAAACATCGTCTAATAAATTCCCATTTAAATAAGCTGCCACAATATCAATATGATTTACCAACAATCATCTGATTGTTGAGTGCCGCACCACAGGTGAAAATGTTTCTTGGTAGTCCACGTTGTATTTCTGTGAACAACCTTGTGCCACAAGCCTACCTTTAAATTTTTCGATAGGACCATTAGGTTTGCGTTTTATTGCAGAAACCCATTTGCAACCAATTATGTTCTTACCACTGTGCTATTCTACCAACTCCCATATTTTATTTTTCATTAATGAATTATATTCATTTTGCATTGCCTCTGTCCACTTCACAGAATTTTCTGATTTCAATGCATCAGCAACGGTATTCGGACTTTCAATAATTGAATTTATCATAACGGGTCCATCTTCACTGCAATAGATTTTCCTTGGTCTGCCTTTTCCACCAGATTTTATGAACTTAGGTCTTCCGCGCTTTCGTTTTTTGTCACCAACAGGTGTATCTTCTCTTTCAGTTTCAGGTTCATCACTCATCTCTTCTGCTTGCTTTTTATTTTCATCACCATCACTGCATGTTTCTTCTCCACCTTCTCTACCCACTGCATCATCATCAGCTTTGGAAATTCGAACATAAAACATATCATTAACATTATGAATATCATTATCATAATTTAATTTTTCAAAAGATTGTTCGAAAAATATAACATCTCGAGCGATTATAATTTGCCTTGAATTTGGATTATATAAGCCATATCCCTTTGTATAAGGCTGGTAGCCAACAAATTTCATTTTTCTACCTTTAGGTAAAAACTTACTACTTTTCGGCCTTGGACCCTTTTTCATAACTACAGCATCACAACCAAACATTTTCAAATGTGACACAGACGGTTGTTTACCACACCATCTCTCATAAGGCGTAACATTTTCGAAGACTCTTGTTGGGGCTCGATTTCTCAAGTACGTAGCTGTATTTATGGCCTCACCCCATAAACTTTGTGGTAATGCTGACGATTCCAGTAAACACCTTCCCATTTCGACAAGGGTTCTATTAGCCCTTTCCGAAACACCATTTTGTTGAGGCGAGTAGCTAACTGTTGTCTGGTGAACAATACCTTTTTCAGCAAAATATTGTTTAAATTTAGAATTAATATAATCTTTACCATTATCACTGCGAACGGTTTTTATTTGGGGGCCTGTCTGCTTCTCCGCGAGCCCAGCAAAATTTATAAAAGCATCAAAAGCATCACTTTTATTTTTCAAAAAATATGTTTAAGTAAACCGTGAATAATCATCAATAAATGTAATAAAATATGATGATCCACCAACAGATTTCACACCAATTGGTCCGCATAAATCAGTGTGCACCAATTCCAAAATATTTTTTGTTTGCACATTCGCGTAATTTTTATAAGAAGTAGCAGATATTTTGTTCACTGCACAAGTAAAACATTCAATAGTTTTAGGCAATTTAACATCTAAACCTTTTACCATATTTTTGGTCGTTAATTTATTTAAATCGTTCATGTTTAGATGACCAAATCTTTGATGCCATTTTCGAACCACCTTTTCATCTATAGCTGCAGTAATAATTTCACAAGTATCTATTTTTTCCAGATTTGCAATAAAAATATCATTTACAAGTTCAGCTGTTAATATCTTTTCATTTTGGTTACTTTTCATTACAGCCTTATTCTTGTCGAATTGAACAATATGGCCAGCCTTAACTACTTTGTTTATTGATATAAAATTTGAATGTAAACGCGGTCCATACCATACTTTATTTAAAGTCAGCGTACAAAAATTTGTTTTTAATTTTACTTCGCCAATGCCCTCTGCAAATATACTTTCACCAGATGCTAAAACAATTTTTTGATTTGTTTCTGTCAACGTCTCAAAGTATTCTTTTGCTCTGCACATATGTGACGTCGCGCCACTGTCGACTATCCACGATTGCTTTAAATTTATTTTTCCTTCATTAAGAGAACAAGCGAAATTACCATCTCTTTTTTCACTTTCCTTACATTGAGATCGTATGTGTCCTTTTTTACCACACCGATAACATTTAATGTTATTGCTATATGCATTTATGTTATTGTTCTTTTTTTCTTGGTGATGATTATATTTTGACTTCACTTGTTTAATGCTATTAAGACTTCTGTTACTGTTGCTGTTGTTAAAAGACTTTTTATTCCGTTTATTATACTCATTTCTTGGAGCCGCTGCAAACACAGTTTCAGCTGGTACATTACCTTTGTTACCTTGTCTCAGTTCTTCTCCTAATATTTTTGAGACCAAATTTTCATATTTTGGCAGATTATCCCTGCTTTCCATAGCAACAACAAACGATTCTAATTCGTCAGGAAGACTACACAACAACAAAATGCACAATAGGTCATCATTTAAAGTGATTCCGATTTCTTTCAAATCATCCACCGTACAACAAAATTCATTAATTTGGGGGGAAAATCTTTCACTTGAACTCAATTTAAAACGTACCGACTTTTTAAACAAGTTTACCTTTTTGGATGAAGTGTTTCCTTTATATAGCAAACTCAAAATATCCCAGGCACTTTTAGCTGAAACACAATTCTTTATATGTAGGTACTCAGTTGGCTTTACACTTAAGGTTATCATTGCCAGAGCTTTGCTGTCATCTGCTTTCCATTTTTCCTCACTATCTTCAGGACGTCTTCCCAAAATGGTATGATGCAAATCCAAAGTTATAAGCAAACTCTTCATTTGTATACACCATGACGCGTTATTTTCAGAATTTAATTTTTCAATATTCGCGACAGCGCCTGCGATTTTCTTCTCTATTCTTTTCCAGTCAAATATAACAATACTTTTCCAGTTGAAAATTTTAGAAATTCTATACACTAAGTACTAGGAGATCTGGGCCCATAACCTTTGTTAGCTTTCATAGATCAATGCACAGTGAACATATGCGTGAATCCCAGACTTATCTTCTCCAATAATTTAAAAGAATGCACACTTATATTCAATGCAATTTATTTGACTATAAATAAATTTATTATTAAAAGAAAACAAGAAAGTTCTTGTTCAAGTGAGAATAGAAACAGGAATGAATGGAAAAATATTAAGTTAATAATTTAACTTTGACAATTAGAAACATATATACTAAAACAGTACGCATTTGAATTGTAGTGGAATTTTAACAATTTCAACAATACATATATTTATATATATATATATATATATATATATATATATATACAATATATATATATATATATATATATATATATATATATGTATATATATATATATATATATATATATATATATGTATATATTATGTGGTTAATAGTGAAGATATTACTCTTATAAATTAATCATAATTTTTTGATTTGCGCCCTTTTTCCAAGTAATGTGCATCATATATGTATTATTCATACATATTTAAGTACATATAAAACACATACATATTTACATATCTAAGTATCCCATATATCACAGAATATTCTTTCGATATACTTTGTATGTGTTATGAGTTGATTAAAACTTGTATCGAATATTATAATTTTCACTTCATTCACATTTGCTGTTGCATGATTTACATAACGTCATGTGTTGATTTTACATTCATATAATACATTCGTACGTAATATAATAAGAAAGATATTTAATATGAAATATGCGTTATAATGAAGTCATTATGTTTCATACATTAATAAATTTTATTTAATCTCACTTATTTTCTTACTGAATATAATCCACATCTGATGTGTAGGAATTAATATATGTTGGTTGTTTGCGTTTTCGTATTCCCCGAAATTTTATAACTTATGGTTTGATTGTGCAAATGGGAAAGTTGTAGGCTTATGTTTGCTAAGTACATTAGACACAAAAAATTACTAGATGCGGAAATGCATAAAATAATGATCTAAAATTCTATAAACATTCTGTTTTGCTTGGCTTATCTTTCGAATATACGATTGTCCAGTGTTCGGTGAAACGGTCTTGCGGAAGTACTTTGCAAAGGCCACAAGATTCTCAATACATTGTGCTATAACTTCCACCTTTCCCACATTATGGCTGCCCCTGCTACAACCTGGGTTTCGTGCTAAGCACAGATATACCCCAGCCGATCTAACACTTGACAATAACATGATATGGGTGATTTGCTTATTATATGTCAAAAGCATTTTGATAGAGTATATCATGAAATTTTTTAAATGGAACTAAAATGTTTCTCGTTATTAGAAAACTGATAGTCTGAGGAAATAAAACATGTTTCGGGTATTCTTTTAGCTGGATGAGCTGCGAATGTTAATATTTCTGTTCAGTAGGGCTTGGAAGTCATCGAGAATAACGCTTCCTAGTTGTGGAAATTTATTTACGAAACACTCTATTTACGAAGGTCATGAGCACTTTATCGGTTTTACCGCTTTATATCTGACGTACAGCGCTCTTAATAATCGATTTATTGCAAAATCAAAACGAATTTTTATCCAGAAAAATTCTGTTTACGTGCCATTTTTTTTTGTAATATTTAATCTGAGGCGTTGCCTTTTATGATCCTACACTAAAACATTGGCTTATGACGACAAAGCATCAATTCTTCAAGTATTGAAGTCATACGCCATATTACGAGAACGCATTCATTGAGTTTATTATATTTATCCAATATCTACTGTATTACGTATGCAATACTGAAGTCAGAGAATCCTTTTATGCAAACAATTCCATACAGCATGTTGCAAGTCATTTCGTAATTGTTTAAATTAAGTGAAGGCTTAAATACGCAAGTGAAACCATACAAACTTATCCCAAGCAAAAATATTGAATTAAATCATTGATGGACACGGCAACAATGTCAATTACACAATTAATACAATATCACAGAATATGTGGCCAGATCTAAAATACAAAACTTCTACTATGGGCATGTTGTTGCGACTCATAATGAATAACGTTCATTATGCGAGAAATACTAAAGGCCCAACTATAATATGCGTACGCTAGCGCAGTCGAATTTGCGAATACATACAATGAAATGTGTGTGACCATAATTTGCTTTGCTAACTTTTCGTTGAATTTAATTTTCCTACGCATAGAGCGAAACTGATCGCATTTTCTTGAAAGGCCAACTGTTTGTTCGTTGTTAATGATAATTATTTTTAGATACATACATACCATAGACTGTGACAGGTGCTCACAAGGGAAGCCGCAATGTACGCCGAAATCAATTCTACACATCATGGAATAAATAAAGTCAAAAATTAATGGAAACATTAAATGTTTAGCGTTTGTTTATTGTATATATATTACAGTGTATTTGTGTATTTTCCTACCATTTATGATACGTTGCCAACCACTTGCACACATTGTTATACATTGTTGTACATTGTAGTACTTTCCAATTTATTTCTTAAATTACTTTCTAAATTGGTAATAACCTACTTGTAATAATATATTTATGTATGTATAAATTGAAAATATTTATATATGTTTTTACATTTCATGTATTTATCATAAATTGGTTTTTGCAAAAGTGCATTGTTTTACAACTGAGTGTAAGTATAATATAGCCACACAAATGTTCGCTTATGCATTTGACAGTCTTTTCTTCGAGTTTTGACAGTAGCCAAAGCTATCCTACGCATATTATAGTTGGGCCTTAAGTGTTTTAAAATATTTATATTTTGAAAAGAATTGTTTGACAAACTGTATATATTTTTATGAAGGAATATATGTATGTTCATATTCATATATATCTATATACTTATGTATATTCATAAGTATTCCAACATGTAAAAATTACATATATCATTTTACTAAGGTAACAAAATATATTCAAAATCAAGTAATTTAAAAAGTCTTAATTATTGATTGCATCTGTTACAATAATCTTTTAAAAACAAGATGCAATTCAAAAGTTTTGAAGTGTATCTATTTTTCTCTGAAACTGGACATTGAAAATGACCGTTCACAAAGTGTGCTTGTTGGACTTATAGAAAATAAAGCATTAAGGAATTTTTGTAGTCTCTCAGATCTCTTATGAAACTTGCCTAAATAAAAAAAATCTTCTATAATGTTTTCTCTACGATTATCATGAATAGAGTTTTTTGGCGTTTGCATATATTTAATGGTATTGTTAAGTTCATTTTCTAAATTTGCTCACTATCATCGCTAGTAAGATCTTCATCCACATCTGTTGAAATGTCGTCTTTATCAGTAAACAAACGGTTATATAAATGTGAAGTAAATTCCTTTGTATCACTCTTGTTAGAATATATAAGAAAAGAATTGTTTATGGGAAAAAGTCCTGTGCTAAGGTATAAAATTAAAGTATTTAGCTGTTTACTACGTCGTTATATAATACGCGATTTTAAGGATTCCAAAATATCACATGAAAGCGGATTGTCAATTTTGGAAAACTTAGAAAACAAAAATTTAAAAATACCTTCAGCTTGAACTAACGTAGTGCAGTTTTTTGACAATTCATTTATGGCCACTTCCAATGGCTTCAAAATATTTTGAAGAACTCTTCACATTTGAATGTCGTTTTCACCAAATGGAGTTAGGCCCAGCCCTAAAAGTGCGTGGTTTATACATTTGAAAATTCTTAAAAATTGCGAGATCATTTTTAACAGAGAATTCCATCTATGTCTTACATCGTCAATTATTTTAATTTCTTTTTTATCTTGCTCTTTAACATATATTTGAAGCATGTTTTGTTTCTCGCTTGATTTGTTGAACATTTTCACACATATTCTAACGCGGAGTATTATGTCAGCTACAATATCACTTTCAATATTTAACGAAAATTCAGATAATTTCTTTCTTATAATTTCTTCAACGTTGTTCGTTGTAGCTCTAATACTAAGTGCTTCCAATATTGTATATATCGCAAATCTTTTTTTCAGCGTTATACCGCAATGGAAACCCTACCTTGTTTAATTTCTTCAATTTTACTCTTTAGTTCTTCTTGCTTTGTTAAATAAAATTGATAAATTTTCTCAAATATAGTCGATTCCGCCGGCATATAAAAATTTCTAGCACTTAAATATGATAGAACGACTTTGGACTTCTTGAGGGCATTTACGGACATTCAATCCTCGGCAACACAACGTGCGAATATTTCACCAAGTGATTCCTTTTTGGCAGGGCATCTAAAAGGATTGTTATCAGCGGACGCCTTAGAGCTACTGGTAATAGAAATATTTTTTTCTTGCTGAGCAATAATTTAAATTTTATGGACATGTTTAATTTGGCTCAGAAGTAATGTCGAAGAGCCTTTGCAGCTTAGTATTTTTGGACACTTTATACATCTAGCTTTATCTCTTCCATCACGTTCAAAATATTTCCGCACTTTCGAAGACATGTGCGTAAAAATGTAAATATGTATGTATGTATGTTTGTACGTACCCGAATATGTAAAATTTGGAATGTAAAATATTTACAGCAACCTCTATTTATTCAGTATGTTATATTCACCTTTTCCAATTATGAAAAACAGACGCGTTTATAATTATTTTCGAAGAAAACTTTTCTTAATTGTGGTTCTTAACGATTTTTACTTCTTGTTTTGTTTTGATGTTTTTCACAAAGCGTTCAAAATTTTCAATAAATAGCATAACTTCGATTAAAAAAAATTGGGTAAAAGCATACAGATTAAAGACCGGTTAACCGTGCTGAAAAAACCGGATTATTCGAAGTATGCGCTTTAAAAAAACCGGTTTCAGTAAAGCCAAAAAACCCGAGGAAACCGGGTCGCATAATAAACGTTCTATATCTCTAGGTGAAAGCTACCCTGAAATAAATAAAATCCTTAATATGATGGACTTAAATTTACTGGTAAACAATATAACGAATACGAATATATTTACATTAACTAAAATTTTCTTAGGCTGACGGTCGTTATATTAAAATCAGAAAGACTTGGTCAATATTCCAAGAAAAATTAAAAATCAATTGCAGTTTAATTTTCATCTTACACAGCAAGGCCGCTACACTGTTCATCACTCATGTGTATTTTTGTTCATTTATTTATTTTTTGTGGATGACATTCCTTACAGACACTTACGTAAGTGAAATAAAACAATTATATAAAACACATACTCAAAACTTATGTTTTCATATAGATATATTAATATGATATACTTAATAGAAGAAGGACTTAAAGAAGAGTCAATATAATTATAAAATTTGTTATATATGTTGCACATGATCTTGGGAGTTGCGAATTACCGAACTCATGATCGAGTAGGCTTTCGTATCGAATAACAATTTTGTTTTACTTTGGAATATATTCAGCACATGTTTTGAAGAAAATGTTGTATGTTTGTGCAAAACAAAAATAATAAAAAAAATTATTTTCGGTTTATTTAATTAATTTTTATGAAAAAAATATTGTGCTAATTAAAATCTAATTACTTAAATAAAATGCGTACATATCTTTTATTGTGATTATCGTCTTCTGACTCAGAAGATGATTGTAATACAACATATATTAGAAAAGAAATAAGGGATAAAAGTGGCCCAATGTCATTGCCGGCTAATTCGTAAGTAAACTGCGTCATTGAACTGTATTTTATAAAAGATTGTATGTTATTTTAGATTTATTAAGCAATTTAAGCTTTCAAAAAAAGCCTTTAATGTTGTTCTTTCCCAGCTATGTTTCGAAGGACACACGTTTCAGATGTGCCCTTCAAATATTTAACGATACGTTTTAACTCATTCCAGTCTTCATTAGTAGGATTACAAGTTTTTCTAGCCAAAATGGAAACACTTGGAGATATTTCAGTTCGTGTATTAACAGAAATATACAGCAAAGATCCCAATTTATGGAATCTGCATTTCCATAAGATGGATCAAGAGGGAATTTCGATTCTTTAGCATCCTCCAAACCGAATTTTATAAGAAACTGTTCAATATATTGCTTCTGCCTTATTTTGTAATCGCCTTTATCAGTTTTATGGATCTCCATTCCAAGGTAATGTGAGATGTTTCCAAGATTTTTCACTTTAAACTCTTTATTGAGCATATTGTAGACATTTCTTATTTGTTAAATATTCTTTCATGCAACCACTAAGTCTTCAACATAGATTAAAATGTAAGTATCTTCCCCATTGACGAACTTGTAGTACAAACATTGATCAGCTTTACTTTGAATAAAACCATCATTGATTAAAACGTTGTTAAGAACTTTATTCCAAACGTTTGCGGCTTGTTTAAGGCCATAAATACTTCGCTTTAACTTGCACACCAATTTTTCATTTTTCTCAATGAAACCAGGAGGTTGTCTCATGTAAAGATCTTCCTTCAGATGACCATTAAAAAAAACACAATTTATATCCTTATGTTCTACGTGCATCTTTCTAGCTGCAGCAACAAATAATAAAATACGAAAAGTTGGCTTAAAACCTTGAGCAACCAAACGAGCTTTAAATCTTTGGATCTTGTCATCAATACCACGTTCAATCTTGTACGTCCATTTACATCCAACTATATTCGCATCTTTGGGAGGTTCAAGCATATCCCAAGATTGGTTCTTTTTGAGAGAGTTAATCTCTTCCTGCATTACGGAGCTCGATTGCATCTTTTGTTCAGACAAAACGGCTTGTTTGTACGTTCTTGGTTCGGAAATATCATTTTACTCCACCATGTGGGTAAATTTCACAGGTGGAATACCCTTATTTGCTCTTGCTGAACGTCTTACAATTGGTTCTTCACTCACTGTGTTGTCATCAAAATATTCCAGATCAGTATTAATACTGCAAAAAGAGTCATCATCGTTTTTATTATTGATATCATAATTTGTATCATTATTTTCAATATCTTCAGCATTGTTTGTTGAAATACTAATTTCTAAACTGGTTTTGTTTTTATTTAAATAATCACCATCTTTAGAATTCGAAACAGTTTTCGAAACATCGAATTTATAATCTCTACTAATATGTACTTTGTTATCTTTAGTATTGACAAAACGTAGACCTTTAGAATTCTCATCATATCCCATGAAAGTCAGTAGTTCAGCACTATCATCAAGCTTTCTTCTTTTCGCTTTAGGTATTAACACGTATGCTTTAGAACCAAAAATTTCGTAATTGCTTATGTCCGGTTTTATTCCCTCCCATCTTTCATATGGAGTTCACAATAATGAGCTCGTAACAGTTCTATTTTGTAAGTACCCACCAAAAATTTTACTTTACTAAAAGAACTACTTGCCATACAAAAACTTACCTTTGCGATTGCCAAAATTTATTTCTCGATTACAAAACACATTACATGTGAACGCAAAAAAAAAAGAAGTTATAGTTTTACTAATTCTTTGAATTGAAAAAAGTTCTGAAAGCATTTAGCGAACAAGTAATTATGTATGTAAAAGAATTTATACAAAATGCTTTATTGCTTGCTTACTTATTTGAAACTGAAAAGTAAGTAGTTACACTAAATACCTATAATGTAATTAAAAAATAACTAGTTCCCTTAAAAAAATTTAATACATTTTTGACTTTTTTTTGTAATTTTCATTTTCTAAAATCGGAATTTTATTTTTTTGTTTTTTTCTTAAAGCGTAACTAATCAAAACAAATTTTTTATTTAATATTTTTATGTCAAATGTTATATTTATATATATATGTACATAGTATACTTTTACATTGAATTACTTCATACTTATATCATCTTCATTACTTTTCCAACCTTTTTTTTTCTAAAAGCAATTTAGTTTCTGAAACTAAAATATTGCGGGACTTTTTCAATTTACATACATACATATATACAACAAAGAATAAAATTCATATACAAATGTACATACACCTGGCTTATTTAAACTGAATTACAATCTCTGAAATATAATCTTAAAAGTAAACGAGTTTGTTTGGTTCTTGTTCTCTCTTTCGCATAAAAACTCTCAGTAAATGAGAAATTGAAGAGCTGGATTACCATTTTGAAGGAAATGACAAATTGTAATCGAGTTAACAAATCTTAATTGCCATTTAATATCTTCTTTTCACAAATATGTAATATGTTTGATATTATTGTTTTCTGAACAGCAATTGAGAGAATAAATAGTGTACCGTTATTTATAAAAATATATGTTTGGTTGGAAATTTTTTATTAAGCATTAAATATTTAGTTTTAATTGTAAAGTGAAGGAACAAACTTGTGAAACTGTAGACATTATAAAGAAAAAGTGAAGCGCATTAAACAAAATGTGAAGTAAGTCGCAATATTGCAACAATATAATAAAAGTAAAAGATAATTAAAAAAAAATTTTTTCTGTTGACAACTCTGAGTCTTTGAACGAAACATGTAATGTACTTAATGAAGAAGAAAATGATTTTGAAACTAATGCTAACATTATTACTTTGGACTTAAAAACTAAGTTGAAAGAGTGGGTTCAGGAATATAATACAACGGTAGCTTCTTGCCAAAGTTTATTAAAAATATAAAAGGTGGGTACACAAACCTTCATATGCGCTTTTCTAATTTCTATTCTAATTTCAGAAACTATAATAAACCAAAATAACGTTTTAACAAATGTTCTTTCCAACCAAATATTCACAATAAATTCTGCTTTTAAATCTCATTTCGAGACTCCAAAATTTACTACACTTTTTCCACTTTCATCTGAAAAACAGCTAAATGATTTCGAAAATATGATAAACCATGCCAACAAAAGTGAAATTGTAAGTTAAACTTATTATAAGAGAATATTATTGTTGTCTCATTAATTTAAGCCCACATTTCCTAAAAATTTTGTTTTTACATATTTTGAATAATATAAAGATTCTTTAGTATAATATGTGAAAACAATTTGAAGAAATTTTAAGTAAGCGTCTTACAGTGGGTAGCGATATTTATATCTATCAATCTGTTTTATAGGTTTCTTCAATAAGACGAGTTTTGGGAAACAAAAGTTTGCAAAAAGGAATTTGTAATATATTTTCTAATGAGTTGATATTAGAATACAATATTCGAGGTATTCAAGGCAAGAAGAGGTTAATGGACTACAAGGCCACAATGTATGTTATATTTTGTAAGTACTATCCAAAGAAGTCTAAAAAAATATATTATATTATTTTTCTTATCTTTTTAGTAGCTAGATCAACCGAAGTATCTACGGAGATAGAGCTTTTAGGAGAAATGCGGAAAGCTATAGTTTGCAAACAACAAGTACTTTAAGCAAACCTGTTTAAAACGAAAAAGAGAAAGCTTAAATGCGTCAGAAAACTCTGATTAGAATATATTGTTAAGTTTTTAGACCTTTTCGTAAAAACAGTTTTATTACATATCCTTCAAGGATTCATTTTATTGCATCAAATTAAAACACGGACAAATTAATTTTAGAAATATTATGCGGCAACACTTTATTTATCAACTTATTTACACGAGTATTTGTTCTACTCAACACTTAGCGATGTTCACACGTCTAAGTTTGAAATCACTCTGACTATCGCTGAGCTCTGGCAGCGCCTTTATATAGCAAAAATGACGTCGTCTGGTAACCTCGCGAAAGTTCTGGGCATGGTGGTTGTATTTTACTTGACATGTGTGTATTTGCATACATGACAATGCTGACTTGTTTGGTTTGCTTATGGTAACTATGTGTGGTTGAATGGATGAGTGTTCTGTGTGTTTTGCCTATGGTAACTATGAGTGGTTGTATGGATGAGTGTGTGGTTTTGTTTCTTCTACGTGTATATGGCTGTGTATACTTGTGAATCTGTTTAGCTTTATCAGCAGCGAATACTTGCATACAAGATCATTAAGAATAACATCTCTTAGCATTTATGTTGCTAGGTTTGTTGTTGTTGTGGTTTACTCTTATTGTCACAGCCTTGAATGATCTTGTATATTTTGGAGTATTCCATTTCCGTTAATTTGAATATTATCTATATAGTGTTGACTAGGGTTGTAACATTTTGACAACTATAGATTAATTGGCAGTGCTGCCAAGTACATATAGCTACATTGTCGTTTTATTTAAATCTATTTCTAATCTTTGTAACAATATATAGTGTGGTATATAAAGAATTTTTATTGATAATTCAACATTCCTTTTTTCGTAATTTTTGTTCTTATATTAATACCTTTACGTAGAACATAAGTATGTATGAATATTTTAAATCGAATTGTATGTGTTTTGTGTATTTCTTATTTTAAATGATTCATGAATTAAATTTAATTTTATTAATTTTTCTTGTTTTTATAATTATAAAAACCTTAATGTACAAACAAACGATACATATGAATGTATATAAAAACGAATTAAATAAATTATTTTTCTTCCAAAATAAATACGTTAATTAATTCTAAATTTTTTCTAGGTAAGTATGAATTTAAATGGAACTATTTACAAATAGAAAACAGGAAGTATATATTTTTCGATTAAAAAAAGTACTTCTGCAATCTTATGTTGAAAGTACTTACCACGGGTCTAAAAAGAACTAATTACACTTAGAATTCAGAAATTATGAAAAATATAAATCCTTTCCAAATCTTTAAAGTAATTGATTCTCAAGAACTTATTATTTTAGCCTCTTGCCTTGTTAAAATCATTAAGATGGTAATCCAGTTTGAAAGCCATTCCTTAAAAAATGCTTAATTCCAAACTCTATTAACTTTTTTCATTTTTTTGCTGTGATATTGGACATATAGGGATCTGATGAGCATAATAAAACAGTAATCAGATAGCATTTATCTTTGTGCTGCATGCTAGAACTTGTAATATAATGTTGAATCGCCTTATTAGTTCCAAATTTACACCTGTGACACATGCTGCAGTTTCTGGATCTGAAAAATATATCCTTGCTGTATTTCCATCAATTGTGTTTCCTTCTATGTTCCACAAAGAATAGGGTACAATCCAAATTCGTATGGTGCCTTAAAACTATCATCTTCTGGAATGGGATGGCTTAATTGACTTGATGTCTTTTAGCATATAACGGAGCTTGTTTTTGTATCAGTCAAGGCTTGTGCAACTTTTCCATCAATCATTGTAAGACATTTTAAAATTTATTTTGGTTTCCTGGACATCATCTGTAAATACAGCAGGTTGAAGGGCATCAATTTGATCTTTTATTTTTGGACTTCTTCAATTGGAAATGTAAATTTTATTGGTCAGCAATACTTTGTTGATGAGGGTATTTCATTTTTCCATACATCAATTTCTTTTGCTCTGCTGGTTGATGGCTCTAACACAGTATAACTTTTTGTTAAGCGCAATGGAACGAAAGATACCATAAATAAGTCATCATCTGATTCGGTGTTACATTGCTTGCATTGTCTTTGACCAGAGGACCCATCACATCCCCATTTAGAAATTAAAGTAATGCTGACATTTCCAAGTTTTTTTTATTAAACAACCGTTCGGCAGTGTATTCAAGAAGATCTTGCAATTTAATTTCTGCTGAAGTGGAAGTGACAGTTACGTTATATCAGCTTGTGGAGGTAAACATTCTTTTTTGATAGAGACTATATCCCTATACTCTGGGTAAATCCCATAATTCTTTTCTTTGGCACGTTTCCCCAATTCCTTATACTGATTTTTAGACAATTTCACAATCAAGAAACGAACACCTACACGCGCGCACATATGAAAGAAGCGAAGACCACAGCAATAACAATAGACGTGTACCCATGCACACTTGAAGTACCGTTTTTCTAGGAATTTGCCTTTTAAATTTTAATGGGTTTTATGGCTGTTGCAGGACTTCTACCTGCAACAGCGCTTGTTATAAGTCAATGGCTTTGCCATAATTTCATATTCATTATGCCCAAGCGATTCCGAAAAAAAAAACTTTTTTATACCTTTATCATAAAGGTAAATTAAATTAAAAACCAAAATACTTTTCCATCTGAAATCCGTTTTTCATAAAAATCATCAGATAAAAAATAATTCAAAATTGAGCCCAATAAGATATACATTTTTTACTCTAAAAATATGTGACCTTACGTAAGAAAAATTGGTCTGGTGTTCACGGTCGGGTCGTGACGGGTATACAATGGGGTATAGAAGTGTAGAGAAGAGTTCAGACTATAAAACAGTACTAGTCTCTAAACAAATTTTTGCGAACTTTAGAAGTTCTGCTCTATTAAGTGGGAGGATTTAGGAAAATTTGGACCTTGAGAAAAAAGTTTTTTTTTTTAAATTAATTACAAAAAGTCTTAAACATTTTTTTGCCATAAGTTTAGCTAACAAGCTGGGCAATTATACAAAATTTATTTTGCTTATTAATCTTTTAAAACAAAAAAGTTATAGGGGTTTAAAAAATAAAAACTTATAAGAAATTTCTCATTTCAGCAAAATTATGAAAATGCCCATTTTGAATCACCCTGTTCACGGTGATATAGTTAAAATATAGTTAAAATTGTTTGGTTCCCGTGGTATACAAGTGTCTACTTTCAAATGAACTTTTACATTTAACAATTGGTGGTAGTCAAAAAAAGTAAATTTGGCTGGCTTCTAACGATTCCTGTGAAATCTGTTCATTTTCTATTGAAATGCCACGAAAAACAGCAGGCGAAATTAGACAAAGTCAACTTTCTGATCCCCAACTGATGGCAATTATCAACTGCCTTGAAGACAACACAGATGACCTACCATACTGGTCAAAAAGAATGAATGATGGCGTCCTTTATTGTTACAGCAATGACGACTCTAAAGATGCTCAACTCGTCATACCTAGTTAAGAAATATCTAACATCCTTAAATACTACCATAACGATGAATCTGCCGGTCACTATGGTATTAACAGAACTACACATAAAATTATCTCTAGATACTATTGTCCAGGAATACGTAAAGATATTAAGAAACATGTGAAGGAATGTATAGAATGCCAGATATACAAAGCGACAAACTTAAAACCTGCAGGACTGTTCCAGACGGTAGCATGTAAACAACGATGTGAAATATTTGCCATAGACCTGTTTGGACCCTTACCTGTTGAGAGGTAAGGGTCCACTGTAATCCTTCAAGAGGATTTCAGTGGGTTTTTATAGTAGAAGACATCGCTAGCAGATGGGTGGAACTCTTTCCCTTGGCTATTGCTACAGCTGAAGAATGCGGAAAAACTTTAGCCAATGAAAATTTTTACGTTATGGTGTACACAGGAAAGTTATTAGCGACAACGGCGTTCAATTTGTCGCTGCTATAATGCAAAAGATAATTTATTGCTTAAACATCGAACATATACTCACTCCTGTCCATCACCCTAAGGCTAATCCAGTGGAGCGCAAGAACCGGGATATGAAAGCACAACTTGATATTTGTGTCGGAAACGATCACAAGTCTTAGGATGAAAAATTACATAGCATTCGTTTCGCTATGAACACAATAGTATGTCACAGCACACAGCAGCTTACTTAATCTTTGGTAGAGAGCAACGAACACTTGATGATGTGCAACACGACCTAAAAACTATAATTCTGTCTGAAAATGTCATTGCTAAAATTACACCATTTCCCCAAAATCTTGTTATTGTTTTTAGAAATGTCAAAGAGAACGTTCACAAACAACTAGACCCCAACAAACACAACAGCAATAAACATAGACGTAGTCATACTCCATTGGAAATTGGTAACCACTCACGTTTTAAGCAACAGCAACAAAGGAAATTCGTTCCAAAACGAGATGGTACCTACGTCATTATACAAAAGAGAGGTACAACGTCTTATACCATAGCTCATGAAGATGATTTGAAACTACCCCTAGGAACATACCACGCTTCAGCCTTAACACCAGTAGTCGGAATATCAAATCAATCTGTATAACCCGTTAGCAGAATAAGGACAAGAGGTCGGTCAAAGAAGAAGATATAGAATTCTGATGTCTCATCGGGACGGTTTCAGCATCAAAGGGGGAGACTGAAGCATTTCATAATATAACAATTTCTAAATACTACTTAAACTTGATGACTATTTTAAATATTAACGAATATAGATTAAATAGAACTATGCATATTTCACTTTATATAAATACAACTCTGCATATGTTGATCGTTCGTAATTTGAATTAACGGATATTTCTTTAATAATATTGCCACATTTCACTTCTATATTTCTTACTTTTATTTTACATTGTTGTAACATTTCACTTTGAAATTAGTATATAAGCAGCCACATATGTGTGAATAAAGACACTTTGCTTCTTGCCTTTAATCTATGAATACCTTTGTCTAATACTAGTTTACCGGACGAGTTGTAAATTATTTTGAAGATTTCTTAGTAAAGTAAGAATAAATAAAACATTTGTGTTTATATCGTGTGTCATTTGTTTCAACAAATTCTATAATCTTAGAAACAAGATTATTACAGATGTAATTTATTATTAAATTAATTATGAAATTGTCTATGCGAATGATATTTGAACTTTTGTTCAGCTTTTTATTCGAAGTATACTACATATATGCACATACCTGTTTGACAGCTAATTATAAATGCTTCTATTAAAAAAAACATACCCAATTTTTTTAATAAAACAGTAAATATTCATTTATTTCATAATATTTTAATTAAATATGTTAAATATTAAACAAATATAATGTAACACTCAAAATACTTTACAGTCTTAAATATATTTTGGGAACTTATTTTGTTCTGTTAATTATATTTGCGACACCTAATTAGAAACGATTTCACTTTATTAGATTAAAACGGAATTATATTAAGCTATTTGACTTACTTTCTGTTAATACCTTGTTGTAAAGCCCTTTTGCTTTATAACTGCCTCACATCGGTTCCGTGGCCCTCTGACGGTGTTGAGGGCAAATACAAAGATATTTTAGGAAGTTGATTCTTAGTTAAATTTTTGGAGAAGTTCGTTTTTAAATTTAAAGACTTAGTTCATATCTGTTTTGGGAGAGAGTTCATTGGGGGCCTTGTTCCTACCGCCTGGCATCTATAGCAAGAGAATAATTATTTAGTGAATTAAAATTCACAGTCCAGCAAGCTTTTCAGTTGTTAAATATCTGTGTTCTGAAGCTACATAAATATCAGTATGTCCAATGCCCAATAAATCAGTCGATAATTATACGCCGTTCATTTTTAAATTCCATTTAAACGCAAAATTTCGTTTTTCACTGCAAATTCAAATAAGGGATATTTAACCCTCATTTTACATTTACATATGTATATATTATTGAATGCGTGCACAGCGAATATACATATGTAGTATGACTTTTACCAAAGACTGTATAATATATTACAGAGTCTTTGCCTTTACGTTTGTTTCTTTTAACAAAATAAAAAACATTGAGACAAATTTGCTAAAAAATGTTAATAAATTATGTAAATGAAGTTAATTATCAATAAAATGAAATCAAAAATCGATAAAAGAACATTTGTTGCACAAATAGACTTTTAACACAATTGAAGAACTGAAAATAACTTCAGAAACAACACTTTAAATAATTAGCAAAACACATGTTTTCTGAACAATGGCAATTTTTATTTATACAGTTCATAGTTCTACCTTTTTTCACATACATTATTAAAAGTATATACATACTAAGTCTGACTGAAAAACTGAAAGTGTATTTACATATGTATATACACTGCTTTATTTGGCATAAGAGCTGCAGTTTTTAACTCTTCAATTTAATTTAAGTCGTTGATACATTCGCCTTATGCGAATGGCTTTCCACGGTTGCTTAACAACCCATATTCGTAAATTGCACATATTGAACTAAATATATGAAGCTCATTATACGAATTTACTTCATATCATTAGGGAATCTTAAAAAAAAATATTTAAAGAATACATAGATATATTATTTATATACATATACTATACATATCTCATTGATCAAATTTCATTCTTATGTTCTTACTTTTTTATTGTACATTGTAGTTGTAAGACAACAGTTAGTAAATGCTTTAATATGTAGAGATGAATTTAGAGCAATTTACATAGTTCATTGGAGGGGTTTTACTTATGTAGTTCCTATTGAATAATATACAATAGCATTTACCTTGTCGGGAATCACATAAAAAACTTGAAGAAAGACTGAATAGAGAACTACTTGTCATAAAAGTAGTCATATGAAAAGCATAACTACGGTGATAGGCCTTGAGTGACGTTGCGGTTTCATTTGAAGCCTTGTCTTATCATCTGGCTCATTTCGAAAGGCGTAAGAATTAAAGGTGATACCGAGAGTAAACCGCACCAACAGTAAATTTTAATGGTGTTTCACAGTTATTATGCTCCTTGTTACCGTCCGTTGTATGAACACGAATACCTAACTTTGTTATAGCACTTTTGTATAAAAGGTGGGGCAAAATAAATTTAACAGCAAATCATCTAGTCAGCAAACAAACACATATTAAAGAAATATTGAAATTTTTCATATATGAAAATAAAACACTTCGTACAACAGCTCAAGTTTTTCGAAATTGAATACATACATATATACATAAATTTGTTCTACTGACCCAACTCTGCTATGTATGTATGCACCAGAGAGCGAAATAGTGTACTCTTTAGCGTGTACACAAATTTAGATCAAGGACATCGACAAAAAAGACATTGAAAAATGTATACATGCGACACTTTATACACAAATACATCTTGAATGTACAAGACTGTGCAGTGAAGACTTCGAAGTCATTGAAAACATTGAATTCACTTTATGTCCGTATACACATTTGCGGTGATGATAACATTAGTTTTTGCGTTTTCAAAATATTAGAATGTGTGTGCGCAGTAGAGAAAAATAACCCTCCATCATTCGTGTGTTTGTTTGCAAAAGCAACCTGTCGGAATTTGAGCTACCCATAAGGTAACTTACGGTTGATTATGAGTTAGCTCACAAAATCCCATCAGGGCATTTACACGAGATGTACACAGGCCGAAGGTGTACACAACGAAAAGTGTACACAGCGAAAGAGAGGCAGTGTCTATAATGTATTGAAGGTGTACATTGGACAGCAGGTGTACTTAAATTTTCTTGTACACTATTTCGTTCTCTGGTATGCACAGCAAATTAGTGGCCATATACATACATATGCATACTTCACTAATAATAAAGTTGAATTAATTATGTATTCATGTAAATGTTTTTAAATATGGATGTATATTTATGTATGTCGTGTGACTATTTGGCAGCGATTGAGTCTTTTGGATAGCCATTAATTTAATTTTAATACGATTTTGTATTGTTATTTTTAGTTATTCTCAAATGTTCTTAATTTGTGTATGTATATCAGTGTTATTAATAAATTAATTATTTGTGAAAGCAACATAACATTAAACAGATACTTTCCAGTTATTGAACTTTTATATTCATGCTTAGGGAAACATACATACCTATGTACATACATATAAGATCCAGTGCAGTTGAATATCGTTATCTCTTTTTTGTTGTACTCATACGAGTAAAAACCTTCTGTTGTACAAGTTTTCAAACTAATTTTTTATTTCTTTTTTGTTTTGTTATTTCTCTAGTTAAAAAAAATTAAAATAAAAGTCGGTCGAAGCAAAAAAAAAAATAATGAAATATCTTGTTCATGAAACTAAACAAACACATGTATACCTACAAATGTATTCATAAACCCAGAGAACATTTTTATCCTTTTACCAGGATAGGTACCATCAATAATTTGTGTTTTATTTTAAAACTGAACGATATCTAGTACTTATGAGATTTCGAGCTAAGTCAAATATATGTTTTTATTGGAGTTCCCATTCCAAACAAAATCCAAAAAAAACTACTGTGTAGAAGAAATATATTTGGAAAGGTGTAGGCGTAGATGTGGCAAATTTATATTAAAAGTTTATTCACATGGAATTTAGTGCAGAGGAATAATTTTCTATTAACTCTTTTAATATTGAAACAAATCCTGGATGTATGTCAGCAAACACTAGTGTAAACGATTTAGCAATCTGCTAGATTTCGTCCATGCGTATTTATCAAATCGTATAGACATTTATATATGTATATGAACTAAGTTGAATACTAATGTATATGTATATAATATATGACTAAAAACGATTAAAATATTATTCATAGGTTTACCACAATTTCGTGTCATAAAAATATGAGAGAGGCAATTTAATCGTGATATATTTTTCTCGTTTAACTTATTGACGTTTTTCCGCTTGGGGCCGACAAATATATGTAACCAGCTCAATCAACCCAGCAGCGTTTTCTTCTCTTCGCAACTTTGAATTCAATCAAAAATATACGAAATATTGAATATATCATCTATCTAGTAGATAATATTATTATGAGGGCTAAAGACCCTTAAGATTTGTGCAAGTCTGACCCACGAACTTATTTGTTTGTTGTTGTTAAAAAAAAGTCAAGCAGTATCTATGTATTTGCAATATTGAGCTTTTTACTAAATATTAGAGAAGTAATATCAGCCATGTCACAGTTTTTTGGAAACTCGTTCGCATATTCGTTTATAAAAAAGGAATGAACATAAGCAAATTATATATTTGGGGAATTTACACTGTAGTAGTAAAGTCATAAAATAATAGCACGAAAAATATGACAAGTGTGAACATCCCGTCAGAGCTTAGCATGCTGTTTCATATTTAAATGAACTTCTATGTATAAAATAAAACAGCTGCTGCCTATACATGAGCTGAATAAATTTTTTGCTGCGGCAAAAAAGTGGCTGCCAGCTAGGTTAGTTAAACGAGAACAATTTTTCACTTTTATGTATATACATGTGATTTAATGTACGGACATATGTATATGTAAGTATGAATCATTTTTAAGCCGTTGTTAGTCGTGAATCATATACATATGACAGCAAACATATACTATCGCCGTCTCGCCTAAAGATTTTCAGCCGTTCGACCCAGATCTCTAGAGCATTTTATGATAGCACAAAAACATACCTGAATGAGTGCTTTATTTTATGAATTTTTTATATGCAGCACAACAAAAACTTTTTTAAACTGGTCTAATATGTATATTATGTGTTTATAACAAAATGACTAAATAGCACACCGTGTGAATACTCCAATTATGTAGCTAACATTTTAAAATGGAAATATTTGATTTTTGGCTCGATTTATTTGTGTTTCTTTGTTGTAATGATTTTACTTAAAGCCTGACTTTTCTTCTCTAAACGTTCTAATGTTTGTACAAGTCCTTTATCTAGTTTAAAAGTTCTACACATATTGTACTGTAAATATGTAGCTGTTTAGGTACACACATACTTTATATATTCGCGAAAATAAACACAAAATTCGTTTCGAAATGCTGGCTGGCTAATGCAATCCCAAACAACTTCATGTTAGAGTCATTATATTACATTCGGTGTTTTTCCATTGAATCTTTTGTATACTTTTGTATTTTGTTTTCTGTTGTTGTTTGTTTATACTGAAGTCACTTTTTGTTAAAACTGATCAAATTGTTTGTTGCCAAGCTAAAATTCAATGCAGCGCGTAATATATACGGAAAGACAAGAGATAAATAAAACATAAAAAAAGAAAAAAAAACGAGTACAAGAGTCTTAGCAACAACCAAACATGATTGCATCTTTTATATTTGTTTATTTTGCTTTGCATCATTATTTGCTCAGATGTTTATTTTTATACTTGTAAAGAAAATAATTTTTTAGTGGTGAACTCGTCACTATTTCATATGTACATGCATACATACATATGTGTATGGTATAGAGTCTATACTTATGGATGTATGTAGGTATATATAATAAAGTTTTTATATATAATATACATATGTATATGGACGTGTGTACATGCCAGTTTTTTTCCTCATAACCAATACATTAGGGTTTTCAGATGTGTATGTACATACATGTATGTAACTACATAGGAAAATATGGGTCGATGTTGAGATTGTATGAATGAATTCTTCCAGAACGGACTTAAATCGAGAAATTTTATGAAAATTTTATTAAAATTTATGAGTCTTACGGATTAATGCTGGAATACTATCTATAGACTAGATAAGATCATCGATACTGTCGACTGAATATTTTTACGTGCACTTTAATGAACTGCATCGCCTTTTTTGATTACACTTTCGAAATCATAAAATTGAATAGGTACATATTAATAATTGAAATTCTGCTGCTATCAGTTTTAATTTTCTTTTAAAGTACTTAACACATTTTTATAATTGTTGAAATTGTTGCTTCAATCCGTAACATAGACTGTTCTTACATAAAAATGTACTTTGTTTTTGCAAACAATGTTATGTCGCATAATATTTTAATATTTAGGAATTGAGCCATACTCGTGAGTAAATTTGTGGAGCTCTGCTGGCTGATGTCGTTAAACTGTTATTGCTTACTAAAGTAAGAAGCCTGTCCTCTCAACACTATCAACTGCCGTCTAGTTCCGAAATATTGTACTGCATATGTAGGTAATATCCCTTGAGAGCTAGTCTTAAAGAAATACATAGATTGTCCTCCTAGGGTGCAAAGCAGCTAGTTCTCTTAATAAAAATGTGGAAACAAAAATAACACGTAAGTATATATATATATATATATATATATATATATATATTTAGATCCCTCAAAACAGGCCGTGCGATACTTCCCTGTGAATGACAGTGTTTTTCAGCAAAATATTATATTTTACGCTCGCAAAATAAAAGAGCGTAAGCGTTTGAGTTTTGTTTCCACAATTGTGTATGGAGCTGACATCATTGATCCACACTAGTGTTGGGATGCCATCGATAGTTTAAAGTTTTTAGAGTCGGAAACAGTGATGTCAATTGCGATTATGGTATTGAGATTAGTCTACTCTCTAACAGTCACAGTGATCGAAATGTGAGGCCTAGTGAAAAGCTTTTTCTAAAACAGATGTGGTCAGGAAGCAAATTTTTGCAAATCGAATTCACATATGTTTTTTTTCATTTAGGCTTATTTGAGACAATTTTTTGCTTATATTTTTACTAATATTTTTCAGACAATAAACACACCATATAATAGCATGATAGTATATATATATATATATATATATATATATATGTATATATATACATATATATATATATATATATATATATATATATACATATATTGTATCTAATTTTTTAACCTTTTTCTCTCAGTAATTAATAGATTTGTTTAAGTTTTGAGGTTGTTTTATATTAGTATATATTTCGATATTTCGCTAGCCTTCGGTTAGCTTTTTCAGGAAATTATTTTATATTGTCAAAAATTTTCTTTTCAATTATATATGTATATAAAAATTTTTTTAACAACATAAATCAAAAATTTTTTATACTAAAAAATACTAACTCTAAAATGTATAAAAAGTATATATTAGTCAATTTTAAATATTAAAACATACAAACTACAAAATTCATATATATTATAAATTTTAGTTATATATAATAATGTAATGAAAATGATGTGTATGTGTTAAACAATTCTTTTAATGTTTTGTAATGGATATAATTAATATAAAAAAAAAAAAAAATGTAATAGGCTATGAAACTTATACAAACCAAAACCCAACAAACAAGTTTTTTTCGATATGACTATTTTATTTTTAATTTTATTTTATTTTTTTATTATATTATTTTTTTTTATTATAATTTGATTTTTAAAATTGAATTTTTATAGTTAATTTTATTAACAGAATTCTCAAATGGCTTATAGAAGTCTTTTGAAGAGCTGAGAAGTTTGAAACTTTTCAAAACTGTGGTTGAAGTCTACTGACGATTTGCTATAAAGCACTAATGAAATGCATATAGACATTGCTTAACCACCCAACAAATAAATTTCATATTATAATAGTACAATGACAGTAAGTCAAATAGTTAATTTATTAACAATTATAATATTTTATTTTAAAATTTACCAAAAACTGGAAAATAAATTTTTTGTGTGTATAATATGTATAATATGTTCAATGGCTCACCGTTTTATAGAACAATTTTTTTTTTTAAATAATGAGCCAAATAACATACAGGAACCTTTAGCCCACAAATCTTGCTTTCTTCCATCATACCATTCATTCATATCATACCATTCTGCTTGAATGGTGTGCCTAAATGTTATTTGTTCAATGGCTCACGGTTTTAAAGAACAACCAATACTTTGAACATATATATTTAATTAGACTATCAGAAACCAAAAAATATTAATTTTTTATTTTAAAATAAAACAGTATAACATAATTATTTTTATTATAATATTAATCAAGCTGGTGGTTGTTTTTTACTAAAGTTTATTTAGTCTAATTTTTATTCGATATTTCGACATTTATTAGACTAAATAAAATTTAATAAAAAACGACCACAAGCTTGATTAATGTTATAATAAATGGATACGGTCAATAATGATAAATCAACATAATTTTTTTAAATTATATATGCATACATATATTATTTTTGTATTATATCTACTGTTATTATGTTTTTAAATTTATATATTATTAAAGTATGTGCATGCATTCTTTTAACAGAATATTATATATAATATATATACATTGAGTTTTGAGTATAGTAGAGGTCGCTTTTGCTTTTCGACGTAGTACTGGATATAACAAACAGCTCCCTTTAGCGCACAGGACTAACAACAATTAACTTCTTTAAACTGGAAAACTACTGTAATATATTTCTTATTTAAAAGAAATATAGGGTGTTTTTTATAGAGTGATACAACTTTGAGTTGGTATCACTGCATTATTTGACCACCCATTTAACAGTTGAGAGCTGCTTTTTGTTTAGTTTGCCATTTCATTATGGATCGACTTACACCAAAGCAACGCTTGCAAATTGTGGAAATTTTTAATCAAAATAATGGTTCTGTTCGTCAAACTTATCGTTGACTTCGTCCATTCAAAATTTTACTTTCCGACGAAGACCCATTTTTGGTTGAATGGGTACGTAACTAAACAGAATTGTCGAATTTGGAGTGAAACCATTACATCCGCAGAAAATTACTGTTTGGGGCGCTTTAAGGGCTGGCGTAGTCAATGGCCCATATGTTCGTTTACGAATTTCAAAATCAAGTTCAACATGAACAGCCCTCGCGACTCGCATAGAAAATTCTTCAATATAGACGAAAGAGTGCCTATTCTTCCTAGCTCCAACATATTGAAATTGCTACTACCGGTTAGACTAACATGTCACTAGCACACGTCAAACATAACTCTTTACCTGACATTTCTCCCAATATTTCTTTTAACGAGCCACAGCCACCATTTTGACTTCCTTAGATGATCGCAACAAATTTCTGGTCACAGAAAAGCGAAGACCACCCCCCTAATCACTATTGTGAATGTGCACAAACGCTAACATCATCACTATGACGATGTTGCAAGAGCATACTCATAGCATAGCATACTTGTTAAATGGTGAATATTATTACTTTACCGTCCTAGTTGGTATTTCTTCTGCCGGGCATACTGGAATCCTTGGCACCACCATTATGTTACTGGTCAAGGATATTTCTTTCTTTGACTAAGCTCAGGTGCCATTCCACCTGATTTACTTTGCTCTTTTAATTAAGAAATTGTTCAAGAACACATAAAGTTTTATGGATTTCCAGCAGAACTAACGTTAAAAACGGAGTAACCCTTTCCCCTGGTCTGCACTGCACCTCAATAAGTTGTCTATCGTACCCCGAATGGGATCACGAGGGAGTGAGAAGTACAACTACTAAAAATAATGGTTGCAAAATGGATTTTGCAATATATAATTTGATTGTTAAGTTCTATGTATGGTATTTTGCACCGTCTTGTTGGAACAAAATATCGTTGATGTTTTGCTTATTGATTTTTGGAATATAAGAATTCAGTCCGCATAATTGTATATGAGCAACAAATCCAAGATGAAATATAATCAAATTCGTTCGTGCGATACAATGGTTCTGGATAACGTTTTGTGGGACCATTTTAAGTCATTGGTTTATGGCATAAACCAATGACTTAATAAACGTTATGCTGACAAGCCAATTTTCAAGTCAACACAATTAAAAAAACCTAACATATATGTATATTTTTATTTTATAAGTTTGTTATCAAAAAGAAATAGGGCTCAGAACTAGTTCACTTTAATGGAAAATGGTATGTCTCCGATATAAGAACATACCTAGTCTATGGTATATATCTGGTTCAAATGCGAACATAAATATCTCTCCAAGCAACTACATTAAAAATAACATGCATATATTAAGTATCTATATCTATAGCGCACAACATTGCAAAGCGTATGGGTAGTCCGTAGCACTATTCGCCATCCAAGTATTGGAAAAGAGTAGCATATCTGTGCTATCAACACCACCAGAAAAGTTAGATCGGCTTGTCACCAGCATGTCTGCCAGTCACCAGTCACGTAATCACATTGTGCGCAGAGATGCCATAACACGAAAGATTATGTGCTTGTATGTACATATGTATATTCATACATATAACTCACGCTTGACAAGTTGTCAGCCCACAAAAACTATTTCTAGACGAATATAACAAACGTTGAACAGAAAAATACATATTTTAATTTATATATTATGTATCTTCTATTTTTATATACATACATATATGTCTGTATATAAAGTTAGCATAATTTATGTCAAATATTGATCAATATATTATTTTGGTTTTAAACATTTTTATATCAAAAGTGTTATGTTGAGATGTGCCGCTTTTTATACACCCTTCACCAATGTACATCCATACATTCACTTACATATTCTGTGGACTTGTGGAATATTTTAAACAAGAAATTTTTCCATTATTCTTAATGTATTTATACTTTTATTAGGTTTTTATAACCTATATTCTATGGATTACCCTACAATAAAGAACATTACAAGCATAATAGCCATTTTGAGTTTCCTGATTTTAATCAAACGTGAATTCAAAACTTTTGCTCTTTTTTATGTTGTGTTGCATGGCCAGACGAGTTGTGGTTCTCTATTGTTTTTATCCAAATATGAGAGTTCACATTACATATACATACATATATAATTGTTTCGCAATAATTGGCATTATTGTTTTTCAAAAGATCTTTCTTGATGACAATGTTACGAGATTGCATTCAGTTGATATAAAAGTTTAGTTCTATAAATGGGTGCTTTTTGCTATAAGAAGTGCTTGCAAATTTCTATATGAACAGGGAAGCCTTCATGGCGTCTTCGAGTCTTCAAATAAAGTGAGTGGTGTCCCATATCAATTACAGTATCATGTAAATAAAAATCAACGTCGCAATAACCGAATTTTCTTAACAACATTAAATACCCAATTAGCCAGACGCTGAAATCGCAAGCGCAAACGCAGCGGAGCGTAAATGCTAACGCAGCTTCGCTAATAGAATGCTTAAAAACCCACCATATGTTTTTACAGAAAAAAATTGTGTATGTGTATATGTACATACAACACATTGTAGTGTTTAAAGTTATTTTGAAAACGTTATTTAAAAAAGAAGATATGTACATATATTGTAAAATGGATATGGAAAATATGTTTATTTGTTTAAACTTTTTACGTTTGTGCAAAATGAAAATTTAGTTCTTTACACTTGTAAAAATGACATAAAAAGTCAGAAACATGTAAAGAAACAAACGTGAATTCGATGAATAAAGTAATATATCGGTTAATAAGTTTATTGTTTGACATATTTTTTTTCTTTGTTTATTAAGCCGAAATTTGGACAATTATCATATAATTATCTAATAAACAATAGTTGATAAGATAATGTATAATTTTTATAACGTCCCGAATTCGGGCGCTCTAGTAATTTGTATGTAAATGTAAGTCTAGTTTGTTTTTTGCAAAGATATATTTTTACAGTGAATTACATATGTATAAATTAAAATTTATTTGTGTTGCAATGACAACTAAATGAAAAAACGTTGCTTCTTATTTTAGTTAATAGTCAAGGGTTAAAAAGAAGAAAGGGAAGCTGAATAGTATTAACTAATTAGTTTGTATCCACCAATATAATTTGTTTTTATATGTTTTTTAAACAGCTGTAAATCTTTATGTGATACCTGTGTATCATACTTTATATACATATATCATATATTGTCATAGTACTATTATTATATGAAATTATTTGTTAAATTTAGATTTTGTTTTGCATTTTGCCTTATAAATACCTTCATTGTTATCCATAAGATTTCGAATTGTATAGAATTGTAGAAAAATAAAATATATAGGTTCACGTGGAATAAAACTTGTTTTTGGGGTATTGCTTTGGATAAGTTTCATATACCACGTTTATATGCACGTCTTATTTGCGAATAGAACTATTTGCAAATAACTAATTGACTGTTTATACGGGAAATTGCATACAGAACTTATGTTATTGTTAGTGATGCCAGGTGACTAAAATATGATTGTTTGGTAAGATGCTACCATACAAAACACACAAAACATTCATGAAGTGACAACGTCTTAAATTTTATTTACAAATAGTGTCGTTATTCACGACTTATTAATTGCGTTAATAAGTCACAATAAAAAAGTTATACGGCAACATTTTTCTTTTTTATTTGCAAATAAACGTGGTAATAGTCTACTACATATATTATAGTGTGATTTTTTAAAACAATTTGTGATCTCTCATATAAATTCTCAGATGGTTTATAAAAGTCCTGTCATAAGATTAAAGGTTTGAAACTTTTCAAAACTGTGGATGATATTTGGTAAAAGAACGAATGAAATGCATATAGACTAGGCTTGCCAAATTGAGAGTATTAAAAAGCTGGACATTTCAATTAAAAAAGCGCGATTTTTAAAAAGAGCTGGAAATTTTTATATAAATATTTCACGAAAAAATAGTTACTTTTTTTTCATTTCATGTTTTCATTGTCTTTAACATATTTTATATAATACTCGAATACACTATTAACATAACAAAATATAACTAAACTTAAATTTTTTTCAGTTCATTTTTCCATATCGATATACATATATGCAGGTACGATGAAAATAATAGCAGTATCTAATGTTAAAATCACGAAAGAACAAACTCATACAAAAAAAAAACCCAAAAACGCGATTTCATTTGTCTGCACATGAGTGTAAAAAATTATAATAAAAATTTTATTTAAGGCAATAATTATTAATACCATTTTGTGGAAAATTGTTATAGCTGGACAAATTTTATTTTAGCTTGAAACTGGACAGGTACTGATAAAGCTGGACAATCCAGCCAAAACAAGCCCGACTGGCAACCCTAATATAGACATTGCTTAAACACGCAACAAATAAATTTCATTTCAAAAGAATATGTAGATAAATATAGTAAATAGAAGTCTCGTCTTTAGTTTGTGAAATAAAATAGAATTTTTCATAATGATATTATAATAACGGTACTTGACTACTGGTGTTTTTTTGGCCTGAATATAACTACGGTATTCAATTTCAGACGGTATTAAATAGACTGTAGCGGTTGCTAACCTTGAGCAAAAGGTCCATAGCTCTTCGATTTCAGACAGGTAGGGGCAAACCTTGCTATTATGGAATCAACAATTCATAGTCAACAATATTTGAACATTTTAACGACCTATTGAGTCAGCAATGCAGAGAAATTCGCACTCATGAGTTTTATTAGGAAATACTCCACAGCATAACTCTCCTACTGTGTGGATGTGTCAGCTAAACTTGAGCGCAATATTAGAAAAGCGTTGATGGAGTGCAATATTAGAAAAGCGTTGGGTTGGCTACCCCAAATAAAAACTATATTTTTTAATCAAATAAGCCGCGAAAGCTTTTTGTAAAAAGTTTTGTTATTTTATTTGTTTTTTTCTTCCGAAATAACAATTTTTATTATTTCATTAAATCGCTGGAAATATGTATTAAACTGCACCATGTTTACAATTACAAAAACATCCCATAGAATAACATGTGCCACTGTATTTAAATGTTTATTTTGAAAATACTTACAAATTCATAAGTATATACTACCTACAAATATATTCAATGTGTAAACTCATTCTTGAGAATATATAATTGTGATTATATTTACAATTATTTCATGATATAGTTTTTGCATGCATCATCACTGTGGAATGGCAAACAACAGTCGGAAGATCAATGATGAATAAAGTGAACAGAATTGGACCTAAATGATAATATGTGTAATAAAAGATTGTGGTTAATTTTATCGAACGCTTTACTAAAGTCAGTGTATATATACCAGCTTGCATTTTATTTGTAAAACCTTCGTTTTACATAACTACCTTCGTAGTTATAGTTGAACGGGACTTACGAAAACCATGTTGGTAAGGTGGCAAAGTGGGAGAAATTTGATGAGCTAAGTAATCCGTAAGAGTTTTTTCAAGTAGTTTTGGAATTGCATTAATTTTGGCGATACTTCTATAGTTGGATACATCAGATTTACAGCCATGTTTAAATAGAGGAATTATATACGATTTAATAGATATATTAAACATTACACTAAGAGGTACGCAGAGTGATGCAGCACAGTTGGTATACCATCAGGGCCAGGGCATAACGAGTGACTTTAAGTTAGAGAGTACTGTATCAATGCTTATGAAAGGAAAATAAATCCCACAAGCATGAATATAAGGGCCATTATTACAACTTGATGTTATCTTAAAGTGAGATTTTATCGGTCAGATAAATCCATTTTCATTATTACAACTTTCCTTTAATCTAAATATGTGCGATAAATTAAAGGCAAGTTCGACTTTTCGATAAGTTTTACCAGGAAGATTTATACCAAACATAATTCTTCTTCACTTGAAAAGTTTTTTGGCCGACCTCTCATAGCTCCCACGATTGTTTCCTTAGATACTCACATTTTTTATTTTATAACACAAACTTATATTTTCACAAACAAAAGCTACATATATTTTTAAAAGGTAAGAACAAATGTGTCATTGCCACTACAATTTTGGCGATCTAAATAATCTTTCAAAAGTAGTCGGTAGTTGCTAGCGGTATTGCCACACAATATGAAATATACATTTAATATTACCGGCAAGGTTTAATAATGGAAAGTTGCTATTTATTGACTTGTTATGCTACTAACGTTGGCATTTACTACCACCTATTTTGTGGTCAAGTTGTGCTATCATGTGACTTGCCAGAATAAGTTTTGGAAAAGAAGTTCGCAAATATAGTGCGAAACATCATCATCAGCAGTCGAGAAACCGTTCTTTAAATGCTTTGGATAAGCAGAGGAGCGACGTCTGAAATTAACGAAGTTATAGATCGATTTAGGATTTGTTCTAATATTGTGTTTAATACGATTTTTGTAGTTTTTATATGTAATTTTGCTAGTAGTATTATATTCTTATAATAGTCTTATATATGACGAATCATTTATTTTTCTTATTTTTTTCTATATTTTTTTATCATTCCAAGGAGGCCCATTATTACCATGTATGTTAATTGTTGGCGCAGTTATACTAATAGCATTAAACAATATATTATATGTAAGTGCTTGATACAAAATTATCAAGGTTATCATCAGTCAGCACAGAATCCCAATCAACATTAGATAACTAACAGTTAAGCTCCGACTAAAACAATAAGTTGGAAAACGTTTCAAATCTTGATTTGTAATTACTTCATATTTATTATATGATAGCGATAAATCAATTTCAGAGGCAGGATGATAAAGGTCCATAGAATGAGTCAAAGGCAATAGATTACGTAGACAAAATTCCTTAGGAGTATTAACGAAAGCAAGATCAAGAATATTTCCGCATCTAAGAAGGCAGTGTGTAAAATCCGCCGTGGTTGTTGGTAACATGTAATTGCTGTCACAGGACTTAATCCATTTTACGTTTGGGATATTAAAATCACCCACAACAAGTAAAATATCGGAAACCATTGATTGCTCCAGAACAGAGTTAATTGCAGGAGAATGTTTATTATATATCGTAAAAGGGGAATTGGGTGCCGATATATATATATATATATATATATATATATATATATATATATATATGTATATATATATTTAACGAATATATCGGCAATGAAATAAATCTCTGTCTTGAAAACAGTTAACAAAATTTGTAGAATGACGGTCATACGTAAAATCTGATGACTCCTTGAGTCTTAACATAATGTAGTGTTAAGTGAAGCATTGTTTCTGGAATGTTCTGAAGAATTGGCCTCATTGCACCAGCGATGCGATTATACGATAACCTCTGTAATATGTCCAGTATAGAGATATGTATATGTACTCTTGTCCACTGCCTTCCATCAGACAAATAAAAATAGGTTAGATAATTGTACATCCAGTGAAAGATATACGGACTCAGCCCTTCTTTTCCCAAAAGCATTTTTGCACGCATAGATCTTTCTTCTATTACCATTTCAGTCTCTGTAGATTTTTACTTACTTCATAGACTTACTATATTAAGCGCCGCACAGTGGGATTTTTTGTGCAATAAGTAATTTTTTCGACACATAATTTTTAAAAATGAAATGATGCAGTTTTGTAGAAAATTGATTTAGTATGAAGAATCCATAAATTTTATCCCAAAAAGACGTTTATTTGTCTTTGATATAATTAAGTAAAGTCACATGAATTTTGGTTCAAAATATTGAAAACTGATAACGCATTTCTATACTGTTTGTTCGTAAGATAATTTTATTGCTTTGATTTAAATAGTGATTTTTTTCAAATATGGTAAGACTCCATATTATTAATTTTAAAAAAAGTTTAAATAATTAATAATCTTTTATTAAATAAAATTTGTCTCCAAATTTATGAAATTTTTAATATTAAAATATTGCAAAAAGATATGACATACTTTTAGACACGTGCTGATGTAAGCGATAAAACTTTGTTACTGGCATATGTGGCTCCGTTAAGTCTACAGACGATTTCTCAAGAAGAAAATCGGCGAAATAAAAGTCCGTCATCAACAAGATTCTGCCATCCTATCTCTTTTGAATTTACCTAAGAAACAAAAGAAAAAGTTAATTTAGATATTGCTGCTTTGAAAAATATGTAAGTTATAGCGTGCGGGAAGAAATTTTTGATCAAGTATAATTTCGTGTTTACAATGTTAAATGACAATACAGCTCAAACTGTTACAGGTACATCTTCAGGTCTACTAACGATGGAAATACGCATTTGTTGCCGAAGTGACTGGTGTAGAGAAGCAACTAATTGATCGATTTCGCATTATACTACAAATAATAACAAGTGGTAAAAAAATTAATTCCTTGAAGTTCAAGAATTTTGCTTAAGTTACTGCAAAACTCTCTTTTGAAGTATATAGTTGATATTATATGCTAGTAACAGTATACAAAATACTGATACACGGAAAAGATATTATGGATGTTGTAATACTTCCTATTGGCATGCTTTCTGAAGAAGCCGAAGAAGCCAGAAATAAATATTACAGAAATTATAGATAAAAGTTCTCCAGAAAGTGCGACAGAGTTTCAACAAATAGAGATGTTTTTCATCGACTTCTAGTATTGTCAGATCCTTTTGTAAGTAGCATTAGATATCAACCCCGGTAAACAGGTTGTGGAATTTGATATAGTTACAGAAACGATAGATGATGAATAAAACCCTATATTATGTGAAAATTTATTTATAAAATAATTAGTTTTGGTAAAGAAACAAAAAGTTGTGGGAATAAATATAATATGGGTTAAATGGGCGGTGAGCGGTGGGCGTTAATTGATATAATAAAGGCTCTGTGCCAAATTTCCAAAACTTTCGGCCAAAAATAAATTTGGATTAAACTTTATTTTTATTGTTAATTGAGGTAACAAAAAGCTCTTCGCCGAATTTCAAAAACTTTGGGCCAGAAATAAATTTTGGTTTCTATAGGCGGTAGGTAGTGGGCGTGGCCAATTTTAATGAAACTTTATATTTTTCTTAATTGGGCTAACCAAAGGCTCAGAGCAAAATTTTAGAAACTTTGGGCCAAATATAAATTTTGTGTTCTATAGGCGGTGAGTGGTGGGCGTGGTCAATTTGAATGAAACTTTATAATGTATGAAATATATATTGTATGGACAAACCCCACTGAGTTCACTTATCAATTATAGATTATTCCTAGAGAAATAGTTCTTTGTAGAAAGCATCATTAGATATTTGAAAATTAATAGTAAAATAAAACATGCGGAACATATATGTATTTAGAATCTAAATTTTAAATAATTACATGCATGTACAAAACAAAAAACTGCATATAGATTAGTTCGTAGGAGTAATATGTGACATATTACACTTATAAACATGAATGTATATGTATCAGAGAACGAAATAGTGTACAAGAAAATTTAATGTACACTCGCTGTACAATGTACCCGCTCAATACATCGAAGACATTGCCTTTCTTTTGTTGTGTACACTTTTCGTTGCGTACACCTTCAGCCTGTACTTGTGTACAACTCCGTGTATATGGAGATGCCATATTTCGCAGTGGCAAGCCTCTATAGTGATGGAAATAATAATAATATCTTTTGAAATTCCTTTTCCTTGCAATTTTATAAGGATCATTTTATTTATAAAAGTATACTTACCTCTTTCACATTTAATTTCATTTGCAAAATATGTAAAATGCAGCAAATTCTTGGAAAATAACCGCGTTTCTGTTGTTTTGTGTTATTACTAACCCGAACAATGAATATATTTTATTTGACCCTTTTTATTATGAGTATATCTGTTTTTTGTGGTGTTGTTATGTGTGCGCCTCATAGTCCCACACATTAAGTTTATAAAGATACAAAAACAAATATAATGTTATCATCACCACAAATGTGTATACGGACATAAAGTGAATTCAATGTCTTCAAGGCACAGTCCTGTACACTCAAGATTTATTTGTGTATAAAGTGTGGCATGTATAAATTTTTCAATAGATTTTTTTCGATGTCGTTGATGTAAACTTGTGTACACAAAGGCTAAAAAAGTACACTATTTCGTTCTCTGATATGTATGTAAGACTATGAACAGTTTACGTGGACCCAAGCAATTAAATGCACCCATTTGTTTGCTTACTATAGATTTTTATATGTATGCTGCTATTATTTCTAGAATTCAGAAGGGGCAACTGGTGTTTGTGTTTTATTGTACATTTTCTAGCACAATTATTTTAATAAATAATCATATATATTGTGTTAACCACACTATAATATTAAATTACAATGTATTTATGGTTATTAGTTAATTTTTAGATTAAGTTATGTATGTATGTATTCGTGATCCGAATTATATGTACAAATTCAAAGGATTGCGTTCTATGTTTTCATCTCGTTTTTACACACACGTCAAATGCCAGTTATGAAGCAAAAATGATTCTTCATGAATATTTGTTCCATTTTCACTTAAGTAAAATTTTAATGGTTCATATATTTATTCACTTCACTACATGTGAATTGTCTTTTATATTTTGCAAACTCAGTCAAGTACCTTTCAGTTATTAACATATTAGGTTTAATTAGTGAATACTGATAATGAAGGTGAACAGTCTTTCGAAAACAAAACGCTATTTTGGTCTGCTGCTTATTCTGAATTTACGGTTACATTTATTTTTATTTCATACCGAAACAATAATACCGGTATCATACTGGTATAGTACTAGTAAATACCGATATAATAGCGGTATCAAGGGAAATGGTATATTATTACCGATATTTAATGCAAAAAATTTTATTCGGTATCGGTATCCATACCAGTATACACTTCTTAACGGTTTTCATACGGTATCGGTATTTATAATGGTATCGGTTGCCAACCTTAGAAGTAAAACGATTTCACCAATTTACATATATCTTTATGTATCCTCCTTTCTATAGTTAGCTCCGATTTGTACCAGTCGTTATCTCAAAAATTGAAAACAATCGTTGTTTAGTGCTCACGGCTGCTAATTCTCTTTACAAAAGTTTTGGAGGAAGTGTAAAAACTTTTAAGATATTCTACTTTTAATATATTCCAAGAAGTTTATATCGATAGTATTATTAGTCTATTAGCTACAACTAACTGTACTTAAGGATATGCACATAACAAAGCAACATGCATTTAAAATGCAAATGAATTTTATTTGTTTAAAAATATATTGATTCCTTGATCAATGTAGATTTGACCTTGAACAACATATGAAATATATTGATGATATTTTTTCACTTTGTTCAAAACGAAAACAATATTATATTTTTATTTAATACATTATTGTATTAAATACTGACGTACTTTGCTATGCTCCGAATTCATACAGAACTGCGCTAATTTTATAAATATAGTCACTACGAAGTATATTTTGCACAAAATGTAATTTAGACGTATGAAATCAAAGAAAAATCTATATGTTTTTGTATGTGATTTTCAAAGCATCCTTGATAACTAAGAGGCAATTTATCATATATAATAAAATCGTGAACATTTTATCTACTTCAGAATATATACATATAAATATATATATATATATATATATATATATATATATATATATATACATATATATATATATATATATATATATATATATATATACATATATATATATATATATATATATATATATACATATATATTTATATGTGTATTCGTTATTTCGCTGACCTTTGGCTAACTTCTTCAGGAATTTTCATACTATTTTATAATATTATTCCACTCCCAATAAAAATTTGATTTTTACACATATTAAAAATATTTTGTAAGTACGCGGGTTTGAACTTCAGCTGTCAAAATAACTGTTGGTAACCCACATATCTACAATTATTTGTCGCTATTTGTTCCGTCAAAAATATTGTGAGAACAAACAAAATATCGAGCCAAATATTTGTTACGACCAGCTGACAAAGTGTTTACACTATGCAAAGTTTTATTCACAAACAAAGATTTTTTTAGCCAACAAACAGTCGAAAAATATTTGGTGGCTAACAAATTCGAGTGTTTACACTAGGACAAACAAAATTTTTATAGTTTTGCACAAATATTAGCACAGTCTAAAGGCAGCTTTACCAACAGTTATTTTTGACAGTGCTTAACATATAAAAAATTAAATAAGTTGAAATGGCAATACTGGTGAATTCGTTTGACAGATTGGTAAGTAAAAAGCGCTTTTTTGTAATTTTTTTATATAAAACATATTTTCTAAAAGAAAATGGAAAACATCAATGCAGCAATTGAATCGCCACCATCTGCCAAAAAAACAAAAAGGAAGAGGATGACGCACGAATGGAGCGAAGAAAACATATTTAAATTGATCGGCGAAGTGGAATGCCATCCTTGCATTTGGAATGCATCAAGTGCTGACTACCACAAAAAACCCATGCGGGATAGCGCATGGACTGAAATTGGCGATATGTTCAATGTTACAGCGGAGTTTCCACAAAATGGTCGAATTTGAGGATTCAGTACCGGGGCTACCTTAACAAAAAAAAGAAATCTGGACAAGGTGCAGACAATACACCAAAGTGGAAGTATTTTGATTCCATGGCTTTTGTTGGACGTGCGGAGGCTAGCCAGCGGCAAGCAACAACAACAAATTTAAATATTTTATCTGAAAGCGAAGGTAAACTAATGAGAATGCATTCATTAATTGTTAATATTGTTGTCATCAGAAAACCTTTTTTTTACAGAATCAGTCCTATCATCTGCGCCTTTGTCGAACAACACAACGACAAATGTCATGGCAACATTTTGTGATGTTGCGAAGGTTCTTCAGAACGTAGTTCCTTTAGAAGTTTTTGGCAACATCCTTCCATTTTACGACGCTGCACCCAAGCTCGAACCCACATTCTTCTGGATCTTCTTTTTTTCTTTTTGCTGGGTTTCTGAAACTGCTATAGCTCCAGCAGTTATTAATAATAAGTCTTCAATGTCACTGTCACTAAACATTTTAACTTTTCACGTTGCTTCACAAACACAATTTGATACTATTTAGCAGATGAATTTCATAAACACAACAACAACATTATTTGACAGATGTTTGTCATACATACCGGACAAATAAAATTATTAGTGCAGTGTAAAGGGGTATACAAATATTTGTACCAAACATGGCTGACACAAAATCTTCTGTTATTTGTGCAAATAAAATTTAAACAAATATTAGTGCAATCTAAACGCATGCCCAAACATTAGTCACAAACCATACTATTAGCCCAAACCATTATTTGTTGTGTTTGGACAAATATTAGCATAGTCTAAACGAAGCTTTAGTATTTAACTTAAAATTTTAGTATATAACAATTAAATTTATTTTTAAAAAAATTGGTACATTGATGCGGATTTGTGGCTATAACCTTTGCGGCAAGGT
>OY776278.1:62590114-62625114 GCA_963675445.1 Linnaemya vulpina | reverse complement strand
AGTTTCATTTAAGAAAGATTTAAAATTTTTAACCATTTGGGTCGCTTTCATGTACTATAAAACATTACACTTGCCCAACTCTGGATTCGAAATTATGATTTTTTTAAATTTTTGATATCAGTTTTGATCTTCATAAATTAGTTAGCAAAAAAAAAAACAATATCAGTTGCCTCTTTGGTTATGTTTATGTATAGGAAAAATTTCAATTTCCCACCCTTGAAATTTTTTTACAAATACATATCTTCATGATATATAAAGCGGTTTTCTTTAAGAACAACTCAAAATTTCGAACCATTTTGGTCACTTCTGGTATCACTTCTGGTCAACCCTGGTATCGAAATTTTGATTCTGTGTTTAAATTTTTGATACCAAATTTTGTCCTTCCTAAATTATAAAATAGTTTCAGTTAAAAAAAACGTCAGTTGCCTACGTGGCTACTTTTATTTATAAAAAATTTAATTTCCCCAGTACTGGAAGGAAAATTATAATTTTAAAAATTTTATCAATGCAAATCTTCTATATAAAGCGGTTTTATTTAAGAAAAACTTAACATTGTTAAACATTTTGGTTATTACATGTACTACATAATACCGAATGTGCAAAGAACAAATATTTTTATTATATTATTATTATTGCGTCGAAAAATAAGTGTAACCTTCCTAGCTCTGCAACCCTATTTTGGATTTTTCTGATACCACTTTATTTAAGTTAAAAAAAAAGAACAAAACATTTTTTATGTAGTTTGACGTTTCTCTTTTAGAGAGAGAGCGAAAGAGAGCAACTTGTTTCGGAACATGAATTGGTTTAATTTTAATTGTCGTTCCGAAATATTGCAACTGTACTGCCAGTAAAGCTGGATTCACCCATGGTTTTAGTACAATATTGACGTTCTACAACATTTTTAGTTTTTTGAGAGTATGCTCTAAAGCGATTCACCCACTTCGCGCATTTGTTCTGCAACATCAAGGCTACCATATGAAATAATTTTGTAAACTATTTATTTAATTTTATTTATAACAATATTCACCAGATATATGGGCGATTTCGCTGTAGACGATTTCCGACTTGATTTTTTCAATCACGCTATTAGTTGTTTTTTTTCTTATTATTATTCTTTATTATAATATATATTGTTTTGATACCAAACAATACAAAACAAGTGCTCCGTATTTTATTATATACACAAACAATATGAAACTAGTGTCTTGTTACACATACAAAGGTATAAAACAAGTTCTGTATTTTACTATACATATGTACATATAATATGCTGTGGCATCTCAGTTCTACTTTACTTAAGAAATTAAACTTTCTGGCAGCACAGTTGCAATGTTTCGGAACGTGAATTAAAATTAAACCAATTCAGGTTCCGATACACGTTACTCTCTTTCGCTCCCTCTCTCCCTCACTCACTAAAACAGAAACGTCAAACTCCATATAAAAAAACTGTTTCAGAACGTGAAATTCGTTCTGAAACCATGGGTGAATCCAGCTTAAGTTTAATATTTTAAGTAAATTAGAAGTGAGATGCCACATCATTTTATATGTACATATGAATAAAATTAAATAAATAGTGGTGTTGCCAAATTGTAAAACTCACTTATATATGATTCACGACTAAGAAACGGTTAAAAAATTGTTCATACCTATGTGTCTGCGTATTAAACTACATTTTTATAAGATAAAAAAATTAAAAGAGCACTAAATCGCAAGAACTAAATTCATATAAACAACTGAAAAATTCTTATCGTTTAAATTTCCAAATGCTTACATTTATTAACTCAGAAAAAAATTTGGCTGTGAAAGATCGGTCGATAAAACACAAAACTTTCTTACTTGGGAAGAAAATTTGGAACCTAGAATTAACCAGATAAACTGGGATAGTGATGATATAACAATCGAGCCCACAGCCAAGGAAACAAACTCTAGAAGAAAAAGCAAAATTGAAATCACAACAGCCGAGATTGCTAGGATAGGTTTGGGAACTCAAAAAAAAAAAAAAAACTTTGTGATGAAATGACACAATTTAACTCTAGAGCCGAAATTCATTACCGTGATAAAGAATCGAGTTTAAAAATAATTAGCAGGACGCTTGACGAAATTGTTGAAAAAAAATACTAGGAAACGAAGAAGTGAAGAACCATCATTTGGAAATTGAAGCGATGAAAAAGACGGAATTAGAGTTAAAAAGTCTGAAATCGAAAGTACCTTGAAAATGAACACTTTGATGATGAAAAGCAAAAGCTTCGCAATAATAATAATGGTGGCGAATAATATGATAAATTACAGTGCTATATCTGTGGTTTAGTGGTAATACCGCCATTATTTGAACTTTTTTATTTCACTTTGAGATGTGATAAAAATTATTTAGTTTTGAAATGGATTAATTTTTTGGATAATAAATAATGATATAAAACTCATTATTTAATAAATAGAGTAAAAAAGACCTTCGGCGATGTCATCTCGAATACGTTGCGCTAAATTTTTATACGTTGCGTCTGCTTGCACTTCTTCGCCTTCGTAAAGTTCAACCTCTGGAGCAGCAATCAGTGGTATATCAATAAACTATTTGTAATATATACAAATGTTATGCAAAGCTGCAGAAACATTTCCATTTCTGCTTTTTTATGGCTGTAGTGCAGTTCTCTTGCACCAGATGTACGCCGCCATCTACTTTTTAGTACACCGTTAGTCCTCTATATGATGTTACGACATTTTGTATGTGTATCATTAAATCTTTGCACACCCGGTATTTTATATTTTCCATAAAATCTCTGAATAATTACGATTTTTTCTTGCTCCTCCGGCCAAGAAATCCATTCTAGACATCAATACGTTAAGTACATTGGCTAACACGCAGCTAAATGATGATTCTGCTAGGCCCACTCTATTGTCATTTCCGACTCTTTTTTTGGTATGGGCCTTCTGCAAAATATCTTAAACAAGCTCCAACTTTCTCAGTCGGTTGCACCGCAAAGGTCTTTCTTGTAGCTTGTAAGGCGTCATCCAACACCTCCATCGGATATTTGAAAACATCTTTTGTCACTCGAAAAATATGCAAACAAAAATGGATGTATTCACAATTTATTGGACATTTCCAAGGGATTGAAGTCATCTCCTAGACGTCTTACAGCACGTTGCTTATTAACATTTTCCTCCTCCTCCTCCTCTAGTACTAACAATGTCACAAAGCAATATATTTTTAAATTATTAGTTGAATTTTTCACTGATTTTCGAGAAAACTAGATATTTTTCAATATATTAATTATTTTAATATTTTATTTGCTGACAACTCCGAATATAATTACACATGTTTTATTTTAGGCTAGCAAAGATGAGAGCATTAATGGCAAACATCACACTAGACAATCCAAAGCCATTTCAGGTTTTTAAGAACGAACTGAAACAATGTGCCATAGAATTGTACACAAGAGATTGGCAGCACTCTACCGTAGGTAGGGTGACTAGAATTCCATGGGGGGACCCAGTTGATAACAGGACAAAAGAGATCCTAACATTGAGCAGGCCAGCACTACAAAGAGGAAACACTGGAGCACTACTTGTGCTACTGTCCAGCTTTTGGCCAAGTCAGAAGACAAAAATTTAATCAGGAGATTATACAGGAGATGGAATTTCTTAGGGGTTCTAATTGGAGGGACTTAAGAAGATACATTGAGGAAACTAGGTTCATAAAGTAACAAAATTTAAAGGTTTTCGCGGCAATAATGGCGGCTCCCTATGGTAGAATGGGAACTCCTTACAATAGAGCGCACAACAGGCCTATGAGGCCTAAGTGTAATCCTGAGTGGATTGGGATAACTCATGCCCCTCTTTTCGATCTAACCTAACCCTACACATGTTTTTAAGATCAGGGGGCAAATTACAGCACTCGTTATCGAACGAAATTACGAAATATTTGAATAGAGTTTATATAAAAATATTTTAAAATTTCGAATCGTATCGAATGCCGTAATTTGACCGCAGGTATGTTATTTTATTCACATGGAATTCATAATATGAAATAAAATCCTTGTGAAGAAAAAAAATTTTTTTTTTTTAATTTTCTCATGTGAAATTCATGTAAGTCTTTTAATTTGATCAAGGAGCTCCGCCTTCATAGTCGACGTGTTAACTGCTTCAGGCAACAATATCCTTAATATTCTTTATATATTTCGTAAAATAAAAACGATAAGAGGATAATTGAGAGTTTTTACTAAAATAATCGTTTTTTTTTACTTATGTCTTTCTTGCTGCAATAGCCCCAAATGTATGTAAATATGTATAAAACACTTTCAACAAAAACTATATATTTCAATAAGCAAATGGAAATCTTTACGTACAAAACTTTTATTTGAGAAACAAAATCGTATGGAAAATTTCTAATGCTCAATTCATGCAAAAAAGTATGAACACAAATAAATATAACGTAAATTCTAAATTTGTTTTGTTTTGGTTTTCAAAAATTATTATTTGCCACTAAATTTATTAAGAACAAATTGGATGGAAATAAAAGAAACATCCATCCATTTCCATCAAATCAAAATACATGATGATAAAATTATGGTTTTCCAGTGAAAGGTGGGTTGGCATGAATGAATTGAAATCGATTTTTTTATATGCAAGATACATACATATTTACTTTTAATATAATTAATTATAAATGACCATCATTTATATTATGTTTAGTCTTCATATATTACTGAAGCATTGGCTGGCGCCTGAATACGATTTATCTGAATTTTACTATTAAATTGTTTATCCGAATGAATTTATGATTCCACTTAGTTTGTGGAAATACAAATTCATGGAAAAACTTTTACTTTTTTTATATTATTATACGTTTTCTTGTTTCGCTATTAAAAATTAATACTTTGTAATAAAATTAAAAATCTAGCCGAGTGCTAGGAATATCTAAAACGGAGACAATTGTGTAATATATGTATATACATACATACTGCACACGGAAAGCAGCTCGTTGGTTATTATATTTTAAGTGCAACCAGACCACTGGTTCTTTACTCTCTTTCGATAATTTTGCGTCTCACTCGCCTTAACTAACTGTATTGATTTACAGCTCTTTTGAGGATTTTTCCGTGGATTTTTCCGTGGCTACTTCCTATATGAAGGCATATGTCGTGTACATTCAGTCACGGAAACGGATAAAATAAGGTTTAACAACATCGCCAATGTATGGTCTCAGTCACCTACTGGCATCTGTGCATCAAATACTTCACAAATTTTTAAAGTATTTTATATACAAATACAAACATATATATATATATATATATATATATATATGTATATATCTATATACATAGATATATATATATATGTATATATATATAAATATATATATATATATATATATATATATATATAAGTATATAAATATATATATATATATATATATATATATATATATATTTATATATATATATATATATATATATATATTTATTTATACATATATATATATATATATATATATATACATATATATATATATATATATATATATATATATATATATATATATATATATACATATATATATATATATATATATATATATATATATATATACATAATTGTTAATAAATTAACTATTTGACATACTGCCATTGTACTATTATAATATGAAATTTATTTGTTAAATGGTTAAGCAATGTCTATATGCATTTCATTGGCGCATTTTACCAAATCGTCGGTAGACTTTAACCACAGTTTTGAAAAGTTTTAAGCTTCTCAACTTATTAAAACTCTTTTATATACCATCTGAGAATTCTGTTAATAAATTAACTATAAAAATTCACAAATGATTTTAAAAAATCACATTATAATAAGTGTAGTAGGCTATGAAACTTATACAAATATGATTTTTTAAATTCATTTGTGAATTTTTATAGTTAATTTATTAACATAATTCTCAGGTGGCTTATAAAACTCTTTTAAGACGTTGAAAAGTTTGAAACTTTTCAAAATTGTGGTTAAAGTCTACTGACGATTTGGTAAAAAGCGCCAATGAAATGCATATAGACATTGCTTAACCACCCAACAAATAAATTCCATATTATATATACATATATACATATATATATATATATATATATATATATATATATATATTTATATTATTCTTGTATATTATTATAATTTTTTAACCTCCTTTCTTTTAATAATTAATAGATTTGTTTGCGTTTTCAGGTTATTTTATATTAATATACATATATTTTTCGATATTTCGCTAACCTTCGGTTAGCTTCTTCAGGAAATTATTTTCTATTGTCAAAAATTTTCTTTTCAATTCTATGTATACAAAATTTTTTTAACAACATAAATCATAAATTTTTTTATATTAAAAAATGCTATCTCTAAATTGTACAAAATGTATAAATTAGTTAATTTTAAATATTAAAACATACTAATAGACGCATTAATTCTGAAAAAACTGCATTATCATTTCATTGTTTTAAATTTAATCACTGTCCAGACTTTGAAAATGCATCAGTTTTAAGAAGAGAAAACAATTATAAACGAAGATTTCTGTTAGAAATGTTAGAAATTATTAATCTACCTGTTAGAGAAAGAATAAATTTTAAAATAGATACTGACAATTTAGCTCAGAACTATAGATTTTTAATTCATAGAAATTAATTTATTAGAATTAATTGTTTATGTTAAATATGCATGAATGTATAACATTAAAATCGATAATAATGATTATTACGTTAAATTGTTTGCGCTGTATGCATATGTTAAGATCATGTATATTATATATGTTAAAATCATATTGATCAGAGTTATTCTTGAATTATGTTAAAATTTTTTACATTAATAATATCAATTACACAACATTAAAAGAATTGTTTGTTAATACAAACACATCGTTTTCATGACATTATTATACATAACTAAAATTTATAATATATATTCATTTTGTAGTTAGTGTATTTAAATATTTAAAATTAACTAATTTATACTTTGTATACATTATAGAGTTAGTATTTTTTAATATAAAAAAAGTTATGATTTATGTTGTTAAAAAGATTTGTATACATAGAATTGAAAAAAAAATTTTTTTGACAATAGAAAATAAGTTCCTTAAGAAGCTAACCGAAGGTTAGCGAAATATCAAAATATATATATATTAATATAAAATAACCTCAAAACTCAAACAAATCTATTAATTATATATATATATATATATATATATATATATATATATATGTATATATATATATATATATATATATATATATGTATATATATATATATATATATATATATATACATATATATATATATATATATATATATATATATATATATATGTATACATACATATATATATATATATATATATATATATATATATACATATATATATATATATATATATTTCCCAACTTAGTTCAACTATTTAAACTATTTTGTATTATAGGATATTTTTCGATAATCAATCCCTATATAGAATTAATGCATGTCAACTCTTTATTTAGTCACAGCCAAAATCACTACAATATAATATGTAAGATTGCTAGTTTTATAAAACGCACATTTTAATTCTTTTATGAATTAGTAGTTGCACCACGCGGTTTCACTCGCGTAATTCTAGATACATACATGGAATATCGGGTTAAAATTAGGCTATGCGTTGAGAGATATATTGTCTCTAGCTGGAAATATGCATGTGTATAGGCATTAATAAGCACGATTTCACATTCACATGTAAATATAATATATTATTAGGTTTAATTTGATGGTAATACAAATTAGCTATTGTAATATAGTCCTATAAACTATATTAAACCTAAGTAATGAAAATAAAAATTGATATTTACTAACGGCATTCACAAATTTGACAAATAAGAAAAACAGCCTAACATAAATAAACAATCAGTACAACAAATATTATTTTTTCAAATTATAAAAATTAAATATTTTTTTCTACTTACTTGACGTTATATAGTGGACAATTTGCACAACATCTTTACAAATTAGAGCCTATTAGTTATTCTGAGGTATAAACTAAAGTATTGTAAAGTTTCAATAAAATTCATTCTGTAGTTTTTGCGTGAAAGAGTAACAAATATCCATGCAACTATACATCCACATACATATTGATAATTGGGGGATTAACACTGTAGTCATATATTCATAAGCAGGGCAACCAAAAATACGCTTTAAAAAAAGGGTTTTAAGCGCATAAAAAATACTGTAAGAAACAGGAAAAATGCTCTTAAAATGTAAAAAATATGCTTTAAATTGTTTTGTTTTTCTTAAATATATAAGATTTTATTTAAAATATAATGAAAAAATAAAATAAAAATAAACATGTTAGGGAATTCATTAAATAACTTGTTACTTTAGGAACATATTAGATGTCTAAGACAACATATGCTAAATGCATATGTACATACTAATTTATGTAATATAAAATACGAATTAAAAACTACTTTGTAAGCAAATTTGTACAAGTATAAGTCTGTGAAATATATTATTCATATTGGCATTGCAATAAATTACGACGTGTTGACTTAAATTCTCAAAAAGAAAGTTCTGTCTGTTGCTTCTAAAAATACTTTTATAAAAAGAAAAACGTCTTTCTACATCCGCTGAATTCATTGGAACATATTTAAAAGACAAAACTTCGCCCACAACATATTCTGAATTTGGGCTTGCTTTAGAACCATTCAGCTGACTACAAATATTTTTTATTGTTTCAAGGCCTTTGTTTTTAGCCATATCTCGTTTTAACTTATTTTGAACAATATGCTTGGAATCGGAGTCAGGCACATTGTCGATCTTTTCAACGGTGTCGTTCAGTATTTTTAATTGCTCAGTTAGGGAAATACCAGCAGTTTGAAATTTTTTGTTGGCAATAAATCCATAATTCGATGCAATAAAACCTAAATCTGTTTTTGTTTTAGATTTACGTAAAGCTTCTTTGGCAATTTTAATCGATTGAGCATCATCTGTTAAACTATCTAAAACTTTCAAAACTTTTTCGTTATTGGTAGCATAATAGTTTACAGCCTCAATCAATGTACCCCAACAGGTTGTTATTGGTTCAGATGGGAGACAAAGTTCCGGCGGCGGCTTATCGGATTTTCGAAGAACTTTTCTTTTAACGATCTAAAAAATTGTTGGTGTTTAAAACTTAAATATTAAACAACCAAGAAGCTAAGGCCCAACGTGTTTATATACATAAATAGAATAAGATAAACATTACACTAGTCTGCAAAATTTAATTCGCTTTGGTTATGTCAGTGGCGAATTCAGTTCGCCGTAGTCGATTAGATGAACGCCACCTGGTTGTAAATTGTTCAAGTACACATTAAAAATAGTTGGAGTGTAGTCATAACAAAAATGTTGCAAGAAATGCTCTTTTAAAAGCAAAATATGCCCTTAAAGTTGCTTTTAAAAGTAAAATATGCTCTTAAAGTTGTTTTTAAAAGTAAAATATGCTCTTAAAAGTAAAATATGCCAAAATATGCTCTAAAAAATCAATGCCAAAATTCCTAAAAATATCTGAAACGGATAAATAACTACTAACGGCACTTTTCACAATGTATGATTAAATCAACGTTAACGAAAAATTAGCTAATTGACACTTCTCTTAACAAGCACTTTTTAACCGATGGTTAATGATTTGCGTTTCACCATCATATAGTTATTTAACCAGTACATTCTGCTTTTAGTATGGCAACATATGAAGCTTTTGTTTACGAAAAACAGTGTAATGGAAGACTCAAATATACGAATTCTAATTTTTTCATTTGTAAAAAGGTGGACTTCAGTGTTCCAAATTCAAATTGAAAACACTTCTCTTAGAAATATCGTATATAAAGGACTTTTATCATTCATTTTATTTCGAATTTATATTCTTGTTTATTTCAACATATAGATATATGTAGTTACATAAGATTACATCGCGTTTTCGAAAATTCATCGGAACTAATTTCTTCTTCGTCACTTCAACTGAAAGTGTGGGGCTGTTTTTCTCATGTGCTCTTTAGAAAACTCCATTTTTATAAATTTTTTTGATAGTCTAGCGATTGCCTCAGAAACTTTTTTTACCAACACGACAAGCAGTCGCTATTGAGACACCACAACTGCTTGTGGCGTAAAATCTTAGGGCCATTAACACCATTTGGGTAGTAGATAAAGCATGATTAATTTAATTAAAGAAACATTATTCAAATATAACGAAGGAACTTACCGGCTTGTTGCTGACTTTATATCATTGCCTATGGCATCGACAATGTACTTTACTGCAGAGTTTGATGATCTAAAGCTTTTTCTAAATTCTTCACTAGACAAAGAAATGATTTCGACGTTCAAGTACAATTTTTTTAGATTTTACTCTACTTGAATTATAAATATAAAAAAAATGTATAAGTGCTGATTGTAATATTTGCTCATTTTGTTTTCTTGTTGAAGTGACAATTAACATACTAAGCAGAAGAATTTCTTCGGTTAAATTTAACAGCAACTTTCCGGTTAACATCTGTCAGTTAAAGTTTAATCATACATTGTGAAACACAATTTCAGCTAACTGCCGGTTAAAGTGTCAATTAAAATTTAATCACACATTGCGAAAAGGGCCGTAAATATGATATATTATAAATTTGGTTGCCCTGGTCATAAGTCAAAAATAATAGTATGAAAAATATGGCTAGTGTTAACAAACCGTCATCACTTGGTCTGCTATATAAATTTGTATATATACTCTAACAGCTGCTGCCTTGTTATGAGCTGAATGAATTTTTTTTCGGCGGCATACGGAAAAACGTTCAGTGGCTACCAGATTAAGGCCCAACTATAATATGCGTACGCTAACGCAAACGAATTTGCGAATACATGCAATAAAATATGTGCGACCATAATTTGCTTTGCTAACTTTTCGTTGAATTTAATTTTCCTACGCATAGAGCGAAACGGATCGCATTTTTTAGACCTATCAATGGAACATCAGAATACATCTATAATTCATTCAGGATACGTATTATCATACGTATGTTTGTACATATGCATGTATATGATGATAAATATACGCATACATAAGCGTAGATTAATACATATTGTTATTATTTCAGTACTGACAGCTTGGATCCATCATATTTAGATACATTACCTGCAGAAAAGGAAAGTAAGCGTAAGGTGGAATATAAAGAGGAAGAAACCCAAACTGAGTAAGTGCTGAACAATTTCATTACTATCTACATACTTGTAAATACAATACAACAAATGTAACTGCGTTAAATAAATTTTTATATTTAAGTTTTTATGAAAAAAGCGATTTACAGCGGTTATTTCTATCCATCGTTAAAAATCTGACACAGTTTTTTGTACTAATTTCTATAATTACGTAAATGTTTGTGATACGGACTGGTATTTAAAATAAGCGGTTATTTGCCTTTACTAAAAATTGTTTGATTTTGCGTTGACTCTCCTTAGAAAGCTTCAACCAATGCAAGGATTTTATTTTTTAAATTGCAGTTCATTTTCATTTGAAATGGAAGGAAAGGAATACTTTCAACGTATACGAATTTTGGAGGCAGAAAACAAAGATTTAAAATGCCAACTTTCTCAAGCAAACGCTGCTGTTGAAGCAATGCGTAACATATTTACGGAAGGCCAGATAAGGAAAATAATGTCACCAGGGAGAATACAATGGAGATGGCAGGATATATCTAGCGCAATATGTCTTCATGCGGCAGGTCCCAGGGCATACAATCACCTTTATAAAAAAGCGTTTCCGCTGGCTCACAGGTCAACTCTGCAGCGTTGGTGTGGAAAGGTGCCTACAAGTGAAGGCATTCTCTCATCTTGCATTAGTTTTATGAAAAATACCACCGATTTACCTGTAGAAGAAAGAATTTGTGTACTGGCCTTTGATGAGATGAAGGTAGCTGAATGTTGTCAGAGATGTCGTAAAAAAACCTGGCAAATATGTCCAAGTAGTTATTGCTCGAGGTCTTAAAAGGTCGTGGAAACAGCCGGTTTTCTATGATTTTGACTGCAAAGTCACAAAGGAACTTTTAGAAACTATAATAAGACAGCTGTATAATGCGGGATTTCCGGTTATAGCTACAGTTTGTGATATGGGGCCAAGCAATTGTAAGTTTTTGCGAGAATTGGGTGTTATCTTAGGTAAGTAGAGGATAATTAAAACAACACCATGCAATACCTGACACCACACTACTTCGAAGAAACGTTATATTTACTTTTAATAAGATGTAATATTAGTATCGGTGCACAGAGGTTTAGTAGCCTGTTTTCTTGGATTAACTAAAAAAAAATTTTAAGTATTGTCAAAATTTTTTGTACCCGGTTAGAGTATACAAAATTCTACATCACTTGTCGTTAAAATAAATGTCAAAAGTGCTCTGGTGTTTTTTTTAGTGAAACTTCAAAGTCAAACTTTGTAGAAATTTGTGTGCAAAAAAGGCTGAAAAAAAGTGAAAACTTTCCCGTTGAAAATTTTATTTATTTTAAAAAGTATTGCAAAAGTTAACAATTTTTCAATGGAACCATCAAGTTCAGGTTATTTTGCAAATACTTCGTTAACATTTGTGTGTCAAATTGTGTGTGGAAGTGTTTTAGATTTAGTTATTTATATTGGAAATGCCAAAAAAAATAGCATTTTTTCAGTTTAAATGAATAAATAGTTATTATTCGTCCATATTCGTGCCATAATTTTTAGTTTATATGAAAGAAGACATAAATCTCTATTATATTGCAAAATTTTACGCTGCCTTTTTGTGCCTTTTAGAAGCTATGCATTGTTTAATGCAAGTGTTGCAGCAGTCAAATTAGCTAAAAATCACATTGATCTCGCGACTGCTGCTGTTGTTGTGTATTGTGTTTTGTTGTTTTTCATGTTACTTTTTTCCATTTATTTGTGCTCTTCTTTTCAGTATATTAATAATGTTATTTTTGTTTCTTTTAATAATATTCTTTGTTTCAATAATATTTTGGTTTTGTTTATTTTAATAATATTCTTTGTTTTGACAAACAGTGATCGTGTTGTACAGTTTTAAGTAATCGGGTAAAAGAGATTTTTGAAAGGTTTTTTTTTTTGTATTAGAATTATTTTTTGTTTTTTATAGAAACAAGTTCGAACGTTGTTTTTTATACTCGTCGAAGCTTATTTGATATTATGATGAATTCAAGCGCTCAAACAATGAATGACAAGATGAAATTTTTAGCTGAAGAAATCAAAAAACGCACCAACTGCTCTGAGGATAATATGTGTGATTTTAATAAAAGAATGGATGTTTTCTTTTATGAATTTAAATCTAGGTGGACTAGAGCGCATAGAATGGAAATAAGGTTTATTGCTCAAAATAAAATCTGGTTGGAATCCTCTATTGGTTTTACTCTTGCCCCGACTGCAAAGCGTGGTCGAAAAGAAATTAGTTTTACCGAGTCCAGTGGTTGGAGTAAATATAAAAAAACAAAGATTTTAAGAGACACCATATCATTGCCAGAGTTACTTTATGCTTCACAGGTTAAATTACAAAGCGCAGGTTATGTCGAGGAATCAAAAGTGTTGCGAGCCATATATGAAAAGTGTTGCAAGGGCATAAATTTAAAAAAAAAGTTGAAACAACCACTTCCCACCTTGAAAATATCAAATACAAAAGCTTTGGCTGTTTTTGTAGAAGCTAAACTGACACGAAATCAATACAATGTTGTTAGACAAGCTGCTCCTCAAATATTTCCCTCCTACAACAATATTCAAACTGAAAAACAAAAAACTTACCCAGAATCGACCAGCTTTAAAATAAGCGAGACCTCCGTTGAAGTAACTTTACAAGGTCTTCTTAATCACACAGCGGAGTATTATATTCAAAATGGGGCTTTGATGGAAGCTCTGGCCATAGCTCATACAAACAAGCCTTTCATGGATCTGATGCTAGTGATTCATCAGTTTTTTTAACCACAATTGTACCACTTAGGCTTATGTTTGAGGAGAAGGTAATTTGGCAAAATCCACGGTCGTCTTCAACTAGATTTTGCAGACCCTTGAAAATTGAATTTACCAAAGAAACCGCATATGTGTCAATTAGTGAACAAAAAAGAGTTGAAGAGGAAGTACAGAATTTAACCTGTTCAACTGTCACGATTGGTGAGAAAGTTGTACATGTTTTCCACAAATTAACTTTGGCAATGGTAGATGGAAAAGTTTGCAATGCCTTAACAGAAACCACATCAACACAAAAGTGTTACTTATGTGGCGCTACAAGTAAGGATTTTAATAATATAGAAGCCATGATCCAAAGACCTGTGCATGTAGACAATTTAAGATTTGGCCTTTCCATTCTTCATGGCTGGATTAGATTTTTCGAATGTCTTTTGCACGTGGCATATAAAATACCTTTACAAAAGTGGCAGGCTAGGAATGATTCTGAAACAAAAAAAGAAATTCAGAAAAAATTTAAAGAGAATATGGGATTAATAGTTGACCAACCCAAACCTGGTTTTGGAAACACGAATGATGGGAATACGGCAAGACGTTTTTTTTCAAAACGCTGAAAAATCTGCCGAAATAACAAAAATAGATGTTAATTTAATAAAAAAATGCACGTGTTGCTTATTGCTGTATCCAGTGGCCATGAAATTAATAATGAAAAATTTAAAATATATGCACACAATACAGGACGACTTTTTGTTGAAACGTATCCTTGGTACAATATGCCTCCCACTTTGCACAAGTATTTTATTCACGGACCCGAAATTGTGTCAAATGCTATTTTACCTATTGGGCAGTTATCAGAAGAAGCGCAAGAAGCTCGAAATAAAGATTTTAAAATATATAGGGAGTTTCATTCACGAAAGTGCAGTCGCGAAAAATCAAACCAAGACATTTTTAATATGTTTTTGATAACCTCTGACCCAATTATTTCAAGCATGCAAAAATTGCCTACAAAGAAGGTTCAAAGATTGCCAGAGGAGGCAACTGATTTAATTGTACCTGCAGCTCCGAACAAGAACAGTGATGTTGAACTTGCTGATGCTGCTAATGATGATGATGATAATGATGATGATGATAACGATAACGATGATGATGATGATGATAACGATGATGATGATGATGATAACGATGATTATAATGATGATGATGATGATGTTGATGATTAATTTTAAGATGTATAAAATGTAATGTTTAAGTTCTAATATGGACTCCTTGCACTATATACCTACACTGATATTTGGCATTATTTAATAAAATTATACTCAAATATACTTAGAAAACATTTTTTTTAACTTATTTTAATGGTATTAACTGAAAAATAAAGAAAAATTATCCGAACATAGCTTCCCTGATTTGATCCAAGAAAACATGCTATTCTAACCCACTGTGCGGTGGTAGGATTATTTGTAATTTGTTATGTACAGATTGGTAAGTAAGACAGTTATTAGGTGTTGATATAATTGCTTTCAATATCTTAATAACACTTAATACTTTTTATATACAATTTAAAATAGAATCCTTAAGGATGAAAAAATAACACAACGCTACACTTCGGTTATAAATCTTATTCATATTAAATATCTCGACATTGCTTTATGGCTGGCTCCAACGTTGGAGGTACTAAAAATGGTAATAGAAAAATATATATACATATCTGTATGTAGATACTAATATTGTTTTCAAAATTTAATATCTGTAATTAATAATAATTTCTTTTATTGGTATAACAAATGTTTTGGAGTTAGATATGTTTTGTTTGAAAAGCTTAGTAACAGTTATTACCTCATGTTTTTAAATAATAATTGAAAATTAATGTTACTTAATTGTATATTTAATTCGCATTATATTGTAGATAAGCCATGGTTTCAAAGCCCTATATCTGAGGAAGATAAAGTTTTTGTTTTTGATGATGCCCCACATTTACTAAAACTTGTGCGAAATCACTATTTGGACGATGGTATAGCTTATGAAAATACCCTATTGTCTGCAAAAACCATTGCAGACTTATTAAATTTTACCTCGAAATCGGATATGTCTATTGCATTCAAGCTGACTCAATGAGCATCTTGAAGTAAACGGTGCAGGTAAGTCATTTTTATTCAATTTAAAATATATTCTACACACATACATATATTTATTTATTTTACATTCTGCTTAAAAACATCCAGCAAGACAAAAAGTAAAATTAGCTGCGCAACTATTTTCGAATACAATAGCTAATGCAATTAGAAGGTGTGAGAGTTTGGGAATGCAGATGTATAACCCAATAAAAACTGCAAACTTCATTCAACATATATGTAAATGACTGGTTCGACGTTATGAACTCAGAAATAAGCGATTTTAATTACCCTGGTAAGGTAAGTTGTAACTTTTATGGGCATTATTTAATATTGTTTAAGTACTACAAAACTAATATATGTATATGTATATATATATATATATATATATATATATATATATATAAATATATATATATATATATATATATATATATATATATATTAATATATATATATATATATATATATATATATATATATAAAATATATATATATATATATATAAATATAAATATATATATATATATATATATATATATATAAATATATATTAATATATGTATATGTATATATATATATATATATATATATATATATATATTTGTTTGTTTATTCATTTATTTACTTATTTAAACCACTATAGCAACCATACGGGCTTGCGCTGGAAAGCCAAGACGAAGTTTTATTAAAAATGATAAAACTTATGTCCTCGCCTATTGTTTATGGGCGAAAGTCGTTACAACCATTTCAAAAGGGTATATTAATTACCACTTCTGCATTAATGCAGCTTAAGAAATATGTAGAAAATTTGGTATGACATACCTGGTTACCAATAGGCTTAATCAGGATGTATTGGAGCACTTCTTTGGTGCAATGAGAAGTAGAGGAGGATTGAATGATCATCCGTCACCAATCGACTTTAAATATAGGCTGCGAAAATATATTTTAGGTAAGTTTTTGTAGTTTTGAAGAACTATATTTTTTGATAAAACGTAATTTTCTTTTAAGCGAGAAACACCGAACTTCTTGATGGCAAAGGGAATGTCGAAATAGACAAAACCGAATGGCTTAACGCTTCCCTAGGCGTCGGTGTTGCGTATATTCCCGAAATATGTGAAACGCAAGAAAGGAAGTCATTGAAGATCCTTCTGTAGACGCGAATGACGATGAGCTTGGTGACCTACATGGCACGAATTTTGATGACATTGGTATTCTTCAAGAGGATAGTATCTGGAATATGTATCTGGTTATATCATCAGAAAGCTGAATCTTGAAGAATACGAGTGTCATACATATTCGTTTTCATGGGTCGACCAAATATCCAAGTGCTCATTAAGAAGACAAAAGAAAGTTTTTTGGCAGATATAAAAAGATTGGAGGAAATTTTTAACCAATTTAATGGACCAGAAATTTCTCATTGTGAGAATTTGCAGCAGCAACTTTTTGACCGCAGCAAGCACGTCCATTTAGATGCAAAAAAAAAAATTATTTTTCAAATGCCGCATACATTTTCGTGTGAGAAATTTAAATAGAAGGCTTGAGGTGCAAAACTCAAAGCAACGTCTTATTGGTTTCAAAAAAATTCTTAAGATAAATATTTAAAATTATCAATATAATTTTCTTTTGACTTCCCACTTTGTTTTCTTACTTATTCCTAATACATAAACATATTTTATTAATTAGATACTTATTACATATTAATTTTTTATTCAACATAATTCTCTTTTTACACATTGTTTTTTTTTAACTATTTCTAAGACATAAACATATTTCATTAATCAGATACTTATTACATACAAATTTTTGAATATTATATTCAAAAAATTCTCTTTATACTTCTCACATTGTTTTCTTAATTAATTCTAATACATAATGATATTTCATTAATTAGATACTTATAACTTATTAGTTTTTAATTTCCATAAAAAATCGTTTAAATTAATTTTATCATAGTTAATTGTTACACATAAAACTCAATAAAGAAAATATTTTAATTACATATGTATATCGTTTAAAATTTTTCAGCTTCATATTACTTGGAAATGGAGGAAGCGTAAAAATACGCAGTTGATGTGGCCTCGTATGTAGGTATAAATTTACTGATGCATTTTACACCAAAACATCTTATAACCTAATATAATATGTTTTGACCTATGTATATACGTTTTATTTCCAAAGGTATGTTCATTATGTTACACGCTTACCGACTTGTATCATAATCAGAGGAAAAAACTTTATAAATTTTGAACATTTATTTTATTAGCCAAATACCCACTAAACCTACACTGTATAGAAATATGTATATATTTTATGATGACTGTTGCAATAAGGTTGCTAATTATTTAACAAATAAGCAAATAACAACTAATAGAAGTTAAAAGCAAACAGTAGAGACCCTATCAAAATCCACATAAAAAACACAATAGATGGACAAAATGCTTCTTTTGTTGCTAATTTTATATTTAGGAGTAAATTTTAACAATCTATCGAAATGTAATGATCATTCTAGAACAGTCCCACACAATCGATGATGTATTAATTCAAAATATACTTAATAATCAAGAGGGTTGTAATTGCCTCAACACTTTATAGTACTCTCTCTTGGGTTATGTTGAACAAGAAATTGCTTGTGTTAACAGTTTAATGCCAAGATTTTATGTTTCAAAAGTTACTGGAGCACTCAGAGGCTAATGTTTATTTATTTCTTATTTTCCTTTCTCTTAGTTTTAAGTTTAGTTTTTAAGTCCATTCCTTTCTATATAAATATTATGTATTGTGCCGGGAACAAACCCTTATGTATATTACAAAAATTGTTATCACACATATTCACATAAATTGATAAGATTGTCACGGTATAACATTATTATCATTATTTAAAAACATTATAGATTTACGTTTTCTTTGTAATAATTTTGTTAAATTCTTACTTTATAATTCTTACTTTTTGAAGTCTCAACTAAACTTGACTAGTAATTTTTTTTGACAATTGTGTTTGAAGGATTGGTTTTTCAATAAGGCGAATTGCATGTTGTTTTTGTTATAGTTGCATTGTTGTAGCGATAAGGTCACCTGTATTAATTCGCCATTGTTGTACATTGTAGTACTTTCCAATTTATTACTTAAATTACTTTCTAAATTGGTAATAACCTACTTGTGATAATATATTATTTATGTATGTATAAATTGAAAATATTTATATATGTATTTACATGTTATGTATATATCATAAATTAGTTTTTGCAAAAGTGCATTGCTTTACAACTGAGTGTAAGTATAATATAGCCACACAAATGTTCGCTTATGCATTTGACAGTCTTTTCGTCGAGTTTTGACAGTAGCCAAAGCTAGCCTACGCATATTATAGTTGGGCCTTTAGTAAGTTAAACGAGAAAAATTTTGCACTTGTATATATTTAGTTTTTGCGATTTAGTGCTCTTTTAATTTTTTTATCTTATAAAAATGTAATTTAATATACAGACACATATATATGAACAATTTCTTAGCAATTTTTTTTATCGTGAATCATATATAAGTATCGGCGGCAAACATATACTACCGCCGTTTGGCCTAGAGATTTTCAGCCATTCGACTCAGATCTCTAGCGCATTTTATGACAACACAAAAACATACTTGAATGATTGCTATTACTTTATGACTTTTTTATATGCAGCACAACAACTTTTTTAAACTGGTCTAAAATCTTATGATGTTATGACAATATGACTAAATAGCACGCAGTGTGCATATACAAGTATTAGTAGGGTAATCATATTGCAATATAATTTTATTAACATTTTTGGAAAAACTAACTATATATATATATATATATATATATATATATATATACATATATGTATGCATATATATATATATATATATATATATATATATATATATAGGTATATATATATATATATATATATATATATATACATATACATATATACATATATTTAATATTTTTTTAATTTTTTTTGAATTGGATAAACTTCATTGATTGATTCTGTTTCAATACATATATATAACTTCATGGTTAAATATGTTGTTACGTAACAGCTTACGTCGAAACATATTTTACTTGGCATGTATACCTTCACACACATGTGTAAATATGAATGGACGGAACCAGTCCAGTCATTCACGCGTGATATTACATAATAATTAACTTCCCCAATTACAATAAATGTATCTACCATATTAACACTGTACAAAACAAAAAAAAATTAGAAGGTCCGACCTATAAATTTTGGAAAAAAAAGTCAGACACGCGTATTGGCCTTTTGAAAGTTTACATCTGGATTTCATTTGAGGGGGCATTAAAGTTTCCAGCTCTGGCGCATTCTTAATGTTAATCGGCATAAGAATCCATGTGATCCTTAAATTTTAGGTATGAAATGTATTCAGAAAATTTATGTAAAATATCACGCAGGATATTTTTTATAGAATATGTTAACTCTCTAACTCCTCAAGGTATGGGTCTTTTTTGTCTTATAAAAAGGGCAAAAACGCCATTAAAGCAGGGATTTAAGGGGTTAAAATCCTCAAAAAAGTCAACCGATGTATTTCTAATTGTACTGAAGCATGTCTGTCGCAGGATAACAGCTTAGTTTTGTGGTCCAAAAGTAATTAATTTTTTTGTTCTAAAACTATAGTTTTATTTTTGAACTCTCGCTGAAGGTCAACGAAGTTCAATGCAGTTTGGTATTCCTATGCGGTGGTTAGATCCAGGTGAACATAATGACCTATATTAAATCTGAATAGATATAGGCGAAAGAGTTTGTATACAAAGCTGTACCATAAGCCATGATCCTAGTATTCCGAAAAACAACCAGTACCTGTGCTGCAACTTCGAAGTGCGGTCATTATGTTGATGGAACAATCGCTGAAACAGGAACCTTTTATTGCGCAGGTAGTAATTACACAGGAATTGAAGTTATCCCAAAAGAAGTTATCGCAAGTGCATTTAAATGCATTGGCTCGTAGGCTGAATCTGTCTGATAACAAATCAGAAGTCTTAGCTGCAGACTTAAAAAGTCTTCATCTACTCGAACCTGATGTCAATATTACCTGCTTTCGTAAGCTTCAAGATACCTTTCTGTCGTTCTTTTTAGTAAACGATGATAACAAGTTTGCTTATTAAACGCTATTAAAGGGATAATGAATGCAATGAATTTTGAGTATAACTCTTAGGACTGGAGTATATTTATTGATTCATGTAAGAAGAGTCTAAAAGCTGTACTTCTGTATTACGATAATTCCGAAAATCCTATTCCTATTGCCTATGGAATGAACATTAAAGAAAGCTATGATTCCATAAAATTAATACTGGACTCCGTAAAATATGAAGACCATAAGTGGTGGATCTGTTGTGACTTAAAAGTCGTTAGTTTCCTTTCAGGTGTGCAGGCCGGATACGTTAAGTACGGATGCTTTTTATGCACTTGGGATAGCAGATGGAAGGGCAACCAATTTCCAAAAAACATTGACATTGCATGATAATGAAGTGAAATTATCCACAGCTAAAAAATGTAATTAGTGAATCTTCCTATCCAAATTTGCTATCGGAGGTAAAATAATGGAAATACTAGTGATTTTTTAGTTAAATTTTCTCCTTTTTAAGAGAAGGACAAAAAAGACCCATACCTTGAGGAGTTAGAGGGTTAACATATTGTACAAAACTGTTTTCCGTAATATTTTACATAATTTTGCTGAACACTTTTTGTACCTAAAATGTATCTAAGGATCACATGGATTCTTATGCCGATTAACAATAAGAATGTGGCAGGGCTGCGAAACTTTAATGCCCCCTCAAAGGAAATTCAGATGTAAACTTTCAAAACACCGATACACGTGTATTTTTGTTTTGTCTCCTCTATTAAAATTTATAGGTCGGACCTTGCATTTTTGGAAAAAATTTGGTATTGTTGTACAGTGTTAATCATCAAATATAAATACATAATAATATGTATGTATACAGTGGAACACAAAACTTATTTTCAAACTTTGAATATCAAATAATTTTATAAACCTCTTTAAATTTAATTATGTGTTGATTCTTTTTTCCCAAAATCTTATCAAAAAATTTAAACTGATAAATTATGGGGTTTTAGCAAGTTCCTATGCGCATTTCCTGGTGCCAATGCCGATCATCAGGGAACCCTTACGCAACATTTCTTAGAATAACTAAAGACATCTATTTAAATTTATGAGAAGTTTAAAACAAATATCAAAGTTATAACAAGAACTCACTGATCATTTTCCCTTTTTATGTCCTTCACAAAAATGTGAAAGGGTATATTTAGGTTTGTCATTCCGTGTGTAATTTCTTCGATATCAATATGCGACCCCATAAAGTATATATATTTCGGATCCTTATGAATAGCGACGACGATTGAGCGATGTCCGTCTGTCTGTACGTGAAATCGGTTTTCCCAAACCCCCAGAAGAGCTAGAGAGTTCATTTTTGGACTGATCGATTGGAAGTGAGCTAACTTAGAGTGGTATTGAAATTCAGAAATGACGGTTCCAGAGCTGGGAAGCTTACACATATTCCTCGACGCAAAATTAACACCAAAAACCGATTATTTTTTTGCTTATTTGAAAATTGAACCTATTTCATGCCTTGGGACTCCTCAATTGTTAATTTAAAACAAAAAAAAATTTTTTCTAGGGATGGGAAATAAAAAAATTTCTGTTTTTGGTACATTCGGTGTTTTGTGGTACATATAATAGCTAAAATGCTTAAAAATTTAAAATTTTTCTTAAATAAAACCGTTTATGATGTAATGAAGATTTGCATCGATGAAAAAAAATTTTAAAATTTAAAGTTCTCATCCAGGGTTAGGAAATTAAAATTTTTTTATACAATAAACTAACCAAAAATCAACTGACGTCATTTTGCCTGGTTAAAACTACTTTTTATTTCGGCAGAACAAAATTGGTATCAAAAATTAAAAAAAAAATAAAAATTTCGATTCCAGGGTTCGGTATTGCAATATTTTGTAGTACATGAAAGTAACGAAAGTTGTAACAAATTTGTAATTTTTCTTAAATAAAACCGCTTTATATATCATGAAGACTTCCATTGGTAACAAATAATTAAAAAAATTAAATTTTCGATTCCAGGGATCGGAAATTGAATATTTTTTTTTTGACATATTCGGTATTTTGTGGTACATATAAAAATTAAAATGTTTAAAAATTTCAAGTTTTTCTTAAATAAAACCGTCTTATACATCAGGAAGATTTGCATAGATGGAAAAAAAATTTAAAAAACTAAAAATTCTTATCCAGGGTTAGGAAATTTTAATATTTCTTATACATTCTTATCATATCTTATCCTGGTTAAAATAATTTTTTGTCGTGGTAAAACAGAATTGGTATCAAAAATTAAAAAAAAAACATATTTCGATTCCAGGGCTCGAAAACTGATATATATTGTAGTAGATGCAACTGACAGAAATAGTTACAAATTTGTAGTTTTTCTTAAATAAAACCACTTTATACATCATGAAGACTTGCATTGGTAAAAATTAATTTTAAAAAGTTTTAATTTTCGCCTCCAGGGATCGGAAATTGAAATATTTTTTGGGCACATTCGGTATTTTGTGGTACATATAATAACTAAAATATATAAATATGTTAAGTTTTTTTTAAATAAAACCGATTTTGGTAACATGAAGATTTGCATGGATGAAAAAATATTTTTAAATTTAAAGTTCCCATCCAGTTTTAGGAAATTTGAATTTTTTAATACAATAACATAACCAAAAATCAATTAATGTCTTTTCTTCTTGGTTAAAATAATTTTTTATTCTGGCAAAACAAATTTGGTATCAAAAATTAAAAAAAAATAAAAATTTCGTTTCCAGCGTTGGATACTGCAATGTTTTGTAGTACATGAAAGTGTCAAAAATTTTTACAAATTTTAGTTCCTCTTATATAAAACCGCTTTGTACATCATAAAGACTTGCATTGGTAGAACATTATTTAAAAAAATTTAGTTTTCGTCTCCAGGGTGGGAAATTTTTTTTTTTTTTTTTTTTTGGCACATTCGGTATTTTGTGGTACATATAGTAACTAAAATGTTTAAAAATTTTAAGTTTTTCATAAATAAAACCATTTTTGGTATCATGAAGATTTGCATCGATTAAAAATAAATTTAAAGTTCCCACCCACGGTTCCGAAATTTAAAATATTTTTATACAATACATAACCAAAAATCAATTAATGTCGTTTTTTTCCAAGTTAAAATTATTTTTTATTTCGGCAAAACAAAATTGGTATTAAAAATTTAAAAAAAAATTAAAATTTCGATTCCAGGGTTGGATACTGCAATATTTTTTATAACATGAACGTTACTAAAATGGTTAAAAATTTGTACTTTTGCTTAAATAAAACCGCTTTACACATTATGAAGACTTCTATTGCTGAAAAAATTTGAAAAATTAAAATTTCTTTTCCAAGGGTGGGAAATTTGGAATATATTTTTAAGTAACCAGTTGTTTTTGAAGTTGTTTTTATTTTTTGCTAACTGAAACTATTTTATAAGCTAGAAAGCAGACGTACGTTAGTGAAGGGTATATAAGATTCGGCACAGCCGAATATAGCACCTTTACTTGTTTATTTTCTTACGTTTGAATTCTATAATGGGTACTGTAAGAGTACCTAATTGTACTAGTTAAGAGAAACAAAGAACAACGACAATTTTTAGTAAGATTTTGGGAAAAAAAATTTAGCACATATTTAAAATTAAAGAGGTTTAAAAAACGACAATTACCCAAAATATCTACTAATTTGAAATTCAAATAATTTTGCTTTTTATAAAGCCAGATAATACTAAAAGATTTCTCAATGTTAAATCGGAATGAAATGTAGATCAAGCAGTAAAATTTCTAAAATGGCATACCTAGATACGATATTCGAAACTTCTTTAGTTACGACAGATTCTCTTAACAGCAGGAAGTGCGATTAAAGTAACGTGTGAAGAATTTGTGCAACACAGCAACTACATCAGACAAATTAACATTGAACGGACCTTTTCACAATGTGTTATTAAAGTTTGATTGATATTTTAACAGGCTTGTAGCCAAAAATGTATTTGACAATTGGTGTATTCGTGCAAACGTTTTTGTTGTGCTGCATATAAAAAAATCATAAAATAATAGCACTTTTTCAGGTATGTTTTGTGTTGTTATAAAATGCTCTTGAGATCTGAATCGAACTGCTGAAAATCTTTAGGCGAGAAGGCGATAATATATGTTTGCCCCGTTATTTATATATGATTCACGACTAAGTAACGGTTGAAAAAATTTTCATACCTATATGTCGGTACATTAAATAACATTTTTATAACATAAAAAATATTAAAAGAGCACTAAATCGCAAAAACTAAATATACACAAGTGAAAAACTTTTCTCGTTTAAGAGAAAACCCCAAGTTATGACGGGTTGTTCACACTTGTCATATATTTCCTGCTATTATTTTATGTCTTATGACTACAGTGTGAATCCCCCAAATGTATGATTAAAAATTAACTGACAGATGTTAACCGAAAAGTTGCTGTTAAATTTAACCGAACAAATTCTTCTAGTCAGTATATTGATCGTCAATTCAAAGAGAAAACAAATTGACCAAATATTACAATTTCAAGTAGAGTAAAATTTACAAAACTGTACTTGAACGTCGAAATCATTTCTCTTTGTCTACTCAAGAATTTAGAAAAAGATTTAGATTATCGAAATCTGCAATAAAGTACATTGTCGATGCCATAGGCAGTGATATAAAGTCCGCAACAAGCAGGGTATATCTATATCTGACATACATTTTGAATAATGTTCCTTTAATTAAAAGAAGTCATGCTTTATCTGCTACCCAAATGGTGTTATTGGCCCTGAGATTTTACGTCACAGGCAGTTTTCGAATAGTTGTGGGACATTATTCTGATGTCTCAATAGCGACTGCTTTTAATGTTGTTTCTGAGGCAATTCCTAGACTATCAGAAAAATTTGTAAAAATGTCGCATTCTACAAAGCACATGAGAAAAACAGCCCCACATTTTCAGTTCAAACAACGAAGAAAAAATTAGTTCCAATGGATTTTCGAAAACGCGTATATGTAACTATACATGCTGAATTAAAAATGAATATTAATTCGAAATAAAATTAATGAAAAAAGTCCTTTAAAAACTTTAGATCTATATGAGAGAAGTGTTTTCAATTAAAATTTCGAATATCGGATAACATATAAGAAATCTCATTTATTAAACAAAAAATACAAATGTAGCCATATTATATGATTAGCTAGTATGAGTTGTTGGAGTAAAATAAAACTCAGATGCTAAACTTTAAATTTTATAAAAAATAATTTAATAGAAAAAATTATTTTTACAATATCTTTTCTTTTTCTAAACTAAACTAATTTTTTTAATTTTTTAAACTCAAGAAAAATATTTTTTACACTAACTTCTAAGGTATTATGATTAAAAAATATTTTATGTATAAAGTAGAATTTGTTCAAGTTTAATATATAGGATACGATATCTACGCCACATATGTATACAGAGTGCACTGGGTAAGTAACTAAATTATGGTGAAAAGCAAATGATTAACCATCGGGTAAAAAGTGCCTGTTAAGAAAAGTGCCAATTAGCTAATTTTTCGTTAAAGTTAATTTAATCATAAATTGTGAAAAGGGCCGTAAATGAATTATGTGCTTGATATATAAAATAGTTATTAACCTGAAAAACTAGTTTCTTTCTTGTGTCACTCCGTAACATAACACGTCAGAAATTAGAAACTACTTTGTAATTGCAATTTCCGTATTTTCTATAATTTTTCAACTACGTTTTTATTTAATTTTTTTCTACAAATATAAAGGCGGATCAAGTTATTATTCATATATAAAAGCTTTTCTTATGTTATTATTTTAATTTCAATTAATTGATGGTAATAAAACATTTTACTTTAGTTCATTAACGAAACACATGAATTTATCCAAATATGTAATTTTCCAACTAAAACTAAAAAGTTACAGCTACTGACAATGAAGGTATGAATTAGAGAAGTTAATTAGAAGTTTTTGGAAGTTTCCATAAAATTTTAGTTAAAATATTACCTATAATTTTAATACTTCTGAGAATGAAACCACCCCAGGCAAAGAATAACTGTAATTAGTTAATGACTCCGCTTTTCGTGTTTGATTTATTTAAGCTAAATAAACACTTGTTTGAAACATTCAATATATGTAATTAAAGAAGCAAAATAAGCATGTTTACGTATTAAAACCAGAATTGCATGAGATTTGCATACGAGGTTTGTTTAATAATATAAGGTGAATTTTTGTTTTTTCCAAAATATATGTCTTCTATTTTGTCCACTTAAAAAAGTTCCACCTAGAATTGCATTAGCAATTCTCAATCGCTGTTCTCTCGTGGGTCTCTTCAATCTTGGGAACATCAAAAGCCGCAAGCTGCCTAATCTTTTGAATACGGGCGCTAAGGCATAACAACAGAAGAGTTTTCGTTCGATTTCTTTAAATGAAAATTCAACATTATCGCAACACAATTCACTGGTATGCATATTAAACAAAATCGCTTGAGGTAACCTATATAGCGACAATACTCAAGGGCCACTCTTTTGTATAGATATCTATAAGAATGAAACTTTGTGCGAACAAATTTCTGCATGACGCCATCCCAATAGATAGATTTCATTATAGGGGTGTGACAATCGATATAACTATAAGTTAATTTTTGTGTTTTGTGTAGTCAAAATATGTAAATACTTACTTCAGTCACAATAAATACGATATTCTCCTTTATTCTGTAGCAGCCTGTGTCTGCTCTCTAAACTATTGGTAGGGTTCCCACCCTTTTTTTGGCGATTAAAGTATATTGGGTTTGAAAGGTTAAGAAAAAAATACACAGTATAAAAGTAAAGTACAATTTATTTTTATTTATTGTTATATTTATCAAAAAACTATCACTACTAAACAATTGCACGGCATCTTTACAGTCTATATTTAAATTAAAGTAAATAATTTATTTACTTTTTATCAAGTTCAGAGTAGCCTTGTTTTTCTCGTCTCTCCACTTGCTCTTCATTACAGAAAATACTCTCTCTGTAAATACTGACGTGACAGGAATAGAAAGTAAAAATGAAATGACTTCATACAAATTTGATATATTATCATCAGTCTTATTAAATACTAGCGTGGTAACGAGCAGACTCGTTACTATTTTCATAAAAATCTAGCAACTTGTTTTGCATGCCATTTCGTGCCCTAAAATATTGTAATACTAATGGAAATAGTTTTATATATTTTTTTTCGAAGCGTCTGTTAGTAAATTATCTCTTTCTACATCATTTATTACATTCTGCATAGCATACGGCCTCAACACCTCTGTAACTAGTGCTTCCATTTTTGTTCTAGCTAGACGAATTCCTGTAGCTGCATTTGAATTGGAATAAATAGTCTTATTTAATTTTATAGTGCAATCCATGCTATTGTAAGATAAATTATGTTTTACAGTGTGATATGTTAGGGCTAACTCAGCTGCAACATTTTCTTTATCGCCGCAGAATGAACTTTTAGGTGACATGGAATCAGAAGTGTCTAGAAATTTCTGAAGTAGTCCAGATGTTTTCTTCATTTCTGATTTTGTTTTGTATTGTTTTGTTTGCAGGTGTTGTTTAACCTAAAAATTATACGAAGAGTGCTTTCAACTTTTTAAATTTTTTTACACCACAAGCATATGTAGTTAGCCGTCCTATTCCAGCTGAAGCAATCGTAAATATTGTTCCACATAATTTGCATTTCCCATTATATTCATTTTGAAGATCACTAGTTTACCAATCACCATGTTCATTTCCCATAGGATTTTATACTTCTGCAATCGTTTATTCTTCTGTTTCGTTGCATCAATTTATTATGTACTTTGTGTGCGTTTCATATTCACTATCTCTTTGATTCGCTTACTAAAGTTTTCGCGGTTCATGGTTTATTAATTTGATCTGAAATCTATAAGACCTATAAATCGTATAAATCGAAGTAGCCAATCAGTGCTGCCAGATAATTTTTTTTAAGAATCCCCACGGTTTTAAAAAAGAATCGTCAATAACGTGAACAAATGCCCCTAATTATATATAATCTGAATTCAAGTAAAATTACTCGAAATAAAGTACAATACTTTATTATAAAGTACGAGTGGCAAGCCCAACTATTGGACATAGAAGGAGGCTGTTAGAAATTGTTATTCGTTGAAAAAATGGTAATAAGTCTCTAATTTTTCCTATTGTCCTAAGGTAACTTTGAAAAATAGTTACAGAATAAGGGTGACTAATACAATGTACACGAGAAAATAAGTTTATTGTATGTGATATATAACAGTTGTCGCAACCCGTTTAGTCTTCCAAATTGTTTTCCATATTTCACATAGAACTGCTAAAAAGGAAGCGATTCACTTATGATACAATGCTCATATATGTCGATTAGTCTTCTTTGTACAAAGAAAAGATATGTAAAGTTCTAATGGAAATAGAAAAACCATATCGCTTTAGCGAGTAATATATCGAGCAAAATATTATGGAACATATGTATAGCGGTTTAAGCGAGACTCAAGTGCTTTCCCGGACAGGGTAGGGAATAATGTAACCTGAAGATATAAAGTGTTTTGGCAAATATTGGCATGCTATAAAATTTACATGTTATAGACTTGCACGAAGTTTTTCCAAAACGGACTTTGAAATCAAGTAGACATATATGCTTAAAAATATTTGGAAAAAAGTTGACTCTAGGGGCCATCAAACCAACTTTCCTCTAATTTTAAACGCAAAACTATTATACCATGGGCTGTTATGATGAGATCAATATACATAAGTATACGGTTTATATGTTATTTTGGCCTCGAAGATATTAATAAATATATTGATATTTCTATTTTCAAATCTCCTGATTAAAAATTGTTCTTTGCTTTTGAGATCTTGTTATGAACTTTTTCTGCCCAATAAGATCCCCCAGAAAAAAAAACTGACCGGGTATATAATATTGTTAATGGTCTTCACTGCCAAATCGCAACCGTCCACCACTAGTAAAATTAAAAAGAAAATATCTCGTGCAATACTGCCCAAATAAACGGAATACTCAACAGAGTTGTGCAAACTTATGATGTGGCGAAAAACAACCGAATTATGAATCTGATTTCTATTTTTGTTGAAGTAGTAAAGGAAGGCCTAGAAAAATTTTACAATGGCCCCACACTAATGATATCTGCCGGTAGATTTCAACGTCCCGTTCCACATCGAGATATAACTTCACTTTTTGAAAATCCGTCTCACTTACTATATGGTTTTGTAGTTTCATAACCATCTTAAACTTACTCTTCAAGCATGTGTGGTGCATTAGGAACAGCTAGAGCTGAATGATCTTATCAGAGACTGGGATATGGCAACTTTCTTAAGAGTCTGTAATTTCTTATATATCGATTCTAAGATTAGAGCGTACCGCAACCAACATAAGCCATATTCAAATTTTCATACAATAATTGAGATAATATGTGGTTTTAGTTTGGAGTTTTTTTCACAGGAGCCCTTGAATTTGTAAATGACGGCGCCCGTTCTGAATGGTGCAACAGTTGATATAATATATTAGAAAGGTGAAGAAAACTTGCATAAAGAATCGTCAAGTCACTATTAGGGAACTTATTTATATAATGCAAAGAAAAAATTGTTAATGCTCTTCACTGCCAAATCGCAACCGTCCACTACTATTAAAATTAAAAAGGAAATAATTGGGCTGTAGTTGCTCTTACCCCGTTTAAAAAAAAAAACACGTTTTCATAAGATCTCGACGTTTCGAATACTTATTAATTCCCCTGACTGCTTCTAAAAGCCTGATACCATGTCTGCCTTTATGTATGGCGGTATTCTAAGGAATACTACTAAACTTCGGAAAACTGCATATGAAGATACCTCATAAAAGTAAAAACACTTCTATAAAGGTGTTTTTTGTCATATCTGGAAACGGTTTCACCGATGCAATTCAGGAACTCAACAGCTCTTGACATTAATAAACAGTGTCCATCGCTGTTAAATCGGTTAATCCGTTCGTGAGCTATCGCAAACGCAAAAATCTTGAGAGAGGTATATAATATTGCATGTTATATATCGAGTTCTTATGAAAACGTGTTTTTTTTCTAAATGGGATAAAACCCCGTATATATATATATATATATATATATATATATATATATATATATGTATACATAAATATATAAATGTATATGCATATACATATAATATCTACATACAATGGAAATATTATAACATATATACATGCATTCGTGCTAACTTTTGATGTGCGGTGCCAAGTTGTCTGCTTGTGTAGCAGATTTTTCACACTCACAACGCTGTTGTGTTCCCTAACGTCCTCTTTCAGCGAAATAATGATATGTTCAGAAATATTTTCATATGTACATACATATGTCCATGTATGTGTCGCTGTTAGATTTGAATACACAATATTAAACCCCAAACATTTCAATTTCGTAGACCAAATGAAACGCTTTTTAAATGTGCGTTTGGATATATTATAATCGTGCAACATGTGGTCAGTTCAATAATTTATTTCACCGAATATTATATTGGACCAACAGAGACTGTCGAACTAACTGCAATATTTTCTAGCTTGTGTTGCGGCCCTTTTCACAATGTGTGATTTAACTTTAATTGACACTTTAACCGGAAGTTAGCTGAAATTGTGTTTCACAATGTATGATAAAAATTTAACTGACATATGTTAACCGAAAAGTTGCTGTTAAATTTAACCGAACATATTATTCTGGTTAGTATGTTAATTGTCACTTCAACAAGAAAACAAAATATTACAAATATAAATAAAATCTAAAAAAATTGTACTTGCACGTCGAAATCATTTCTCTTTGTCTAGTGAAGAATTTAGAAAAAGATTAAGATTATCGAAATCTCCAGTAAAGTATATTGTCGATGCCATAAGCAATGATATAAAGTCCGCAACAAGCAGGTAAGTTCCTTCGTTATTTCTATATCTGACATGGTTAATACAATTTTAATAATATTCCTTTAATTAAAAGATATCAAGCTTTATCTGCTAACCAAATGGTGTTATTGGCCCTAAGATTTTACGCCACAGGCAGTTGTAGGAGATTATTGTGGTGTGTGGAGTTTCTGAGGCAATCGCTAGACTATCAAAAAAATTCTATAAAGAGCTCATGCCCCACAGTTTCAGTTCAAGTGACGAAGAAGAAATTAGTTGGATTTTCGAAAACGCGATGCAATCTTATGTAACTATGTAATTGCAATGTAATGTAACTATACATTCTGAATTAAAAATAAATACAAATTCGAAATAAAATGAATGAATAAAGTCCTTTAAAATACTTTAGATATTTCTGAGAGAAGTGTTTTTAATTTGAATTTCGAATATCGGATAACATTTAAGAAATCTGATTTTCCTAAGAAACTGAAGCCTTTTTTTCAAATAAAAGAAACTAGAATTCACACATTTAAGTCTTTCATTACACTATTTTTCAACTAGTTATTTTTTCGTTAAAGTTAATTTAATTGCACATTGTGAAATGGGCCGTTAGAATGATCCGATTTCAACAACAAACTGTTCATTCCATACCATGACGGTACCATTTTTTAACATTAATTAAAAATGGAAGCTTAACAATAATACAAACTTCAATACATTATATTCATACAAGTATATTGTGTTTAGTATTGGAGATCATTTATTAACACCTAATTTACACAAAGACTTTTCTGAAGTCTATTTTTCGACGTCATTTTTGGTTTGATAGCAAACGAGGTAGAGAAGAAAGAGGGGTAGAAAAAATGACTCGATTTCTGTTTTCTATTATTTTTTTATAACCTTAACAAAAAAGTGAAAGGATACATTTAGGTTTGTGATTTCTTCGATATCAATATGCGACCCCAAAAAGTATATATTATGGATTCTTATGAATATTGATGACGATTGAGCGATGTCCGTCTGTCTGTACGTGAAATCGGTGTTTCCAACCCCCAGAAGAGCTAGAGACTTCATTCTTGAACCTAAATAGAACTTAAATAAAACTATTTTATGCCTCATTAAGAGTTAAATTGGTAAAAAAAAACCAAAAAAATAAATAAATTTCGCTTGCAGGTATGGGAAATTGAAATTTTTTTATTCATAAAAAGAACCAAAAAGGCAACTAATTAAAACATTTTTTAATTCAGGAAAAACAAAATTCGTATCAAATATTTAAAATAAATCAAAATTTCTACCCAGGTTTGGATATTTGCAATATTTTTAATCACATGAAAGTTACCAAAATGGTTACAAATTTGTATTTTTGCTTAAATAAAACCGCTTTACACATTATGACGATTTGTATTGATAAAAAAATTTCGTTTCGTTAGACATGTAAAAATAAGCATCCTATGAACGCAAAGGATTTTTGGTAGAAAATTCAAAGGGAATAAAGAAAAATAGAAATAGAATCCTGTGTAACTGTGTATTATACCACAAATGAAATTACATCAATTTTCTAGTAGAATAGGTTATTATTGACAGATGACAGAATAGTATATGATGCCATATCGCTAGTTTACTATTACACTGGTTCATGTTAAGGCCCAACTATAATATGCGTAGGCTAGCTTTGGCTACTGTCAAAACTCGACGAAAAGACTGTCAAATGCGTAAGGCAAATTTAACAAGAATTTGTGTGGCTATATTATACTTATTGAGCTTAATTACTTACTACATTCAGTTGCAAAAAAATGTAATTTATGAAACATTAATTTATTATATATACATAAAATATAAATGCATATATATATATATGAGTTCAACTTATAAATGTATATATTATCATAAGCAAGTCAATTAATTTCAATTAAGAAAGCAATTATAGATTAAATTGGAAAAGTACTAAACAATCCAACGGTGTGTGCAAGTGGGTCATTAATTGAAGGAAAATACACAAATACATTTTGCCATATATACATATGTATATACCAGAACAAAGAGATATAAAATATAAAACTTCTTATGCACTTTTCTGCATTTTTCATTTACTTTTCGATTATAATAAAAGATATCCCTTTTATCATAAAGGCACTTAAAATCTTTCACATTATTTATTAATTTTTCTATAACATTATTTTTGGCGTCCATTGCGGTTTCTTTTGTGCATGTATCACAGTCTTCGGTTTGTGTGTATCTAATAAATATTTTCAATGCAACCCTTTTTCCTTAAAGAAAATGTGATCAGTTTCGCTCTATGCGTAGAAAAATAAAATTTAACGAGACTTGCCGAAAAGTTAGCAAAGCAAATTATGGTCGCACACATTTGATTGTATGTATTCGCAAATTCGCCTGCGCTAGCGTACGCATATTATAGTTGGGCCTATATAGTGGCTACCGGCCACTTTATCGACATGTTATGCTAACGTTGGCATTTACTACCACCAACTTTGTCGTCAAGTTGTAATAATGGCCCTAAGGGGCAATGACACATTTGTTTTTACCTTTTAAAAATATATGCATATTTTGTTTGCATATATTTTTGGGTTATAAAATAAAATATGTCAGCATCTAAGGAAACAATCATACGAGCTGTGAGAAGACGGGCAAAAAACTTTTGAAGTGAAGAAGACCTATGTTTGGTGCTAGCATATTAAAAAATAGGAAAATATGGTAATATAAACATAAATCCTCCTGGTAAAACTTATCGCAAAGTCGAACTTGCCATTAATATATCGCACATACTTAGATTAAAGGAATATTGTAATAATGAAAATGTGTTTATCTGACCGATAAAATCTCACTTTAAGATAACACCAAGTTGTAATAATGGCCCTTAGTGTAGTTAGTTGTTGGAATAACACAAAAAATTTGTTAGTTTGCTTAGAGCATTCAACAATAAAAG